>JBBCBC010000011.1:19104016-19513992 GCA_037126765.1 Stenogyne calaminthoides
GACTCAAACAGAATCCAGAGCTTGAACCATCGTTTTGATCAAGTAATAAAGTCTTATGGGTTTGATCAAAATGAGTTTTAAAGTTGTGGTGTATAAAAAGCGGTTTAAACGCATTGGTATTCTTAGTACTAACCGACGACATTCAAATCATTGAACGATGTGAAGGTGTTATCGACGGCGTGGCACGGCTTTCAAAACGGTTTGACATGAAAGACTTGCGAAAAGTTCGACATTATCCTTGGGATCAAGATCCTTACAAGAGATCGCAAGAAAAGGATGATCGGGTTATCGCAAGTTTCCATACATAGACAACATCTTGAAAGCGATTCGAAGATGCGAAGATTCCAAGAAAGGATTCAAACCTTTCATATTTGGAATCCATCTATCAAAAAATGTGTCTAAGATGCAAAAATGAGATAGATGACATGAAAGGTATTCCTTGTAAAGCTCGGGGTCATCGGAAACCTTATGTATGTCATTCTTGTATGCGAGACCGATATCCTCTTTCTGTGAGGCATGGTATAAAGATATCAAAGTAACTCAGTGAAAGAAAGCGTTGAATTTACGCTTAAAAAAACATTCCTAAGTATCCTAAAAAACCCCGGATAGAATGTTGATTTATCGATCGATACTCCAATCCCCAGTACCACGGTTCCGGATTTCAATCGGACTTAGATTCCGTAAATTATTCCGCCTCGCCAGTGTGTTTCCATTTGGGAAGTAGCCATCAATGGGGCGAGGTGAAGCAAATGCATCGACTCAACCATGGAAATCGGGTGAGAAGCCAAACAACTGTGACGATGAAAGGACCGATTGGCTCTAGACCGCCTTAGTGGACTTGGATGGAGTTCCTAATTTGTTCAGCAATATTTGCTCCAGGGGGCGGGTTACTAATTGATGGAACCCAAGAAATCCGCAGTCAAACAAGCACATTAAAGGAATACATCTTATACGCAGAAATCGTTAAGAGAGAGAGAGATATAGATGTGGCAAAGATAAATCTAAGTACAACTGGCGAGATCCATTCATTAAAGAGTCTCGCCTCCTCAATACATTCGAGAGACATGTGGAAGGAATGGGTGTCACATCACGCTAACTGGCTTTGGTATAAGTGGGAGAAATTATTAAAGTTAGTGTAGGTGACATTAGATGTCACCGACTACACGAGCGTGTTGTAGTATACTTAAAAGAACTTTGAGTATAGAAATTAGGAGATTGTTGGGATTATATTTGAAAGTATGCTTTTTGTTGTATAATCGAACCTAATTTTCGGACTTATTCTTGAAATAAATTGTTTATCAATGATGCTTTTAAATATTCTTGAATGTTACATATATTTCTTCGCATAACTGCTCAATAAGTCAATGCGTGTTACATTGTAGTTAATTTAGTGATACCGGATCGCGTAAGATTAAATTAATCTCTTTTTAACTAAAAAATACGCTATTCCGCGACACAGATGAAATAGACAAACCTAACGTGAAAGGTTGATGTAAAGGCTGGGGATCACTACGACGAAGAGATTACCTTCTTTGCGATGACCGATTTAATAAATTAGTACTCTGAGAGGATAATTCTTCGGCCTAACGAGGAAAAGAATTAGGACTCGATCAGTTCGTTATTTCAACCTTCGGCCCCTTAAATAGATCCGCGTGGGATTAGTAACTATTGCTTTGACTTATCATGGGTAGCGAATCCGGTGAGATTCAATACTTTTTATCTTGGGCAATATTATTAGTCACATGTGATTGCTAAGATTTAATCTAAGAATCATGCTAAAAATACGCCTTGTTCGATTTGCTTGAGGTTCATAAACTTTATCATACCAAATCTTGCAAGTGAATTAGTTTCGGTATGGATAATAATGTTGAATGGTTCCTTGACCAAAAGATAAAATATATTAATTAATGGAAAGCTATTTCAATGGCTTGAATTAATTAATGGGCTTTAATAATCTTAAACACTTTAAATAATGGGGAGCCATATTATTTAATATGGGTTAAGATGGATAGTCTGATATTAATTATGTAGTGAGATTAATTAATATTTTGTGGGCTTGAATTATATTGTGGCTCGATATTAGATATTCAAGGTCCATTAGAAGGTCGATCTTAATTCTCCTAAAGGCCCGGTAGCCCAGCGTATAGTCGACATTAACCTAAATGTGATTAAAATAAAATAAATAATGTTGCTTATTTTTCCAATAATATTTCCAAAAATTATGGATGAAGTTGGGAGAAAAGATTTTCTTGAATTTTGTTATGGAATGAAGATATGTATTTTTGGAATACAAGATTATCTCATTAAATTCAAGAAATCTCCCATTTAGGTTTAATTCATAAGTGTTTTTTCGAAAATATGAAAATATAGGGCAAGAAAGATTTTCTTGATTTTTTTTTGAAAAAAGATATTATGGAAGATATGTATTTCTTGAAATACAAGAATATCTCATAAATTCAAAAGATCCAAATCTTGGAATCTTGGACCCTTTATTTTCCGAAAATTCCATACATATATAGAGTGGGTGGGATTTTGTGGAATATTATAATTATGGGAAAAGAATATAGGAATGTATTCAAGATTTCTTGGAGATCAAGCAGAAAAGATTTTCCCGCCATTGTTTTTATCACAAAATTTAAAACCACCCTAGTCTCTATAAATAGGGATGATTCTTTCATTCCCAAGTCTGATTCCATGTCTTTGGAAAATTAGTAAATTCCAGTAGGTGATCTTGACATATTTTATTTTCCTTTTGTTAAATCGTTCACAAGAATCCTTCCACCGGATAATCGAACGAAATTTAAGGGGAATATTTGGGAAGTCTTCACGGTTTAGTCTATATTCAAATTACACCGTTGCCCCCAAGGTATGTTCACGTAAACTCGCAGAATTCGCGTCGCGTGGAGTTTTCGTGAATTGTTATATGTATGATATGTTGTTGGATTATTATTTGAATTAATATAGGATTAATTCATGCTAGTAATAATTAAAGAATTAAATTTGTATTTAAATATTTCACCTAGAATATCTCGTGAATTTTTTTCCCCAACACTATTTTCCATTCCATTCCACTTATCTTGAGGCTATTTTTCTTATAACTACAAAAAAAATCATGTTTTAGTGACAAAAAAAAATGACAAATAAATATTTGTCACTAAAAAACAAACATATAGTGACTGAATGATATGTTATGTAACAAAATAACATAACTAGTGACAATTTTATATTATTAATATTTAATCGAATATTTGTCATAAAAACACATATATAGTGGCAACAATTTGTTATGTAATGAATAAAATAACTAGTGACAATTTTTATATTGTCGATATTTAATTAAATATTTGTCACTAAAAACACACATATAGTGACAACAATTTGTTATGTTCTGAGAATAATATAGTAGTGACAATTTTTTATATTGTCACTTTTTTATGAGAATATTTGTCACTAAAAACACAAATATATAGTGACAACAAATTTTTATGTTACAAAAATAAATATAACCGGTGACAATGTTATATATAAATCAATGTTTAATTTGGCAATATTTTATCACTAAAAAATACATATAGTGACAACAATTTGTTTTGTTACAATAACAAAGCTAGTCACAATTTTATATAATATCATTACCAATTTGAATTGAATATTTATCACTAAAAAACACACACATATAGTAGCGTCAATTTGTTGTGTTCTGAGGATAACTTATAAATCGTGACCTTTGTTATATATAAATCTTATTTAACTAAAATATATTTTCACTAAAAATACACATATGACAACAATTAAAATTATAAGATTTAAAAAATCTTTTCATAAAAGGTAAAATTCAAATAAATAAAAAAATACATAAGAGATAATTCGTAAATTGTAAGCAATAAATAATGAATATTTTAATAGGAAAATAGTTTTAATTATCAATTTCTCAATTACAAACGAGTTGGTATCTTTGTGAAACTTTTTTTACAAGAAAAGCTGATTTTTTTAATGTACATACTCTTTTAGTAATATAAGTCACACCGCCGATTTATCACTTCGACACCCTTTTGCTATAATATAAGTCACACCCTTCACTTTTATGAGTAATACTCTTTTACTGATAAAAACATCACACCCTTTTGACAAGAAAAAAAAGTCACACTCTTTAGTAATATAAATCACACTCCTTAACCAGTTTTTACCGTAAAACTTGTTCACACTATACTTTACCTTACAACAAATAATATTCCATAAATTACAATATGTTTAATGATCATCCTACTTATAAAATAATGACAAAAACTTGTATGCAATATTGCATACTAGTGTTATGTCTTGATTTAGTTTAATTGAACTTTTTTTAATTTTTAAGCGGGCGGACCCGGGTTGGGTTAGGGCAAGCAGATTGGCGGGTCTTATGGGCACTTCCCCGCCATGCCGCTTCTGAGACCCGATTTTTTCTTCTTCCTTCTCGAGGCCCTTCCAAATTCTTCTTTTTTTCCATCGCCTCAACAGACTAGATTTCTTCTTCTTCTTCCTTCCATCGCTCGGCCCTAATTTCTTGTCCAATTTAATTTTTCTTGATTAGCTTCGATCATTGGATGAAACCGGTCATTCAATTTGGATTTCGATGTGGATTCTACAAGAATAAGAGAGATATGTGTGTGGTGTTTGGATTACCCCTCAACACAAAAAGTGTGTGATGAAATTGGATCATACGCTCTTTCTTTTCACGCCATCTGTGAATCTGTGATTGCGGATGAAAGATATTTTTCGGCGTCTGTCTTGCTTTTTGTTCGTATAATAACACTCTTTTGCTCGTATGGTAACAATAATCTTTTTATTCATGTAGTAACACATCAAATTGTTCTTTAAATACGTAATTTTGATTAGAGGATTTCTTTTCACGCTTTGTCTTTGGTTTTATTTATATGTAACACTTTCGTTTGCTCATATGGTAACACTCTTTTTGTTCATGTAAAGACACATCAAATTGTTCTTTTCGTCTCGTAATTTTGACTTGGGGATTTCTTTTCACGCTTGTCTTGGTTTTTATTTATGTAGTAACACGTTTTTTTTATAAATGGTAACACTTTTTGTTCATGTAGTAACACATGTTTTTTTAGTAATTTGTAACTTTGTTCATATATCGTCATAATACTATGTGAATATTCATGTTTACCATATGAACAATAATGTGTTACCATGTGACCCATGTTCGTTATGAATATTTATAATTCTACGATATGTTTAATTCGTGCTACGTAAAATGAAGTTTTTCAATATAATAATGTAGTAACACTTATACATAGATGTAGTAACACACAAAAAATTTGACCAAAAAAATAATAAAAAAATAATGTGTTCAAGAGGAATCTAACACTGGACCAAATACATTAACAACAAACTTGAACCACTAAATTACAACACATATTTGATAAACATATTCTTCTATAATACATATCTTTACTTATTTAATCTAAAGCCCATCACCCCTTTACTTCGCTTATTTACCCGCCCCACTCGCAACCCACGAATTTTGAAGTATTTTTACCTTATTTATATTGTATTCTTGCATATAACATTAGTGTGCAATATTTCACAAGAACTTTCTCAAAAATAATTAGGTGATAATTTTATTTTTACGATTTTATTTGGGATAAATTCAAGATAAAATGTAATGTAATAAAAATGAGTTGGTATCTTTGTGAAACTTATTCACCGAAAAAAGCGATATTTTTTTTTACGACATACTCTTGATTATCACTCTTACACTCTTTGATATAATATAAGTCACACTCTTCACTTTTATAGGTAATACTTTTATAGTAAAAACATTACTCCCTTTACAAAGAAAAAGTCACACTCTTTAGTAATATAAGTCACACTTCTTAACTTGGGTTTACCGTGAAACTTGTTCACACTATATCTTTGCCAATAAAAATATAAGATGGATCCGTGTTGATATGATCTAATAGCTATCATAAAATATGAAAAAAACATGTAAAAATAATTTATTTATTTTTAAATTAAAAAAATAATTAATAGATTGTTGATATTCGAATGTAATGTTGAATCTATCTATTATATCAAATTCAAATATATTTGATTATTGTTATTAATATTTATATTTTAATACCAAACCTTTTAAATATTTAAATTTGATACATAATCAAATATAATGAACATGTTTAATTAATAATATTCAATTCTATAACTGAGTATATATATATATATATATATATATATATATATATATATATATATATATATATATATATATATTAAAAGAGATAAAGGAAAAGAGAAAGTCTCGTCCCCATTCAAAGGTAACATGCCTCAGTTGAGAGGAAGGAAATTATATCCCACTATAACATCTATAAACCAATTGTAGTTCGAAATTTTGAAATTTCGTTTGATGTAAGTTTTGGATTTTAAAAACCGGAATTTGTGTTTTGTAGTTTTAAGCATTCTAGTTCAGGATTTTGAATTTCGATTTTATAAAAACATCACTATAACACCTATAAATCTATTTTCACAATTTACAATACAAACAATTTTTTTTCTTACACATGTTTATATATTTAGATTATAATTAACATCAACAAATCATTATAATCATACTAAACAATAATACTATAACCTCGTTCAACTCGTCACCTAAGTGCATTGAAATCATTTCGATGAGATGCTCGTCACCTCATTATTACACTTTCGCACTTTCATTAGGGTCCTCTAACTTTGTGGTTTCTATTTTTGGTCCATTAATCGATTGTAGCGGTACCACTACATTATTGATAACAATGTTTTCATAACCGAACCGGTGATCGAACGGACGAGACCACCGATCGTGGTTCAACCGGCGGTTCAACTGTTCTATGTTTAGTTAAAAAAAAAAAAATATACACCTACAAAAATTTAAATATATATTTTATAACTTTTCATATCATATTTTATAAATTTTGTCCCTTATCATACATTTATCCCACATCGAAGTGTTAGAGAAAAATGTGAGAGGAATATAGATTTAAAATTTTAAATATTTAATATAAATTAATAATTTAATTTTAAAAAAATAAAAAAAACCGTTTTTTCCTATTGAACCCAGGTTTTAATACCGGTTCAACCCGGTTCAACTCGAATCCGGTTATATATGTGTTTTTTAAAAGGTTACGGCGGTTCCCCGGTTCAACCCGTTTTGAAAACATTGATTTTATAATGTCGCATTATCTTTTTTTTTTAATTAGTAGGTCTTCGATAAACTTGTTCATAGTATAAAATTTATACCACTATACGTATAAACTAATATCATAACACTTATCAATCGATATCACTACACTTCATAAATCCCAGATCATAACATTAAATGTTATAGGTATCGGTTTCTAAAAGCAACAATATCAATTTATAAGTGTAATTATATCAATTTCATAATATGAATAAATTTCATATAAGAATTTGTGTTTTTAATTTTGTTTTTTATTTTATGTACCTACATGACATATTTTGATTGGTTGGATTTCAAATAAAACAAAAACGTTTTCAATTAAAAATGATAAAATTCTAACAAATTCTGAAAATTTTAATTAATTACAAAATAACATACACAAATGTGAAAATCATATAAAAAATCATGAAATAAAATTTTAAATTATTTAACAAAACAAAAATTGTTATAATAATCTAAAATATATACATATAATAAGTAAGTAACTTAGAACATATATAACAAATATATTTGTACAAAAATAATAATAAAAATAATTTTTTTAAAATTCAATTAAGAATTATGAAACTCTGAAAACTAAAAATAAAATCAAGAGATTATTTGGTGCAGATCATTGTTTATTTTTTTCATCTTTAAATAAAATCTAGAATTTATATTGTGTGAATCAAATTCCACGATCAAATTGATGATTTTTTTTTTTTGAAGGGTGAATTGATGTATAATTTTTTTAAGGGTAAATTGATGAATAGTTAATCTCCCTTAATTAGGTGATTGAGTTAATTAACTATTAATAATAAAAGAGATACAACCGTGATACATGGGAACAAACCTAGTCAATTGTACTGAAGATATATCTATATATTATGATTTATCTGTTTTCAAAAAAAATAAAAAATTATGATTTATGTAGAGTATACTTTGATATACCATATTGGAATTAAACAATATTTATCCTTAATTTATTCTTTGATGAATAACTATAAAGATTTTAAATTTGATAAATAAACCTTTATTAGAGAGATAAAACTCGTGCGTCCTCCCCCTCCACCCCCCCTTTTTCGATCAATGATATTATTATAAGGTTATAAGGTTAAATTTAAAATTATTATATAAAATTATAAGGTTATGAATAAAAAATAAATAGCATTAGCAACAGATTTTTTATCATACCATCACTATTCCAACCCACGTCTTCACGGCCAAATTCCACTTTCTCTTCTTTTGTGAATTTTTTTTTTCCCTCCATAATATCTTCAATTCCCTACCCAATACTTTTTAAATTTAAATTCCCTCCACAAAATTTAATTTCTCTTAATCTCTTGAAATACAAATTTATGTTCGTGTCTTCATCGCAACTGCTACTCCTAATATCCTCTCATCATTAGGTACGAAAAACTGCTCTTGTATGAGTTATTTTTTTCTCTGCTCTAATTATGCATAGATTTTTTGCACTAAGCTAATTCGTCGTTATCAGCAATGGAAGGACATCCCAGAAGACATCAAAAGAAAGCTCTAGCTCAGAATGAAGGTAAAGTGAAAATGATTTTTTATTTTTTTGTGTTTTTCACATGTTTCGTTTAAGTTATATACTTATATGTGTGACATATAATGAATTTGATCAATGATGTAGCAAAGATTCAATCTTAAAGATGAGCATGGTGTAACCAAGGTAGTCTATGGTCAAATGAATCGTCAATACAGGAGTTATCGCAAGCTGCATACTCATTACTTGTTTATTAATTCCCTTGTTGTATTTCATAGATGCTCATAATTATAGCTCTGCTTAGGAATATGAATGCGACTTGATTATTTTCTGCATGGGCTCTTGTTGTACTTGAATCTAATGGCAATTAACTTGTTGTCTTGAATTATGCATTTATGTGTTGTTTGTTTTGAAGATTATTTACATAATGTAAAAAATTGCAAGGATAAATAGGATAATGAGTTTAGAAGACTTTCGGAAGTTTATATTTCATATTGTCTTATACAAATGTTGCATGTTAAAATACTGTTTATGTGTATGGAATTCTTTTCAGTATCTGATCTAATAAATAATGGAGTCTTTAAAAAACTTACAATGAATATTAGTATATTAAATTCAACTATGATTTTCATTTGTAGTGTGACATTTGCATTTTATTTTTTTATTCTTTTTAGTTATATTATTGATCAACCCTAGCTAGTTTTGGAGAGGGGGTTAGATATTTATTAGATTGTATATGAGTATTTTTTTTTATATTTAAATTTGGTTTCTGCCTTATTATTTTCTCATCTTCCTTTAATTTCTTCAGAATAAAATTATTGAAAACAAGAACCTGTGTCGACTGGATCCTCCAATGTATGGGAGTCATTGGAAGGCAAAATTCCTCACTGAACCATATAAGTCACGTCCCATCTTCTAACATAAGTGATTATATTTTATTGGTATCATTTATCGTTGATATTGCTTTCTTCCAATAAGTACTCATTATAACTTTTTTTTAAACAGGTTTGAAAGACAATTGTTGATGGAATTGATATACTAGCTGCAAGTTTAGGACAGTTCATTATGTTATATATGTAATTTCTTTTAAACATATAACTTTAGTTTATCTGGTTTACTTTTTAGACTCGCAACGACTCACACTTTTTGTTTTAAGTATTGATTTATTTTAGACTTGCGATTTTTTTTCCCTGTGTTAATAGTAGAATTTTACTTTCACTTTGTAATATTTTATTTTCAATACAAAAATAGGTTATTTTATAGATATAAAAACAATTTCGTAAAAATATTGTCGCTGCCTTGAATTATATATAAATTAATTTGTGACAATATCTTATTTTAATTTAATGATATTATTATTATTATTATTTTGGTTTTAGTGATAGCTGGATGGTGACTATGTTTAAAATATGTTTGTTCAAAATATTACAAATATTAATATTCTTTTAGAATATTATTTAAAATATTGATATAAAAATACAAATTGTGATGATATCTTTTAAATTGTAGTGATAATTATATTTTAATTAGTGACACAATAATAGTGACGACTTGTAGTTACAACTATTATATTGCAACACAAACATCATATTTTACTGATAATAATCAGTCATGACTAAAAGTCTTAATTATAATGACATGATTTTCTGTAACTATATTATGTATTTTAGCAACAATGAGTAAATGTGACTAAAATATTGTGTAATAGTGACACTAAAATAAATGTGACTAAAACATTGATTTATAATGACAACAAAGGTATGTGACTAAAATCTTGAGTAATTGATGACAAAAAAAAGACTTGTGATTAAAATATTGAGTAATAGTGACAACAAATAAACGCGTGACTAAATATTAAAAATAATTGATGACAAAAATGACTAAAATATTGAGTAATAGTGACAAAAAAATATATATGTAATTTGTTGGTCCCGCCAGAAAACTCATGTGTGCGTTAAATACCAATTGTAATGCATATAAAACAGGGGTAAGGGAAGAGTGATTCCAATTCTTTTTTTTTTTTTTGCTTTTTAAGAACGATGTGTGTTTTGCTTATAATCAAATGCGTATAGCGAAGTGAGAACATAAAACAATAAAGAACACACGATTTTATAGTGGTTCAGAGTCCAACTCCTACATCCACTCTTCCCTTTTCGGCGAGGGGCACCTACTTAACCAAGCAGACTTAGTTTAACGTGTTAGTCCAACACCTACCGAGATGTTTATCGAGTTCACACTCAAACGGGACTTATCTTCCCTCACGGGATCGCTATACATGTTTAACGAGTTCACACTCAAAGCGGGACTTATCTCCCTCACGGGATTGCCTACCCTCCCTTTCGGGATTACTTAGATGTTCCGAAGTTCACACTTTCACCTGCCAAACTTAACCTATCAAACCGATTTGGGTAAGGTTCGTTTGGTTTCAACTAGGTTGAGATTTTTTCCCTTACATTTGTTTAGCCTCAATGCTTGGGATGGGAAAATCTCTCTAAGCTAGGATATTACATTTGTGCTTAGATCTAGGGTAGAACACTCTTTAATATATCGTGTATTTCTTGCTCGGTGTTCTATGGTGGGAATACTTGAGTATATGGCTCTTGGCTCTGTGGCATCTTTTTCCACACTCTCCACCTTTGAATAATGAAGGAAGAACTTGTATTTATAGTGTGTATTTGAATGTTACCGTTGGATGGAGTCACATTCAAATCCATATACTATTCTGTAACTTTTCTTGTTTTTTCGGGCTTGTTGTCTTCACCGTTGGTCCCGTCAATTTGAATCTAATGGTTGTAATCTTGAGGATCTTGAGTCTTGAGGGTTCTCGATTCCGCGAGACTTCTCTTGGCGGACCTTATACGTCGGAATATCTTGACTTTCGAGCTAAGCGAGTTAACTTCTTGACAGTTACATCGACCCTCGGTCCACCTTTTCGAATAGCGATCATCATTGGCGTTACGATTCTCGATGAACATGACTTGAATGACTTCTTTTTTGATTTCTTCTCCGCGTCTGGTACTCTGATTTTTGGTTTCGATATCGATTTCTTCTACTTTGATTTGATCAGTTCGCTTTTCGGTCGATTATAACGATAAATCGTCCTATCAGTTTATCTGCGTCAATTAGTACATCGAGGTTATATTAGGTTAGGCTGCATCCAGGTTATCTTTATCACGATCTCGATCCGCGTCTGATCTCGATCGGTCTCATCTTAACTCCTCTTACGATCTATGACCTCGCCTCTTACGTCGGGTCATCCGATCGAGTCATCCGTCATCCGATTAAATGGCTTAGCTTTTCTTTTTCTTCTAATTTTGCTCATTTCATTGATTAACTCCGGAACTCATCTTACTCATCTGATCTCGATCAGTCTCATCTGCAGCCTCGTCTGATCTCGATCATCTTCTTCTGATTTCGTGAATTCCCCCTCAACTTGTTCTCTCGTTCCCCCTCAACTTGTTATCACGTAGATTAACTTCAACAACCTGAAGTTGATAATGTTTTTTGGATAATTCATCAAAAAACTAAAATATCCCAACAGTGGCTATAGCATAAGTTTTGGTGACAAAATATGAACGTGACTGAAAATATGATTACAGTGATGACTAAGACATTTTTGTCACTAATCTTATAGTGACACTATTTATAGTCACAACCTAGTGACAACCTCCAAAATTGTCACTAATTTTTTATAGTGACAAAATTGATGTATATAGTGACAAAAATAATTGCCACTAAAAACAATTTTTTTTGTAGTGCATGAAACTTCACATCAGTTCCCCCTCAACTTCTTCACTTCCCCCTCAACTTGTTACCTGTATAGATGAACTTAAACAATACAAGTTGATAAATATATAATGTTTTGGCATAAATAATCAAAACTAAAATATCCCAACAATTTCCCTCTTTTTGATAATGATGCCAAAACCATTAAAAACAACTTTTAAAAAAAATCTATTCCTCCTTTTTTAAAAAGAATCTGTTCAGGTGACCACAAATATTTTTTTTCTTTAAAAGAAAACAATAATTATCAAAATCAGTGGTATTTAGAACACATGCTCTGATACCAGTTGTTGGTCCCAAAAAATAATTTAATTTTATGAAAGCATGGGAGGGGGAGAAATGATGATTTTAAATTTTTTTCTTGTAAACGATGTGTTTTGCTTATAACCAAATGCATATGACAAGTAAGAACATAAAGCAATAAAGAAAACAACAAAGTATAGTGGTTCGGAGACTCAAGCTCCTACATCCACTCTCCCTTATCCTAGGGAAATTCCTTCAAACGGACTTATCTCCTCCACGGGATTGCCTCTGAGATATTTAACGAGCTCTCACTCAAAGCGGGACTTATCACCTCCACGGGATTGCCATACAAGCTTTCTGACTGTCTAAAATAGTTTACTCACTTCTTCTCTAGAGCTTTCTGGCTGACTCAACTGCAGCTTACTAACTCTTTACAACTCCAACTACCTAACAATAGGGTTTGAGTTTGGTTGTTGTCTCCAACTACATTGAGATTTTCCCGTACAATGGTTTAACCTTTATGCTAAGGTTAGGAAATTCTCTCTAACCTTAGGATATATCGTTGGTTGCCTGTCATATACAACGTTCCCTCTTTTTTTCCACGAGCCACTACCATGACACCTTTGGATATCTTCCACATGTTACACCCAAAAGTCACCTTGTAGCCCTCATCATCAAGTTGCCCAACTAAAATCAAATTCCTCTTCAAATCAGGAATATGTCTCACATCTTTC
The DNA here is from genome assembly GCA_037126765.1 of Stenogyne calaminthoides. Classification (NCBI taxonomy): domain Eukaryota; kingdom Viridiplantae; phylum Streptophyta; class Magnoliopsida; order Lamiales; family Lamiaceae; genus Stenogyne; species Stenogyne calaminthoides. The sequence goes on from JBBCBC010000011.1 coordinate 19,117,473, forward strand.
AACTGTAACACAGTCCCATTTAGTGTCTTAATCCGAACATCCCCCTTCCCTTTGATTTCCAGAGGCTCATCATCAGCTAGATAAACCTTCCCAAAGTTCCCAGAAGTGTACTTCTCCATTACGTCAGCACTGTTGCACGAATGAAACGATGCTCCAGAATATAACACCCACGACTCTAATGGACTGTTTACACTCAGAATCAATGCATCTGAGTCCTCACCAGCAACAACGTTATCGGGTTGTCATTCTTGTTTGGTGCATTCCTTGTGCCTTAGCTTGTGCCTTGCACTCCCCTCTTGTAATGACCAAGCTCATGATAATTGTAACACTCAACGACTCTTATCCTTCTTGGGCTTATCTTTGCCCTTGACTTGATCTACCCCCGTTGGCTCCCCCTTGATTCAGATCTGCCTCTGTTTCCCGTTTCAAAGCATATCCTCATGGCACACCCAACTCTTTCTGCAATTTCTTCGCTCCATGATCAAATCTCTCACCTCATCAAATTTTAGTTTCACCTTACCCGCTGAAGCACTAACAGCCATCGTCCCACTCCAACTTTCTGGTAAAGAAGACAACAAAATTAGGGCTTGAACTTCATCATCAAAATCAATCTCAACCTAACTCAATTGGGTTATAATCATATTGAATTCGTTGAGATGGTTGGCTACCACAGTATCCTCTGCCATCCTCAGGTTGAATAACCTCCGCATCAAGTGAACCTTGTTCGCTGCAGACGGTTTTTCATAAATCTCCGTCAAAATTTCCAGCATCTCCTTTGTGGTTTTGGCTTTCACCGTATGTAGGGCGACATTCCAGATAACGGCATTGCATTTTAACCACACTCATCGCGCTTCCTATCCAAAGAATTCCCACTCGTCGTCCTTCATCTCTTCAGGTTTTTCACCCAACGGTTGATACAGATCTTTACCGTACATGTAATCCTCGATCTGCAATTTCCAGAATCCAAAATCCGTTCCGTCAAACTTCTCAACAGGTGATTTCCCTTCAGCCATCATAGTTGCTCTCAACAGATCCCTCTAACCTGATGCTCTTGATACCAGTTGTTAGGATTTTAAGCAAGCAATTATGGAGAAAATAATGGAACTAGGAATTTAGAAACAAACAATTTGGTTACCTAGTTCGTCAGGAATGACTACGTCTGGGGGCACTACCAAGCCAGGAGATTCACTAATTTCGTGTATTTTTTTTGTCTGAGGCAAAATACAATAGTCAAAGTATTTAAACATAAGACTTGGGTCAAGCCCTAATTCAAGATAGAGCTTAGAACCGCTCGACCGGGGCTTTGGTCAGCGGTTGCCCTTTCGATCACTTACATAGCTCGAGCCCTCCGGTTCACGGAAAGGGGCTCGATCGGGTGTTTCGGCTTTCGACCAAAGTGCTTGGTCGAAATACCTCCTCCACGATCCATCTCCACAACCCAACATGCACGTCCCTCTCAACTTGTTATCTGTATAGATGAACTTAAACAATACAAGTTGACAAATTTATAATGTTTTGGCATAAATAATCAAAACTAAAATATCTCAACAAAACAATAACCCCATCCATCAAATTTTCCATTAAATATATATATATATATATATATATATCAATTTTGGGAAGAAGTAATTTTTGCTTGGAGTGTAAAATCGCAATGTATCATATTTAGCACTTTATCTTAATTTATCTCACCTATCCAAACAAACTTATTATAATTATACAATTTCATATACATTTTTTTTTACAGATAGATAGATAATCTACCACAACGAGTTTCTTCTACAATTTAATATACATTAATTCTACCAAACAATCAATATTAGCTAAGTCACCGTGCACTCATAATGTATTTTAGAACCATACAATTTGTTATATGTAAAGAAACAACTTGTGTACACTGATCCGTGTAATTATTGATATGAAAAAAATTATTACACGTTTCATTATAAACAAATTGCATATTTCAATAATATAAGTTGCATGATTCTCAAATCTCAAATACAATGCACTTGAATGCACTCATCAATATTATTACACTATTTCAGGGTCCACCATATTACTCATATCTCAGTAAAATCTTATCTCAGCCCTATCTCCCAAAATCTCATCTCACCTCTAATTAAATTAAACAGACCAAAAAAAAAGATAAATAGAAAACAAACCAAATCCAATAGTTAATAAAATTATTAAAAGTAGAAAACAAAGATATCAGCATATGACAGAGTCACGTGCTGCGCACACAAATCTCCAAAAAGCACATCTATCCATTTTAAAGGAAAATGCCCTTTACTAATACCATCAACAAATACAACTGTCAGCCTCATCATTTCCTTCTCTTTTTGACTTCAAAATTCCACCATTCCTCCTCCATTTTCAAAAACCCTGATCTCACTCTGCGTTTTCCAGCTGCAGCGTTCAATCGACCTCAAACATGAGCCGATTCAGGAGATTCGACATTGTTGAGTACACTCCAGTTCCCCCTTCCTACTTCCTTCACGAAACCTCCATTTTCAGATCCCCACTGCTGAGCCCCTGTTTCCCCTCGTTTTCCGCTCTGGAAACAGAGCTCGATCACACTCTCGAGCTCCTGAGCTTTTCTTCACCTCCACCGCTTTCGTTCGATGATTTCAGTGCCGATCTGATCCAGATCGATCGAATTGAAACGCCGTTCCGCACCTCGACTCGCCGCGTTATCCGCAGGGAGCCGTGCTTGCAGGCGTTCAGCGACCGCATTTCGGCGTTGGAGCTGGGGGTTGAGCGGTTGATGAAGGAGGAGAAGAGTAGGAAGAAGAAATCTGAGGAGAGGAAGTACACGTGGACGGCGGAGATTAAGAGTTTGGAGGATGACAGGAAGTATAAATGGACGGCGGAGAAGAAAGGGGAGGATAAGAGTTACCGATTGACGGCTGAGATCAAGAGGAAGGGTGCTGGGAAGTCGCCGGTTGAGCAGACGTACACGATTAGCGTGGCCAGTGGAGATAGCGGCTGCAAATCGGTGGAGAAGAAGAAGAAGAGTGGGAAAGTGAAGGAGAAGGAGAAGGCTCGTGTTGTTGAGATTGAAGAAGCGTCTGATCACGGTGGAGTTGTTCTGAGGCAGGTTGGTATATTTACTTGTTTTTTATGCATTAATAAGTTTGATTAATTACATCAATTATATCAATGCGGTGTTTCGTAGTAGTTGATTCATTTTCTGATGCTAAATTTGATGGATCTCTAGCTATTTTGTGGATCGAGGATGGTGGATTGTGGGAATGTTATTGATTGGTTTCAGATCGATGATTACTGTTTTTGAAAATCTTATTTATGGAAACTGAATTTCTTATCTCCAATCATTTTTGTGCTTATTGATATGATATTTTGCAATTAGATTCAATGAAGAAAAACACCTCAATAAAGGCTATATATGGTGTGGGGCTTTCTACCATGTGAATCAAAATATATATGTATAAATATACACACTTCCACTTATGAGAGAGTTAGAGTTAGGTGGAAGAAGAGAGTCCATGGCTTTGGCTACAAATAGAGGATACTAGTTTATATTTGTGGTTTGTGTAAATTTTGGGTAGAAAACAGATAAAAAATGGGTCTGAGAGAATTGTTGAAGATCATTTTTGAAGATTTTAAACTTAACAAAGAAAATTAATTTTTTTTACTAGGCTTGCAACTGGATTAGTTGTGTCTGCCACCAAATTGCTATATGAACCCACTGACTGATCTCTTGCAGGGTCCTTAATCCACTTTGAAGAAAAAAAGGTCTAATGCTGAATTTATTATAGGTTCAAGTGATTCTTTACTGTAAAGAATTAGAATGGTTGTTTTATTATTCCTTTTATAAACACTCTTGATAACACATTCTTTTTGTGTCTTTTGAACTAATTGAAGTTATTCTGGGATTGCTGTGTCTGCTACCAAATAGCCATATCAACCTACTTGGAGTTACTTTTAAGGAGTTACAAAGATGTTCTTTTATCTATATATTTTTATGAGAATAACACTTTTTACCCATTATTTTGTATCTTTTGAAACATTTCAAAGTGACTTTGTTTTTCCTTCAGAAACTGTTATATTTCCAATTTTTTTTTTCCTTTTTTCCAAATTCTTGGTCATTTTTCAGTTTCCTTTTGTCGAACTGTTGAGAAACAAATCATTGATATGAGGTTGTCTGAACGTTCTTTTAGAACCTTTTGCTATCTATTTGACTAGGGTGGGTGCGGTATACTGAAAATACTGATTCATTACGTATACCGTAATGAAAATTTTCGGTATATACCACTCCATACTGAATTTTTGTGTACTGTTCCATACCGAAATTTCGGTATGCTGAAGTTTATATAGAATATTGGTATGTCTTTTGAAATGGTATAAGCGTTTTTTAACGAAAATACTGAAATACAAAATACCTATTTTTTTTCAGATATACTGAAATACGGATAATTTAAGAATTTACTTACCGTTACCGTACTGAAAAAATCGGTATTCTCGGTACTTTTTTGTTCCATAAGTGCGGTATGTACCAAAATTTATTGTACTCCCCACCTTTATATTCGATTATTTCATGATTTTGTTTGTTTACTTCATATCTCATGGTGACAGGTTTTTGCCAAGAGAGTGGATAAGAGAAGGGGTAAGAGGAAGGAGTTGTCTCCACAAGATGCAGCAGCTCTAATTCAGAAGAGTTTCAGGGCATGTTATCCGGGCGGTCACAGGCTCTCTTGCCAAGACTTAGGGAGCTGGCCATTGCTAAGACCAAGTTGAAGGAGCTCAGGGCTTTGTTTAATAACTTCTCTTACCGCACTCGTCTCAGCCGCGATGCGGAAGAACGTCAGAGGTTTTCTGAGAAAATCATTGTCTTGCTTCTCACTGTTGATGCTATTGAGGTACAACAAACCCTTTGCTTATGCTATTGTTTTTCCCCCTTTCCAAATATTCTTTATTTTGAATGAACATAATCTTTAGTGGGTATTCCTACAGGCTACAGGCCTTTCAGCGTGGTCTTCTTTTATTAGTCATTGATGATTGCACATGTGAAATTATTGTAAAAATTACTAACTATAAACATGAACAGCCTGTAAAAAAAGGATAAGGTACATCTAGGTCCCTCAACTATTACTTCAGGTCCTAGTACATCCTGAATGTATTTTTTGGTGCAAATTAGTCCTTTTGAATTTTCAAATTGAACAAATACGCCCTTGATGTATTTTATGAATCTGTGCAAATAAACTCTTCATCCTTTTAAAACTAAATAGAAACATTATTTCTATTAATCAAAGTAAATTCTCTTATTTTTTCGCCAACCAAATTTTGCTTTAGTTTTCTGTTTAATTTAGTGTTTTTTATTTATTGATGAATTTTCTTCTTGATTTTTTTGTATGTTTCAAATAAAATAAAATAAAAAATCTAATTGTGATCTGCTATTTCTTTTGATTTTGGCATGATATTTGGAGATAATTTTTTTATTATATTTATTGGATTAAAAGAAGTGTCTATTTGTTCAATTTTGAAAAAATAAAGAGTTTACTTAAAGGGTTTACTTGGACCTGAGGTAATACTTTAGGGTGCTGGGTTATTTATATTCTTAGTTGGTCAAATATCATTGTACCAGTTATTTCTGGATAATGCTAATACATCCTTCTACATTTCTTCCATTTAATTTTGTAAATAATCATTTATTTATTAGTGTGCATTTTATAAATTTTCCATCTTCCCAACTCGGTCTGGAATTTTTTTTAACGTTTTACAGTCGTCCAAGTTTATTACATGTATGCCTCTCAGCAGCGTTCCATTTTCTCATGGCTTATTTTTGTTTGCTGCCTTCTTTATTTTACTGGAAGACAGGTTGTAGATGTACTCATTTTTGTTTTTTTTCTTTTGGCCCTCCTAGGGTGCTGATGTGATGGTTCGATCAGCAAAGAAGTCAATGGTGGATGAGCTGGAAGCAATGCTTGATGCTGTGGACCCCCAACCCCCCGGGAAATCTTCATTGATAAGGAGGAGAACATTCGACATGCCTGATGGGCGTGATGAACAAGGAACTTCGCTGCAGGTGTGGCTCAAGTTGTTCGAATGCTGGACCAAGAGGCAACCAATTCTGAAGCTTTTGAAGTATGCTTGTAAGTTGTAAAAGCACTTTTGGCGAGATGAGACTACTTATGTATTTCGGTCTAATGTATGCTGCTGCTGTTCTGTGATGCTTATCCAGTTAGCTTTAACTTCAGATTCGAGACAAATAATTATCTAGGTTAATGCTATTCTGATTCCCAGTGTACTCTTGAGCTTGTGCTTGTGTTGTGTGGTTCCAATGTTAGTTATGTTAACTGTCTGTTTTTCGAATTCTCTTATTTATGGATGGTGCATATTCTGTCGTTGTACCTTTTATACTTTGTTTTATTTCTACTATTTCTTGTTTGGTTTGCTCCTCGACAGTTGGCATTTCGTTTTCTTTGTTTTTCCTCTTCCTCGGTATGTTTTTATTTCTATCAAGTTTTGTATCCGGTGTCTTTGAATGGTACAGTAGTCGGTAATGTGAGACGATATATAGAGACAATCTCTGATTGTTCTGTTCGCAGTATTAAATGCTTACTTCAGGTGCTAGTGGTTCAGGGAAATGACTCATGAGCTTTATTTGAGTTTACCTACTTTCTCACCTCGTATTGAAAAAATGCAATTTGATTTTATCGGAGAAAGGGTTTTAAGGAGGATTGGAGGAGGTGTTCTACGAGGATTTCGAAAGGGCGCTCGTAGTGCTTATAAAATCAGCATTGCAGGCAGTACTTTGTACGCCTTGTCTTGCGTTTGTGCCCCGTGGAGGGCAGTTGTGCAAAATTTTGGTTGGCTATGAGTCTATGACTGAAGGAGGGAGATGGGTAAACTTAAGTGTAAAGGTGGGATGGGTTTTCGAAGCTTGGAAGACTTTAAAAAAGCACTTTTGGCTAAGCAAATATGGAGAATGAGACCTGATTCCCTGTACTAGCAACTCTCAAAGAGAGTATTAGACCCTTTTCATGATACAAAACATGGCGTATATTGGTGTTACATGAAAATTATGTGGAATTCTTTTGTGGTTTTGACATGGTTTGTATCATTATATATGGAAGATGATTTGCGATTTCCTCTATGAGACTATTTTATAGGTTGGTTTGCCCAATCCGATCGATGCATAATGACAAAATATAAAAGAAAAAATTCAGAACTGATTTATCTTCAGCCGATCCGTGAGGCTAGCAGATCCAGCACAAGGAGCAGGTCTCAAGAGCATGGGATGCCCCAGGTCACATTTTTATTGGATATTCATATTTTTATAGAATAATTGTTTAGATTTTCATTATCGTGATGTTATTTATATAAAAAAAATTATATCAAAATTCGTAAAAAAAAAATTCTCTATAAATAGATATCAATATTGATATATTTTGAATCACAATTCATATTCTCTCATTTCTCTTCCCATTCTATTATCTTTCCAAATTTTTATCATTTTTATCATGGATCCTATGTATCCAAATTATTTTTCTAACACTCAAAATAATCCAAACACCCAAAGTTATTCAAATTTTGAATCTATTCTGAACACAAAAGATTATCCAAGCTCTCAATATTGTGAAAATTCTCAATTTTCTCAAAACCTGAACCAAAATCCTATCTCTGAACAAATTCAAACATCACAAAATATATCCCGAAATTTGTTCCAAAATACCAATTTAAGTGCGGAAAAACGGTTTGTAAAAGAAAATGTAGTCCTAATGTCTCCTTGAGTTCACGTAAGTGAAGACAAAATATGTGGCAAAAATCAAAGGGTTATCTCAATTTGGGTACGAGTGCATAAATTGTACGAAGAAGCTCGAAAAGAAAATCAACAGGAGTTACGTGAAAAAAATCGAGATGCAATAAAAGGTCGTCATCAACAACTTAATAAAAATGCCAACAAGTGGGTTGCCGCTTACAAAGACGCATATCACCGAAAAAGAAGCGGAATGAGTCAATTGAATATTGAAAGAGAAGTTCATTCCATTATGAAACAAATGACAAAAAATTTCAGGACTTGCACGTATTCAATGAAGTTATGTGTAAACATCCCATGTGATATGCATAAAATTTAATCATGGTTATTACTTAGGCTCGATCAAAACGAAGTAATAATTCTGTATTTAATCATGGTTATTACTTAGGTATAAAATTGATATGCATATACTTCGCCGAAGTCCCTGTCAATTTTGTATTGATCAAGTGGCAGCCAACTATTAATTTTTTTTTAAATTAAAGGTTTGTAACTGTTCTTGTTTGTAACCTACTTGAATGTGATTTAAATGATGACCCTCCCAAGAGGCTCATTTAAAACTGTTTTGAGATGTTGGCTGATGCATGTTCATATTTTTTTGAGAGATTTCAATATGAATCATGTGATCGAATTATGTGATTTTACTCATGTTGATCCCGGACATTGACACAAGATACATGTTTATTTTCAGTATCATCATGTTGCAACCTTTTAATCCACTGTTCAATATACTGAAAGACAATTTGCTTACTGGAGAAAACTTTGTTGATTGGTATCGAAAACTTACTATTGTCCTCACCGCACAACATCACAACTGGGTCCTTACTACACCCAAACCAGAAAAGCCAACTGATGAGTCTAGCAAAACGGAAAAGAAAGAGCATGCTGACTGGGAGCGTTCCAACGAAATGGCAAAGTGTACCATCTTGCTTTATGTCGATGTGTTGCAACACCAACACCAAAACGTTGAAACCGGCTTGACATCATGGTCAATCTTAAAGCGATGTTCCAACATCAGAACCGTGTGACTCACCAGATCACCATGAGAGACATGCTCTCAATGAAAATGGTGGAGGGAACGCCCGTGAAGGGAACACGTTCTCCAGATGATGGCTCACCTTAACAAGCTTGAGGTACTTGGTGTTGAATATGATATCGAGACCCAGATCGATTTCATACTCCATTCCCTACCCAAAAGCTTCGAGCAGTTCAGGCTCAACTACCAAATGAACAACTAGAAGTTCTCCTTGCCTGATCTGCTGCAAGCTCTAGTCTCGGCTGAAGGAATATTGGGAGAGAGCAGTCAAACCTTAGCGGCAGTTGGTCCATCTTCTTCTTCTAGGCCAAAAGGAGGCAAGAAGAAGAAGAAGACCAAAAGCGAAAGCCAAGCTAACTCAAGTGTTGCCAAGGGCAAAGGAAAGGTGAAGAGGGAGGGTGGAGTGAAGAATCCGGCTAAGGGGAAGTGTTTTAACTGCGGTGAAAAGGGACATTTGAGGTCAGTCTGTTCCAAACCCAAAAGGAATGGAAAGAAAGGTAATTCTCACGCACTAGTTGTTGAAACTTGTTTAGCGGCGTATGCTACCCATTCGTGGGTAATGGATACGGGGTCCACTGATCATGTTTGTTTCACATTACAGGGGTTCAAGCGGACCCGACAACTTAGTGGAAGTGAAGTCCTCTTCACGCTAGGTGATGCTACGAGAGTAGCAGCTGAAGCAGTGGGAGACGTGCACCTGTCTTTTGAAGACAAGAGTTTAATTTTAAGAGATATTCTTTATGTTCATTTTTTTCGGAAAAACCTTATTTCTGTTTCCAAACTATTTGCTGATGGATATTCTGTTCGTTTAATAAACATGTTACTGTTTTTCGTAACGATGTGGTTATCTGTCATGGAACTTTACGGAACAATCTCTATATTATTAACTGTGTACATCACTCACAGAATGCATCCTATAACACATCTACCATTTCAAGTAATAAAAGAAAACGTTCGACTGACGTGAACAAGACACTTCTTTGGCACCTAAGATTAGGTCATATTAACCTGAAAAGGATCCAAAGGTTGGTCCAAGATGGTTAATTGAGTCCCCCGATTGAACCATTTCCAACTTGCGAATCATGCTTGGAGGGTAAAATGACCAAGAGGACATTTGGACCAAGGCTTAGAGCTAAAGAAGTGTTGGAGATCGTTCACACCGATGTGTGTAGTCCAATGCAAATCAAAGCTAGAGGTGGTTACAAGTATTTCATTACGTTTATCGATGATTACTCACGCTATGAGTACATTTTCCTAATGAAGCATAAATCTGAGACCTTTGATAAATTCAAAGAATTTAAGGCTTAAGCAGAGAATCATAAGGAAAAGAGTATCAAGTTTCTACGATCGATCGCGGAGGTGAATACCTCAGCAATGATTTTTGAACTACCTGTCGGATGAAGGGATTGCATCCCAGTTGACTGCATCTGGTACCCCTCAACAAAACGAGGTTGCAGAACGAAGAAATAGAACGCTTTTAGAAATGGTAAGGTCAATGATGAGTTATGCGGATTTACCAAAATCGTTCTGGGGTTATGCCTTGCAAACTACAACTTATATTCTAAACTTAGTGCCATCCAAATCGGTTCCCAAAAAACCCCTAGAGAATTGTGGATTGGCGCGCAAGCCCAACTTTTAGGACACATGAGGATCTGAGGGTGTCCCAAAATACGTGTTGGATAAGGAAGCTAGTAAATTGGACGCACGTTCGGAATCAAGGTTGTTTATAGGGTACCCCGAGGGAACAAAGGGATGCATGTTCTATGGTCCCGAAGATCAAAATGTCGTAATTAGTACGCACTTTAGATTTTTGGAAGAAGACTATATGAACGATAAAAAACCTAGAAGCGAGATTACCTTAGAAGAACTTAGGGGCCGACTCGCTGCCAACTTGTACAAGACGACGTACCAAGCTTCACACCTACACAACCAGAACCTCATCGTAGTGGGAGGGTTGTCAGACAACCCGAGCGATTCTTGGGGATAGGAGAGTCCTCAGACTTGATCTCAGGAGAAGAATCAGATTCATGGTCCTACAACGAGGTGATCCAAGACAAGGATGCAAATTCTTGGCAAACCGCAATGGAAGCCGAGATGGGTTCAATGGATCACAATAAAGTATGGGAGCTAGTTGAACCACTTAATGGGGTAAAACCCATTGGATACAAGTGGGTATACAAGAGAAAAAGGGGACCGGACGGAAAGGTTGAAACCTTTAAGGCAATACTCATGGCAAAAGGGTACACTCAGAAAGAAGGGATCGATTATGAGGAAACCTTTTCGCCCGTAGCCATGCTCAAGTGTTGGGGAATAAGTTGCACAGATCTATTCGGGATGAATATTTAAATACAAATTTAATTCTTATAATTATTACTAGCATGAATTAATCCTATATTAATTCAAATAATAATCCAACAACAAATCATGCATATAATCAATTCACGTAAATCCTATGCATGCGGAATTCTACGAGTTTACGTGAACGTACCTCTTGGGACGGCAATGGCTTTTTTATTAGACACACCAAAAGAACTTCCCAAGTATTCCCTTAATCCTTGCTCGACTATCCGGTGGTAGGACGCTTGCGAACAATTAACAAAAGGAAAATAAATTATGTTGCACCACCTTTGTGGATTTACTAATTTTTTCAGCACATGGAATTGTACTTGGGAATGAAAGAATCATCCCCTATTTATAGAGCAGAGGTGGTCGAAAATTTTGGGGCAAAAACAATGTGGGAAAATCTTTTCTTGATCTCCAAGAAATCTTGAATATATCTCCTATATTCTTTTTCCCATAATTATAATATTCCACAAAATCCCACTTACTCTTTGTTATGGATATTTTCGAAAAATATAGGTCAAGATTCCAAGATTTGGATCTTCTTGAATTTATGAGATATTCTTGTATTTCAAGAAATACATATCTTCCATAATATCTTTTCAAGAAAATCAAGAAAATCTTTCTTGCCCTTTATATTTCAAAATTTCGAAAATTGCTTCATGAATAACCAAGTGGGAGATTTCTTGAATTTAATGAGATAATCTTGTATTCCAAGAATACATATCTTCATTCCATAACAAAATTCAAAGAAAATCTTTCTCCCCTTTTATCCATAAATTTCGGAAAATAATGAGGAAAAATAAGCAACAATATTTATTTTATTTTAAACACCTTTTTCAGTTATTGAACTATATGTTGGGCTACTTAGGGGGCCTTTAGGAGAATTAAGATTGGACCTTCCAATGGATCTTGAATTATCAATATTGAGCCACAATATTATTCAAGCCCATAAATATTAATTAATCCCACTACATAATTAATATTGCACTATCCATCTTAACCCATATTACAGTCAATATGGCTCCCGGTTATTATTTCCCGTGTTTAAGATTATCTAGCCCATTAATTAATTCAAGCCATTGAAATAACTTTCCGTTAATTAATATCTTTTGTCCATGGTTAAGGAACGGTTCAACATTATTATCCATACCGGAAACTAGTTTCACTTGCAAGATTTGGTATGATAAAGCTTATGAACCTCCCAAGGGGGCAAATCGAACAAGCGTACTTGCACACGATTCTCCGTATTAAATCTTAGCAATCACATGTGACCAATAATATTTCCCAAGATAAAAAGTATTGAATCTCGTTGATTCTCTACCCATGATAAGTCAAAGCAATAGTTACCAACCACACGTGATCCTATTTAAGGAACGAAGATTAAGAAATAACGAACCACTGAAGTCTAATTCTTCCTTGTTCGATTAAGAAGAATTTGTCCTCCTCAGAGGTCCTATTCATTGCATCACCATGCACTAGTGTAATCTCTTGGTCAAGACAAGTCAATCCGAGCCTTACACTTCAACCTTTCACGATGGATTGTTCATTTCCATCTAGGTCGTGAATGGTGTACTTTTTTAGTTACAAGGACCTTGTTAATTTAATCTTCTATGATCCGGTATCACTAAATTAACTACAATGTAACACGTCGATTTATTGAAATGTTATGCAAGAAATATATGTAACATTCGATGATATTTAAAGCATCGATGATAAACAATTTATTTCAAGAAATAAGTCCGAAATTCAGTTTTGATTATACAAAGTAAAAAGCATACTTTCCAAAAGATAATCCCAACAATCTCCCACTTATACTCAAAGTCCGCTTTTAAGTATACTACAACATGTCTCGTGTAGTTCCTAATTCGTGACATCTAATGTCACCTACACGAACCTAATAATTTCTCCCACTTATACTCAAAGCAGATTAGCAATCGGTCTTGACACCCATTCCTTCCACATGTCTCTCGAATGTATTGAGAGGCGCACCCTTTGTGAATGGATCTGCTGGGTTGTCTTACGCTTATTTTTGCCACCTATATATCTCCTCTCTTAACGATATCTCATATAAGATGGTATTTCCTTTCAATGTGTTTATCGCCTTGTGGGCTCTTGGTTCCCTTTGAATTTGCAATCGCCTCCGGATTGTCACAATAAACAAATGATTCTTCTGGGAAAATTTGGAACTACATTCAAGTCCACTAGGAAGTTCTTGAGCCAAACCGCTTTTCATTTGCCATAAGTTAGTTACATATTCGACTTCCATGGTAGAATCTGCGACGATTTCGCTTGACGCTTCTCCATGTCACGGCTCCTCCCCATGCAAAACACACTAACCGGAGGTAGATTTTCCGAGTCTATGTCCGATTGGAAATCCGAGTCCGTGTGGAAATTGGGGATTGACTATCCGATCGATAAATTAACATTCTATCCCGAGTTCTTTTCGATACTTGTAATGTTTTTAATCGCCATCAATGTTCTTTTTTTCCGGTTACTTTGATATCTTGCCACCATGCCAACGGCAAAGCGGATATCCTGGTCTCGTACACAACATTGCATACATAAGGCTTCCGACACCGGTAGAAGCATAAGGAATGCCTCTCATGTCATCTATCTCCTTTTTAGCCTTAGGGCACATTTTCTTGGATAGATGGATTCCATGTCCGAAAGGTACGAAGCCTTTCTTGGAATCCTCACATCTTTGAATCGTTTCAAGACAAAGGTCTATGTATGAAGCTTTCGCGACAAACTATCATCCTTTTCTTGCGATCTCGAAAGATCTTGATCCCAAGGATGTGTGCGGCTTCCCCTAAGTCCTTCATATCAAACCTGCTTTTTGAAGCCATGCCCCTACGCCCGATAACACCTTTACATCATTCCCGATGATCAGAATGTCGTCTACGTATAGTACTAAGAATACCAATGCAGTTCCGACACGCTTTTTGTACACACAACTTTCGAACTCATTTTGATCGAACCCATAAGACTTTATAACATGATCAAAACATTGGTTCCAAGCTCTAGATGCCTGTTTGAGTCCGTAAATGGACTTCATGAGCTTACAAACTAGGTGTTCTTGGCCTTTTTCAATGAAGCCTTGGGGTTGTTGCATATAGATCTCTTCATCAAGACTTCCGTTAAGGAAAGCTGTCTTGACATCCATTTGCCAGATTTCAAAGTCGAGATGCGCAGCAATCGATGAGAGAATTCGGATGGACTTAAGCATGGCTACGGACGAAAAAGTTTCCTCATAATCGATCCCTTCTTTTTTAGTATAACCTTTCGCCACGAGTCTTGCCTTGAAGGTTTCCACCTTCCCGTCCGGTCCTCTTTTTCTCTTATACACCCACTTGCAACCAATGGGTTTGACCCCATTAAGTGGTTCGACTAGCTCCCACACTTTGTTATAAAACATAGAACCCATTTTGGCTTTCATTGCTGTTTGCCAAGAATCTGCATCCTTGTCTTGGATTGCCTCGTCATATGTCCATGGGTCTGATTCGTCTTGTCCAGGGAATCAAGTCCGAGGACTCTCCTATTCCCATGAATCTCTCGGGCTGTTTCACAACCCTCCCACTACGACGAGGTTCCGGTTGTGTAAGTGTGTCGTTTGGTATATCATCTTGTACAATTGGCATTGAGGTTTGCCCCCTTAGCTCATTTAAGGTAATCTCACTTCTGGGTCTTCTTTCGTTCATATAGTCTTCTTCCAAAAATCTAAAGTGGGTGCTTATTACCACCTTTTGATCTTCGGGACCATAGAACATACACCCTTTTGTTCCCTCGGGGTATCCCACAAACAACCTTAATTCTGATCGAGGATCCAATTTACCGGCTTCCTTGTCCAACACGTAGGCCGGACACCCCCAAATCCTCATGTGTCTCAAACTAGGCTTGCGCCCGGTCCACAATTCTTTAGGAGTTTTGGGAACCGATTTGGATGGCACCAAGTTCAGAATGTAGGCTGCTGTTTCCAAGGCATGACCCCAGAACGACTTGGAAAGATCCGCATAACTCATCATAGATCTAACCATTTCCAAAAGAGTTCTGTTTCTTCGCTCTGCAACCCCGTTTTGTTGAGGGGTTCCGGGTGCAGTTAGCTGGGATGCAATCCCTTCATCAGATAAGTAGTTCAAAAACTCATCGCTGAGGTATTCGCCTCCACGATCGGATCGTAGAGACTTGATACGTTTTTCCCTATGATTCTCTGCTTGAGCCTTAAATTCTTTGAATTTCTCAAAGGTCTCAGATTTATGCTTCATAAGGAAAATATAACTGTACCTTGAGTAATCATCAATAAAAGTGACAAAATACTCATAACCTCCTCTTGCTTTGGTTGACATTGGACCACATACATCTGTGTGAACGATCTCTAACACTTCTTTGACTCTATTCCCCTTGGCTCCAAATGCCCTCTTGGTCATTTTACCCTCCAAACATGATTCGCAGGTTGGAATTGGTTCAACTTGGAGAAACTCCGATGAACCGCCTTTCACCAACCTTTGGATCCTCTTTTTGATTTATATGACCCAATCTTAGATGCCATAGAAGTGTCTCTGTTCACGCCGATGAACGTTTTTTTTCTTGAAAAAGTTGATGTGTTATAGGATGCATTTAAGTGAGTGGTGTGCACGATTAATTGTATATAGATTATTCGACAACGTTCCATGACAGATAAATTTATCAAAAAGAGAAATGGTAACAACTTTATTAAAAGTAACCGAATATCCATCAAGAAAAAGTTTAGAAACTGAAATTAAATTCTTTCTAAAACTCGGAACGTAAAGAACATCTCTTAAAATTAAAACTCTGTCTTCAAAAGATAGGTGCACTTCTCCCATCGCCCAGAACTTCCACTCTCATAGCATCGCCCGAAAGTGATGAGGATCTCACTCCCACTAAGTTGCCGGGTCCGTTTGAACCCCTGTAAAGTGAAACAAATATGATCAGTGGATCCCGTATCCACCACCCATAAATGGGAGGCATACGCCGCTAAACAAGATTCAACAACTAGTGCGTGAGAATTACCTTTCTTTCCATTCCTTTTGGGTTTGGAACAGGCTGACCTCCAATGTCCTTTTTCACCGCAGTTGAAGCACTTCCCCTTAGCTGGCTTACTCACTCCTCCATCCTTCTTCACCTTTTCTTTGCCATTGGCAACACTTGAGTTCACTTGCTTGTGGCTCTTGTCCTTCTTCTTGTTCTTACCACCCCTTGGCCTAGAAGAAGAAGAGGGTCCATTTGCCACCAAGGCTTGGCTCTTTTTGTTCAATATCGCCTCTGCCGAGACTAAAGCTTGCAAATGATCGGGCATCGAGAACTTCGATTATTCATCCGGTAGTTCAAATTTAACCCGCTCAAAACTTTTTGGCAGAGAGTGGAGCACCAATCGATTTGGGTCTCGATATCGATTCGCCGCCAAGTACCTCAAGTTTATTAAGGTGAGCCATCATCTGGAGAACGTGCTCCCTTACGGGTGTTCCCTCCACCATTTTCATAGAGAGCAAGTCCCTCATGGTGATCTAACGAGCCACACGGTTCTGATGTTGAAACATCGCTTTAAGACTAGTCATGATGTCTGCGCAATGTCTCAACGTTACGTGTTGGTGTTGCAACACATCGACATAGAAGCCAAGATGGTACACTTTGCCATTTCGTTGAACGCCCCCGACCAACATACTCTTTCTTAACCGCTTTAGTGGACTCATCTTTTGGCTTTTCCGGTTTAGGTGTAGTGAGAACCCAGTTATGGCTTTGTGCAGTGAGGACAATAGTAAGTTTACGACTCCAATCAACAAAGTTTCCACCAGTAAGCAAATTGTCTTTAAGTATATTGAATAGTGGATTAAAAGGTTGCGACATGATGAACTGAAATAAACAATAATATGCATAAGCACAAATATATCACAAGATTCAATCACATGCATCATATTAAAATCTCAAAAAAAATATGAACATGCATCAGCCAACATCTCAAAAATAGTTTAAATAAGCCACGCGTGGGGTGGGTTTATTTAAACACATTCAAGAGTTACAAACAAGAACAATTACAAACCTTTAATATCCAGATTAATAGTTGGCTCCCACTTGACCAATATAAAATTGACAGGGACTTCGGGGAAGTATATGCATATCAATTTTATACCTAAGTAATAACCATGATTAAATACAAGATTATTATTTCGCTTTGAACGAGCCTCGTGGGGAGGGTCAACGTCGCCACTAGTAATAATCCACAATCATCCATTTGGAATTCATTCATGTGAAAACTAACTTTTGACCGTCCCGTGGGGGAAATTTCTCCAAAAGAATTCACAAATAAATAAATCATGGAGGTCAAAATTAATTCAATTTTATTATCCGGAATAAAATTGTCAATTAATTATTTAAAATACTTAGTAATTTTTTACGGTGAGATTTTTCATTGGGCAACTCTCATGCAAACACATTTAAACAAATTAAATAAAGCATAAGATAACACAATAATAAATCAAGCAAAACGGAAAAATAAACATATTAGGCACAAATTATCCAATTGTCATGGTTTGATTTTTCTTGGCTTGGTCTTGAAGAAACACCGTCTTGAATTTCTACCACTCGATCGTCTCGAAAAAAACTCAGTCTCGAAACGCCACGCCAAGTAGCTCGCAATGGGAAGACGCCAGATCCGGCCCCCTTGCCGAGCGATCACCCGTGCCTTGGCGCAAGACAAATACAAGACGCTTAGCGCCCGGCCTCGACAAGGACACGTACCGCCACAAGATCTGTATGAGAAGTCATGAATTTTTCGCCTGCCCATGAAACTTCGGCCAAGCGTCCACAAGGCGTCTCGAAGCCGTCGCGCACCGGCCGCCTTCATCCGCCAAATTGCCAGACGCGTGCATCACTAGGCTTACGCCCCATGCACGCTGCCCGATCTCACGCGCTCGCCCTCGGCCCTCGCCCACCCCGTCACCACTGGTGGGCATGGCCAGCGTCACGTCAGCGTGCCTCCCTTGGCACGTTTCACGCGATGCACGCCGCCTACGCCCGGTTCTGATCATCTAGCAATTCTACTATCCAATTTCAAATTTAATGATAGCGAATTAAATTACAATTTAAAATTCAGAGCCCGAAACCGTGGCTCTGATACCAGTTGTTGGGGAATAAGTTGCACAGATCTATTCGGGATGAATATTTAAATACAAATTTAATTCTTATAATTATTACTAGCATGAATTAATCCTATATTAATTCAAATAATAATCCAACAACAAATCATGCATATAATCAATTCACGTAAATCCTACGCATGCGGAATTCTACGAGTTTACGTGAACGTACCTCTTGGAACGACAATGGCTTTGTTTATTAGACACACCAAAAGAACTTCCCAAGTATTCCCTTAATCCTTGCTCGACAATCAGGTGGTAGGACGCTTGCGAACAATTAACAAAAGGAAAATAAATTATGTTGCACCCCTTTGTGGATTTACTAATTTTTCCAGCACATGGAATTGTACTTGAGAATGAAAGAATCATCCCCTATTTATAGAGCAGAGGTGGTCGAAAATTTTGGGGCAAAAACAATGTGGGAAAATCTTTTCTTGATCTCCAAGAAATCTTGAATATATCTCATATATTCTTTTTCCCATAATTATAATATTCCACAAAATCCCACTTACTCTTTGTTATGGATATTTTCGAAAAATATAGGTCAAGATTCCAAGATTTGGATCTTCTTGAATTTATGAGATATTCTTGTATTTCAAGAAATACATATCTTCCATAATATCTTTTCAAGAAAATCAAGAAAATCTTTCTTGCCCTTTATATTTCAAAATTTTGAAAACTGCTTCATGAATAACCAAGTGGGAGATTTCTTGATATTAATGAGATAATCTTGTATTCCAAGAATACATATCTTCATTCCATAACAAAATTCAAAGAAAATCTTTCTCCCCTTTTATCCATAAATTTTGAAAATAATGAGGAAAAATAAGCAACAATATTTATTTTATTTTAAACACCTTTTTCAGTTATTGAACTATATGTTGGGCTACTTAGGGGGCCTTTAGGAGAATTAAGATTGGACCTTCCAATGGATCTTGAATTATCAATATTGAGCCACAATATTATTCAAGCCCATAAATATTAATTAATCTCACTACATAATTAAT
The DNA here is from genome assembly GCA_037126765.1 of Stenogyne calaminthoides. NCBI lineage: Eukaryota > Viridiplantae > Streptophyta > Magnoliopsida > Lamiales > Lamiaceae > Stenogyne > Stenogyne calaminthoides. The sequence goes on from JBBCBC010000011.1 coordinate 19,136,784, forward strand.
ATTGCACTATCCATCTTAACCCATATTACAGTCAATATGACTCCCGGTTATTATTTCCCGTGTTTAAGATTATCTAGCCCATTAATTAATTCAAGCCACTAAAATAGCTTTCCGTTAATTAATATCTTTTGTCCTTGGTTAAGGAACGGTTCAACATTATTATCCATACCGGAAACTAGTTCCACTTGCAAGATTTGGTATGATAAAGCTTATGAACCTCCCAAGGGGGCAAATCGAACAAGCGTACTTGCACACGATTCTCCGTATTAAATCTTAACAATCACATGTGACCAATAATATTGCCCAAGATAAAAAGTATTGAATCTCGTTGATTCTCTACCCATGATAAGTCAAAGCAATAGTTACCAACCACACGTGATCCTATTTAAGGAACGAAGATTAAGAAATAACGAACCACTGAGGTCTAATTCTTCCTTGTTCAGTTCTGAAGAATTTGTCCTCCTGTAGGTCCTATTCAGTGCATCAGTCATGCACTAGTGTAATCTCTTGGTCAAGACAAGTCAATCCGAGCCTTACACTTCAACCTTTCACGATGGATTGTTCATTTCCATCTAGGTCGTGAATGGTGTACTTTTAGTTACAAGGGACTGTTAATTTAATCTTCTGTGATCTGGTATCACTAAATTAACTACAATGTAACACGTACGATTTATTGAACAGTTATGCAGTAAATATATGTAACATTCGATGATATTTAAAACATCAGTGATAAATAATTTATTTCAGTAAATAAGTCAGAAATTCAGTTTTGATTATACAAAGTAAAAAATATACTTTCCAGTATAATCCCAACATCAAGTCGATCCGCATTCTCTTGTCGATTGCTGCGCACCTAGACTTTGAGATCTGGCAAATGGATGTCAAGACCGTTTTCCTTAATGGAAGTCTTGATGAAGAAACCTATATGCAACAACCCGAAAGCTTCATTGAAAAAGGCCAAGAGCATCTGGTTTGCAAGCTAAAGAAGTCCATTTATGGGCTAAAGCAAGCATCCCGTGCTTGGAATCAGTGTTTTGATCAAGTTATAAAATACTAAGGTTTTGATCAAAACAATTTCAAAAGTTGTGTTTATAAGAAGCGTGACGGAACTGCCTTGGTATTCTTGGTACTATACGTCGATGACATTCTGCTCATCGGGAACGATGTAAAGGTGTTGTCAGACGTAAGGGCATGGCTGTCAAAACAGTTTGATATGAAGGACTTAGGAGAAGCCGGTCACGTCCTAGGGATCAAGATCACTCGAGATCGCAGAAAAAGAATGATCGGGCTCTCGCAAGCCTCATAAATAGACACTGTTTTGAAGCGATTCAGCATGCAAGATTCCAAGAAAGACTTTGTGCCTTTCAGACACGGAATCCATCTATCCAAGGAGATGTGTCCCAAGACACAAAAGGAAATAGATGACATGAAGGGCATTCCTTATGCTTCGGCTGTAGGAAGCCTCATGTATGCAATGTTGTGCACGAGACCAGATATTTGCTTTGTCATAGGCATGGTGGCAAAATATCAAAGCAACCCTGGGAAAGAGCATTTGACTGCAGTTAAGAACATTATGAAGTATCTGAAGAGGACACGAGATAGAATGTTAGTTTATCAATCAGACAGTCTAATCCCCATCGGTTACACGGACTCAGATTTCCAATCAGACATGGATTCCAGAAAATCAACCTCGGGTAGTGTGTTTTGCATGGGGGGAGGAGCCTTGACATGGAGAAGCGTTAAGTAGAAATGCATCGCAGATTCTACCATGGAAGCCGAATACATAGCCGATTGCGAAGCAACGAAAGAAACAGTTTGGCTCAAGAACTTCCTAGTGAACTTGGACGTTGTTCCGGATTTGCCCAGCACGGTCACGGTTTACTGTGATAACGCCGGAGCAGTTACAAATTCTAGGGAACCTAGAGCTCACAAGGCCAGCAAACACATAGAAAGAAAATACCATCTTGTACGAGAAATTATTAAGAGAGGAGACATAGAGGTGGCAAAGATTGCGTCGGAAGACAACCTAGCAGATCCATTCACAAAGGGTCTACCTCAGAGTACATTCGAGAGACATGTGGAAGGAATGGGTGTCAAGAGCGTTGCCAATCTGCTTTGAGTATAGTTGGGAGAAATATTATTAGGTTCGTGTAGGTGACATTAGATGTCACATAGAACAAGAGACATGTTGTAGTATACTTAAAAGCAGACTTTGAGTATAAGTGGGAGATTGTTGGGGTTATACTAAAAAGTATACTTTTTACTTTGTATAACCAAACTGAATTTCTTATTTACTTACTGAAATAAATTATTAATCACTGTTGCATTAAATATGAATGAATATTTTTTTTTTGATCGGGCAAAGTTAGATGTTAGTTGTTAGTAGTTAGTACACCAAGCACCCAAATACTCCACGAAATCGTCAATCCACCTTATAATTCTCTTAACTCCAAATTCGTTCAAAGAGGGAATCGAACCTGGGTCTCCCACTCAAATGAGGAGCCCAGTGGCTAAGTGGGCTAAGTCACCTGGTTAAATATGAATGAATGTTATATATATTTGTTGCAAACCTGTTCAATAAGTAAGTACGTATTACAATGTAGTTAATTTGGTGATACCAGATCACAGAAGATCAAATTAACAGTTCCTCGTGACTAAGTACAAATTCACAACCCAAATGGAAATGAACAATCAATCATGAAAGGTTGAAATGTAAGGCTCAGATTGGATTGTCTTGACCAAGAGATTACACTAGTGCATTATGATGCGCTGAATAAAACCTACAGGAGGATAAATTCCTCGGTACTGAATATACAAGAATTAGACCTCAGTGGTTCTTTATTTCTTAATCTTTGTCCCTTAAATAGGATCGTGTGAAATTAATAACTATTGCTTTGACTTATGATGGGAAGAGAATCAATGCGATTTGATACCTTATATCTTGGACAATATTATTGATTACGTGACGATTGCTAAGATTTAATACGGAGAATCGTGTGCAAGTACAACTTGCTTGATTTGTCCCCTTGGTGGGCCCAGAATCTTTATCATACCAAATCTTGCAAGTGAAAATTTATTTCCAGTATGGATAATAATATTGAGTTGTCTTTACTCCAAGGACAAAGATATTAATTAATATAAAGCCTTGCTTCAAATGCCTAATTAATTAGTGGACTAAGATAATCTTAAACACGGGAAATAATGACCGGGAGTCATATTATTGTGAAGTCTTAATATGGGTTAAGATGAATAGTTCAATATTAATTTTATAGTGGAATAAATTAATATTAATGAGCTTGAATAATATTTTGGCTAAATATTAAAGTTTCATAGCCCATTGGAGGTCCAATCTTAATTCTCCTAAAGGCCACTCAAATAGCCCAAATTAAAATCTAATTAATGAAAAGGAGAAGAAAATATTATTGCCTATATTTCCTAATAATTTTCAAAAATTGTAGGAAAAGAAGAAGAAAGATTTTCTTGAAAAGATTTTTATGGAAAAAGATAAGTGTTCTTGGAATACATGATTATCCCATAAATTCAAGAAATCAAATCTTGATTCTTTTTTCCTTGTATTTTTCGAAAATATGGGATAAAGGAAAGTGGGATTTTTATGGAAAAATTTAATTATGGAGAAAAGAATATATGAGATATATTCAAGATTTCTTGGAGATCAAGAAAAAGATTTTTCTCCTTATTTTTCTAGTGGAAAAATCGGCCACCCTTGTCCTATAAATAGGGGATGAATTTTTCATCCCCAATGTAATTCCATGTGTTGGAAATATTAGAAATCTACAAAGGTGGTGGCAAAATATTTTATTTTTCTCCTTTATTAAAATTGTTCGTGTGAATCCTTCCACCGGATTACGTTCGTGGACGTGAGACATATTTGGGAAGGCTCTTTGGGTTGATCCATCGTCACAACAGTTGTCTCTACAAGAGGTATGCAATCTCGTAACTCCTAGATTCTGCATGCTTAGGATTTACGTGGATTGCGTGTACGCATGTTGCTTATTTGCTTGTTTAATTATTATGTTGAATTGATTTATGATTAATTCATGTTAGTAATTAATTGATTAATTTAAATATGTATTTAAATTCATCTCGAATAGATCTGGGCACCCCGTATTTCCCAACAAAGAAGCTCGAAACCGAAGCTCTGATACCAGTTGTCGATTTCTAATATTTCCAACACATGGAATTGCATTGGGGATGAAAATTCATCCCCTATTTATAGGACAAGGGTGACCGATTTTTCAACTAGCAAAATAAGGAGGAAAATCTTTTTCTTGATCTCCAAGAAATCTTGAATATATCTCATATATTCTTTTCTCCATAATTAAATTTTTCCATAAAAATCCCACTTCCCTTTATCCCATATTTTTTGAAAAATACAAGGAAAAATGAATCAAGATTTGATTTCTTGAATTTATGGGATAATCATGTATTCCAAGAATACTTATCTTTTTCCATAAAAATCTTTTCAAGAAAATCAAGAAAATCTTTCTTCTTCTTTTCCTACAATTTTCGAAAATTCCTAGGAAATATAAGCAATCATATTTTCTTCTCCTTTTCATTAATTGGACTTTAACTTGGACTATTTTAGGGGCCTTTAGGAGAATTAAGATTGGACCTCCAATGAGCTATTAAACTTTAATATTTAGCCAAAATATTATTTAAGCCCATTAATATTAATTTATTCCACTATAAAATTAATATTGAACTATCCATCTTAACCCATATTACGACTTCACAATAATATGGCTCCCGATAATTATTTCCCGTGTTTAAGATTATCTTAGTCCACTAATTAATTAGGCCACTGAACATGCTTTATATTAATTAATATCTTTGTCCTTGGAGTAAAGACTGCTCAACATTATTATCCATAACGGAAATAAATTTCCACTTGCAAGATATGGTATGATAAATATTCTGAGCCCACCAAGGGGACAAATCAAGCAAGCCGTACTTGCACACGATTCTCCATATTAAATCTTAGATATCGTCATGTAATCAATAATATTGCCCAAGATATAAGGTATCGAATCGCATTGATTCTCTTCCCATCATAAGTCAAAGCAATAGTTATTAATTTCACACGATCCTATTTAAGGGACGGAGATTAAGAAATAACGAACCACTGAGGTCTAATTCTTGTATATTCAGTACCGAAGAATTTATCCTCCTGTAGGTCATATTCAGCGCATCATAATGCACTAGTGTAATATCTTGGTCAAGACAAGTCAATTTGAGTCTTACACTTCAACCTTTCATGATGGATTGTTCATTTTCATCTGGGTTGTGAATTTGTACTTAGTCACGAGGAACTGTTAATTCGATCTTCTGTGATCTGGTATCACTAAATTAACTACAACGTAATACATACTTACTTATTGAACAGGTTTGCAACAAATATATATAACATTCATTCATATTTAATATAACAATGATTAATAATTTATTTAAGTAAGTAAATAAGAAATTCAATTTGATTATACAAAGTAAAAAGCATACTTTTCAGTATAACCCCAACAGGTCCGACCCAGACAGTGCATATTAGGGCGGGCCGGGGTGATATTGTCATCTCTGGTAAATAGATTTCAAATGTATGGAAATGGTCATATCCTTTATCTACTAAAGGTAAATCACCCCATATCTTTATAAAATCTCTATTTTAAATTGGAAAAATGTCACTTCATGGTCTGAAAGATGATAAATCTATCAATTTAAGTCCTGAAAGATTTTTCCTATTGATTCAAGGCCTGGAAGATAGAAAACTATCAATTCAGGGCTTGAAAGATAGAAACTATCAATTTGAGGCTCACACATTTTAAGGTCATGTTTGCCACTTATATTTCATGTCCTTATTGCATGTCCTTATTTTCTTATTTTTAGGGTTTAGGGTTCATGGTTCAGGGTTTTAGGTTTCATGGTTCAGGGTTTAGGGTTCAGTGTATAGGTTTTAGGGTTTACAGTTCAGGGTTTAGGATTTAGTGACAAATATGACCTTAAAATGTGTAGGCCTCAAATTGATATTTTCTATCTTCCAGGCCCCGAATTGATAGTTTTCTATCTTCCAGGCCTTAAATCGATAGGAGAAATCTTCCAGGCCTTAAATTTATAGATTTACCTTCTTTCAGGCCCTGCATTGATTAAAACTCTTTTAAATTTTAAGAATACTATGAAGAGTTATTTATGGTGTTTTAATATTCAAAATCTTAATCATTCATTTTCTAAGAATAATTTGATTTTTAAAATAATTTATGAGTTTAACTAAATGTTTTCATAACCAAACTGGAGAGGGCACCAGTTGGCGGTTGGACCGGTCGGATCAACGGTCCAACCACTAAAATGATCCCTATCAATTTTTTTAAAATATTCTCTATATTACATAAAAAAAAAAATGAATGTGCTCTTATAAAATTTAAAATTATAAATTTATAAGTTTCATATTGAAATAAACACAGTAAAATCAAGAAAACATAACACAACACAATTTAAAATACTAAAATTTAAAATAATGATGATAGAAATAAGGATTAAGATTTAAATTAATAAAAAAAATCGGTTCAACCAGTTTTACCTGTTTTTCCTGGCCAATTTTTTAGGGTAATCAGAACGTTTCCATGGTTGGTTCCCGGTTCAACCTATTTTTTAAATCATTTGTTTAACTTATCAATTATCAATTGTTTAATTTTTAATCAGACTCATCCATCTATTGTTGATTATAGTTAATACTAGCATGTATATAAATTGATAATAGTATTTATATTATTAATTTTAAATTAAATACTTGAAATATTTAATTAGTTTGATTAATTCAATATATAGACGTGAATTATTTTCTAATATTATATGTGCATATTTTCATTCATTTTTTATTCTAAATTATAAGTTGTGTAGTATGTATTTTTTTTTTTTTGACAGAGTGTAGTATGTATTTAATATAATGTATTTGTGCAAAGAGAAATGAAGGATGAAGGAAGACGTACACTGTGAGAAAATTTCAGGACCATAAATTCGAAAATTGAAATCAAAATTTTAGTGTAACATAAATTATATTATATCATAAATAAAAGAAAACTGATAAAAATATAAAAATTAAAATTATATAAATGTAGATAATCTAAGAAAATCATATTTGATAATTTTTTTTTTATCAGACAAAAATTATTTTATTAAAACTAAAGTGGTAAGTAGTAAATTATGCATATTTTTAATAGATAAGAGTACAATTTATTGGACTCGTTTGTATTAAGATGACATGATTAATTACTTATGTGTGTTATGATGATATTATTCCATACTTGATCTATTTCTTGTATTTTTTGTGAATTTCAAGTATTTTTGGTATCTTTTGATAAAGCTTGAGAAGATCAGAATAGGGAGATGCGTTTAGATACGAATATATTGCCAAGGCCCATAATTACAGGATTATTGTTATTAAAGAATCAAGGTCCAACTAATTAATACCTCAATTAATTAGTTATGACCATGATTGTTGGTCAAGCCCTCCCTGTAGCAGCCATTTAAAAACCGCCTTATGTCCTGAGAGTGACAAAGTATAGAGTGTAGGTCCCGAACGGGTTTTTTGAGGGCAGAAGTTTAGAGGGGAGGGGTGAATAGACTTCTGAAAAACTTTTTGTGCAGATCAGGTGTGAAAGCAGTTTGCCTGATCAGAGTGCGAGTGAATCAGTTTGGACTGATAACCAACTTACTAATCGCCTGAAGGCAGATCAGTTCGGTAACTATCAGTTTAACTGATGTGCGGAAGCTAAGTTTTACCGGTGTGAAAAACCAGTTTTGATAAAACAGATTCCAAAGTCAGTCTTTTAACCAGTTGACTAAAGTGTCAAACTTGATCAGATCAGAAGCTTGGTGCTAGCTGATCTTAACTTAGAATATGTATGCTGCTTTAATAGTTGTGTGCGATTGTGTAAACAGTTAATCAAAGCGGTAAAGGCACACAAGATTTATAGTGGTTCGGACAAACCAGTCCTACGTCCACTCTTCCCTATCACAAGGGGCACCAACTAAACCAACTGGACTTAGATTTTTGTGTTAGTCCAACACAGTACACCGACAAATATTTAAAGAGTTCTCACTCAACCGATCCCAGAAATCAGAACTAGAAACCCTAGTCTGAAATCTTGCTAAACAACTTAACCTAACTTTGGGTTTGGATAAGATTGTTTTGGTTCCAACTATGAAATCTTTTCTAGTGTTTAAGATAGCCTATCAGCCAGATGAAAATATTTCTATGCTAAGAACTTATGGGATGAACACTTAATAAAATAATCTTCTTGTTCGTGTTCTTCGTGCGGAAATCTGATTATAGCTTGAGCTTCTTGATCGTTTCAGGGTTTCCGTATATTCACTCTGAAGTGTAATCCCATATTTATAGACCTTGAAATCAAAGAGCCGTTGGAGAGCAATTTGAATTTCAGGCTATATTTGGTAGACTTGCAGGATTGATGTGACGTGCTTCAGGAACGGCATGGCCGAAAGCGTGAATAGTGTCTTTTATAGCCGTTAGAGAGAGCAGCACCAAATCCCGTAATTGCCGGCTCCGATCATACGTGTCTTGTTCTTATTGGTTAATAGACGCACTTTTCAGTGTTGTTCTTCCAAATAAGTTTGACATTCTTCTTGTTCAGATCATCAACGTATGATTTGGTAAAACATCAGTTTTCACCTGGTGAGTTGACCTTGATCGTTCAATCGATCGATCTACACCGATGGAGTCTTCGGTGCCGGTTGACTTAGCTTCAACTAGCGCAGACTACCGATGTAGGTCTTCTGGTCTGATCTTCTAGAAGTCATCTGATCTTCAAGTATTCTGAGTTTGAGCTTCATGACTTCAGCTGAGATATCTGACTTGATCAGATCGATCTGATCTTCTGTTCTTCTCTTGCATTCGGCCATCGGGATATCAGCTATTCTTTGGGTCTTCAGATCTGACCTATACATATTGAGGTTCCCCCTCAATATGTGACCTATCTATTACATCAGTTGTTCTATACAATAATTATCAACTGGTATTCTATAAACGGTAATATAAACATCAGTCAGCTAACAGGTCTGACTGGTCCTATTACATGTGTTTTAGAACTTTCATCAAAACTCTAAATTTCCCAACAATTTCCCCCTTTTTGATGAAACCAAAACACTTTGAGAAACCAATCACAGTTGATAAATATAGAACAATAAGAGCACATAATCAGAAGACAATGAGATTTTGTCTTAGGATCAGAAAATAAACTTTTCTCATTAGATATGTCGACTACATGTTACATCAGAAAAGTTTGAATATAAAAACAGCTGATCCTGAGAAGTCTTCTGATTCTCCACTCTTTAGGCTTGTATCCTTCTGGCATCTCTCTTTGATCTTGAGGAATATTAAATATCTTGTATAGTTTCCATTTGACATCATTGACCTGCTGAGGATCAGTTATGCGCGTTTTGCTCAGGATGTCAAAATAGAACCTCTGAAATGCCAAATCATCAAATGAGCCATCCGCCTTTTCTTCTTCGAGTAATCCAACAGATCATACTCTTGGCGAGATATTTTTACGTTGATTATCTTGGCCTCATTTTCCGGATACTTGAAAAAATCGGATATTTATTTTCTAACCAAATTGAGGAATTCAAAGATCCGGAGATTCTTCTTGTGGAACAAGATCAAGAACAAAGGCATCCAGAAGCCATTCACTTCTGATCTTATTCCATTCCTCAAACCTCTTAGCATGTGCAGCAGTTTTTGGAATGATCTCATCAATTCTTGCTGGCAGCTGAGGTTCTGGTACAGATTTTCCAACCTTTCCTTTCTTCGCCCTCGATCTGAATTTCTTCTTCAGATCTTCTGCCTCTGCCAATTTGTCTGCCCTTCTCTCTTCTTCACTTATTCGGGCTTCTTCCGCAATCTGTTCTTTGGACAATTTCTCAGCCAGTTTCTTATCGGCCTGAATTTGGCTAGCTGTGCTTCTTGTGATTTTCTTAGTCTGAGTGACTGGTACAAGTTGTGATGTCCCAGCACCCGCAGCAGCAGCACCCGTAGCAGACTTTCTTGCCTTTGACTTTTCCATCTTTTCAGAAATTTCGTTAGCAAAAAGATCCAGATGGTCTAGTCTTTGTCCATAAGATTCAACTGTCTGAATCAGGTCTTCTGTTGTTCTGATCGTGTCAGTTGGTTTCTCACTCTGTCCTTCCCCCATTTTGGTTTGATCAAAAAGAGCAGTGAGGTGGGAGGTCAGAGAACCAAAGCTGACTGATATAGCCCTGTTGAGATCTGCAACAGATAAACCTTGAGCTTGAGCAGTTAGATTTTGAACCTTCGAGATTAGCTCAGTCTTGACAGATTCCACGGCAGTAGAGAGTGTACGAATTAGTTTGTCAAGTTTCTCTTCTGTCAATTCTAGCTTTTCAGTGAGCATCAGAAAAGAAACTTGTTGTTGATCCACCTGAATTAGTTTGTCATCAACTGATTTTATAAGTTCGGCAGACACGGTTGTCACAGTTTGGGAGAATTGATCTTTGATTGCCTCAATCTGGGAAATAGCCAATTCCCTTTGATCTGTTATTTCTTTGAGGCCAATCTGCCTCTGATCAGCTATCACTCCCTCAACTTCTTCTTTCAGGAGATCTTTGAGACATGATCTGATCTCCTGAAGTTGATCAGCGGTGATGTGAGATGTAGGAATGGTATGCGTCACTTGATCTGTTTAAGATGTTTGTGCCTCCAGTGGTTGGTCATGAATCGCAAAGACACCGGTTCCACTATCATCGGCGACTCCCCGCATCCTTCATAGGCATATCTCGCCAGAGAGCTTCTTCGCCAGATCTCTAGTTCTCATTGTTTAGTCAACCCCACTTCACCGTGGATCGAGCTTTAATTGATTCAAAGAAGATTATCGGCTCATTTGGTGATCCTATGAGCGATTTCTTCATATCGAAATCAAAATCTGCAAATTCATCAAGACCTCCCATCTGCTCTATAATCATCATAAAGTCCGAGAAGCTCAGAATCGGAGATCTTTCCATGTGAGGATCTCCATAACTTCCTCTCTCGATAACGGGATGGGCTACCAGACTCGGATACATCGCATCAATATCTCGTTCAATTTGCATCCTGACCATTTTCTCGGTGATGGTCTTGGATGATCTGGACTCAGGAATTATTTGCTCAGATCGACCAGATTCCGGTTGATGAGATATAGAGGGTTCTGGTGGTGCTTGAGTAGGCGGAAGTTGGCTGATTGGCTCGACCTGCAGAGGTTCTGTTGTCGGCAATTACGTCCGACTCTGCGATGGGTAAGCTTTAAGGTTAAATCGATGTAGTTTGATGTTCGGCAGGCGGTGGAAGAAGAAGGAGAAACATGCTTTCGAGCTTGAAGTCCGAGCGGTGAATCAACTTCGAGTTTGAGGAGAAGGAGATCGTTCGGCCTCTTGCTCCTTCCTCGTAATGTTACAGGCGAGCTCTCGGCTTGAGAAGCCCTGCTGTCGATTTTTCTCTCGATCTATGTGCCGCATAAAAGGCCGATCCGGTGCTCCCTTCAAATCATCGACTCATCTTCCAGAAACAGAGTCATGGAGGCCAGTTTTGTCTTCTTAGGCCTCTTCTCCTGAGCCTTCACCAGTTTTCTTTTCTTCTTTTGAGGAGCATCTGGTGTAGACGTGGCTGCCTCCTTGGTTTTTACTTTCTTCACCTTTGGAGGAGTGGGCCGCATATCATCATCAGGTGGCCCATATATAGCTGAAGTTGTTGTGAGGAAGGTCTTGTAGGACTTCAAATCCATTCGGTCCCATTCAAAGATTTGGCGGTTTGTCTTTCAAGATAACTGCAACCTTGTTGAGATTGCTGATCCTCTTCTTCAGATAGACCTGCCTCCATTCATTAACTCCAAAAATTTTATGTTCTTGGAGTAGGATGGCCTTCAGGAAGCCATGCCAATTGATGTTCTTGGCTTCATCAATTATCGCAATGACCATCTTTGTCTGAGTTTGACGGATGTTAGAGCATCAAATTGAATGAAATACCCGTGATTGTTTTTGACAATATCAAACAACAGTCGGTATTTCCTTTTTAGCATCGGTCTGACAAAACCTCAAGGGTCCGATGTTTGTCGACTTCCCTGAAGAGTTCGTTTACGATCACCTCATCTTCATTCTCCTCAGAGTCTTGCAGCGAGATTCATCCTTTGGGCAAGTTTGAATGCATTTGAGATATGTCAAGATTCGTCGATCGATCTCCTCTCCGCTTGATCAAGAGATCGGTTCATCTCCAGGAGTGTTCGTATCCACCTTCAAATTCCTTAGGAATTCGAGTGCTTCATATTGCATCACTGGATTGCAGTGAGCAGCACATAATTTTTCAAGGCCTCCTTTCTTCAGAATTTGTTCCACTTCCATGGATTCTGGATCTCGCGTAGCACCAAACTGTACGAATTTGTCATCGACAATCTTTGTCGCTAGATCCGCATAGTTGCACATTATCTTTCCCATTCCGTGAGTGGCCATCTACAACAAGATAGACTCGATTAAAATTGTGCATAATCATGAAGATATCAAATATTGATTATCAGACCTATTCTCAGGCCTAGTAATCGAAAAACACATACGGATAACATGGAAAGATAAGGCATATCGCAAGATAACATATAGATACATAATCTATGTGATCAATAGATTTTGAAAAAGAAAAACATCAAATAACCAGAAATTACCAGATTCAGTTTTTCGAAAAAAGGAGTTTGTATAGCAGGAAAACACTTGAATCACAGATAGGTAATTTTGAGTTTTCAGAGAGTAAATCGCAAGATTTTGAGAATAAGAAAACTCTGGTAGGGTTTGATGAAACTTATAGGGAGGAGGAGGGAAAAACGAGATTGGAAGATCAATCGTTTGAAAAGTTTAAACGATCCAGATTAAGCGATTTTGATCGTATGGTCGGAAAAAAACGCGTCTAATACCTTTTGGATTTAAAAGCACATTTTGTAGCAATTAATACAAGTACCCCCGTCCGCATTAAATGTTTTTATGGAAATACGTCCACAAAGGTAATGAGTACAAGAAGGCAAATAATATCGATATAAAATCAAATAAGTAAGCAATAAACAAGGAAATGAAAAAGTGTCTGGTTGGTCGATATTGTAATCTGTCAATACCACTTGTAGTTGTTGATTCCACTTGTTGATCTTAGTTTTCTGCCTAATCCTTATAATTTCCCAACTGTTCTTTTCAACTGATCCGCTTCACTTTGCGTCTGATTTCCCTTTTCTGATCCTCCTTGATCAATAAGTTCCCCTTCAACCGATATTTCGCTTTCTCATAGACTGATATATATATCTGATTTGTTGTTGTATCAAGCTCAACTGATCTTCCTCATCAGATCAGTTTCGTATATAATCAGATTTCAGTTGATCTAATCTGATTCTTCTCAGATCAAGCCAATTCTTGGGATACGTGTTACCGCCAAAACTTAGTCTAGAATAGTAGTCTCTATTCCCTAAGTTGGCACAATTTGACATGCGTAATTATAGTCTGAATATTTCTATATGTCAATCCGCCGTAAATTTATCCAATTATCAGTCGCGTGATTCCTACACGCTGTCCTTGTGATGCAAATTTCTCTAAAAGGCTTTTTGAAATTAAATTTGCATTTGCACCCTTGCTTGGCCTCTATAAATTGGATCAATGTTTTACACAACATAACCCATTCACCATACTTATCTTCTTTGTAGAATCATGTATTCTGGTGAACCCTTATTTCCGGTGAGACTTCCGGAAAACACCTTTACCCCTTTTTCAATGATTTTAACATCTCAAATCAACCTTGTGTGTCCCTTATCACTGTTTTCGTTGTCATCAAAGATTTCACATACAATTGTTGTCAAGCTTCTTTACCACCAAGGCGGCGGATCTACTGTCGCAACTGAGAAGACACTTCTCCTAACCGTATGCACCTTGTGTGTCTATCGAGATGACAGAATTAACATCAACAGACTCAGTCTGATATAAAACATGAGTTTGATATACGGTCTTGATCAGACAACAACTGATCTTCGTATATCAACTCTATTTTTTCATGCGACACATGTGCCCATAAGGTCTTTGAACCATTTTCTTGGCACATGTGCTCCATTTAACAGCTGGAGAGCCCATTGACTTCAGGTCTAAGGGCTCCTGGCTTAGAAATCCTATCAAGGCCTCTCTCGCTCCATTGGTTTTAGCTTCAGCGAGAGGCTTTAGGATTATTTCAAAGCCTTTCTCACCCTTGTTAAGTGGGGGAAAATGGGAGCATCAGATTTAAAATCTCTCTCTCTCCCCCTTCTTTAAGGGTTAGGATGAGGGTTTAGGGTTATAGGTTTAGGGTTTAGGGTTTATGTACTGACCTCCGGGTCCTCTTGTACTTGTAACTTGTAATGTAAACTTGACCTTCGGGTCTTTATCAATGAAAATTTCTATTATTCCATTGTTGTGTAAATTTTCTGTTTTCTTATGCGATGTAAGCTTTAATCTTATAAATCTTTGCTTGTTAAGTATCAGCTTAATTGACTTACAAAGCCAAATAACCAAACTGATTTAATCAGATAATTCCTTAAGACGATCAGTTCCTTTAATCTGATAAACCTTAACCGATCGGTTTTTTAATCGACAAATCAGAATCGATCGACTTCTCATATCGGTTCCTTGATCGATCTTCCGATCGATTGAGATACCAAACTCAATCGATTCCTCTTAACTGGTTAGTCTCTTAACCACCGGTTCGTTACGAGAACAATCCATCAAGCATTTTAGGTGCTTTTTTCTCCAAGATCCGAAGCCCTAACTCATTGCATAATTATCTCAATCGATCTCAATTTAGTGGCTTGGTTAGAATATCGACTTTCAGAAAATCGCCAGAATCTTTTCCATTATGATATTCTTCTTTTCAACATGATCTCTTATAAAATGGTGTCGACATCCACATGCTTGCATCTTGTATGTAGAACGAGATTCTCGAGTGATTGCAATAGACTATTATCGCTACGTAATATAGGTACATTCTTAGCTACAATGTTATAATCCCTCACCGGCGACTAAGCCGGCGGCGGTTAGGGAGCAAATGACTTCTGCAGCCCATATATTCTCGCTTCAAGAGTAGATGTCGAATCGATGTCTGCTTCTTTGAAAACCATGAGATTAGTTTACTTCCTAAAAACTGACAAGTTCCTGAGGTTGATTTTCTGTCAATCTTGCAACCTCCATAACCAGAACCAGAATACCCACTAAGCTCTAGATTATCATATGATGGGTAAAATAAACCAAGGTTTACTGTCCCCTTCAGATACTTCAGAATCCGCTTAGTTGCTTTCTAGGTGGCTTTGCATTGGATTTGCACGAAATCCGCACATACACCCTCTTTTGCAAAAGTGATATCCGGTCTGGCCGGCGAATGGTATAGTAAAGATCCAATGAGAGCCCTATATTCTTTCTGATTTGTTTTCTGGCCATCCTCATCTGGATCCATCTCGAATCCAGTCATCATAGGAATTTTGGCTTCCTTACAGTTTTGAACTCCAAACTTAGCCAATAAATTCCTAGTGTACTTTGCTTGGCAAATGAATATCCCTTCTGTACTTTGTTTTACTTGTAGACCCAGAAAGTAATTCATCTGACCCATCATGGACATCTCGAACTTCCCTTGCATCAGTTTGTTGAATCTTTCACATAGACTCTTGTTGGGAGATCCGAAGATGATGTCGTCCACGTAAATCTGAACCATCAGAATATCTTCTCCATCTTCTATTCGAATAGGGTTACGTCCCATCGTTCCTTTAGTGAACCCACTGTCTATCAAGAACTGAGAGAGTGTATCATACCAAGCTCGAGGAGCTTGTTTCAGGCCATAAAGAGCTTTTCTTAAACGGTACACTTGGTTGCCCTTTTCAAAGCCTGGAGGTTGTTCGACATAAACTTCCTCTGCTAGTACCCCATTTAAGAATGCACTCTTTACGTCCATCTGATACACAGTGAACCCTCTGTGGGAAGCATATGCCAGAAACAGCCGAATGGCTTCTAGGCGAGTGACTGGTGCAAAGGTCTCATCATAATCAATTCCTTCTGATTGTGAATATCCCTTAGCAACAAGTCTTGCCTTATTCCTGGTTATGACATTTTTCTCATCTCTTTGTTCTTGAAAACCCACTTCGTGCAATTACGCCTTGATGATTTGGTCTGTCCCCCAGTTCCCCAAACTTGATTTCTCTCGAACTGTTCCAGCTCCTCCTGCATGGCTAGAATCCAGCTTGCGTCTTGTAGAGCTTCATCTACTGTTGTTGGTTCCTTCATAGACAAATAACAGCAATACCTGGCACTTTCACCAATCTGATGTCTAGTCTTAACTCTATCAGATGGGTCTCCGATGATCGATCGGTTGGATGACCGGTTATCCGTGTCCTTCTCGCTTACGATTTAAATCGGTTTGGAGAACATCATCCATTTCGATAATAGTTCATTACTAGTGATTGGGAGTGGTGCGAGTTATGATCCACTTGATAAGAACATGTCTCGGTGATGTTGGACTCATCATGTCTTTGATGTCCGTTAAGTGGGAACTTCAGTGTTCCCCACGAACCGGATGGTTCGATTGATATTGTCTCAAATTGCACGAACTTCTTCATCGACAGTTTTTCCGTACCTTAGGATCCGATTGATCCGGTGAATCACCTAGATCCGGAATGTATATTGTTACGATTTCTGATCCTTTTTCCTTGATCGTTAGGTGATCCATTTTCCGAGTATCGTGCAAAGTTGATCAAGTACATCTTGTTACGAGGCGATTTCTCTTGTTAGAAGATGCTTCATCAAAGACTACATGGGGTGTTTCTTCCACCACTAGGGTTACTTTGTTGTAAACCCCCCGAAAGCCTTTTTTAGATGAGGAATATCCTAAGAATATACCCTCATCTGACTTGGCCTCAAAAGTTTTCAACTGACTCTTCCCATTGTTGTGTATGAAACACTTACACCCAAAAACATGGAAGTAAGAAACACGAGGTTTTCTGCCCTTCCACAGTTCATAGGGTGTTTTGTAGTGAGCCTTAGTCGAAGACATCCGCTTACGAGTATGGCATGCAAAGGTTTGATTGCTTCGCCTTTAAATGGCTTGGTATTGCATGTTCACTAACATAGTGCGGCGAACTTCTTTTGAGTGTTCTTGCTTTCTCCGCTTCGCTACTCCATTCTATTGTGGCATTCTTGCAGCTGATGTCTCATGTTGTATACCAAACTTAGAGCAAAAATCAGTTATAAAAGAGTTCGAAAATTTCATGACCTTTATCTGATCTGATTTTTACTATACTGACACCCTTCTCATTTTGTAATCTTTTAAGCAGCTCTGGTATCTTCGTTGTCGTCTCATTCTTCTTATGTAAGAATATAACCCAGGTAAACTTGGAATAGTCATCCACGATTACCAGAGTATATTTGCGTCCGCTGAGACTAACTGGTGTAACTGGTCCAAATAGATCCATATGAAGCAGCTGCAGTACTCTGCTGGATGCCGGTCCAGGAATTCCCTTGAATGAAGCTTTGACCTGTTTTCCCTTCTGACATGCAACACATGTCTGATCCTTTGAAAATACTTCATTCGGAAGACCTTCCACTAGAGACATCCTTGCTATTTTATTAAGAGTTTTAAAGTTCAGATGACTCATTCTTTTGTGCCAGAGCCAACTGCTACTTTTGGAACTCTTAACAATCAGGCATGTATTCTTGGGCAACTGTTCCAATCTGCTGTGTAGATCGTCCCTTTCCTTGAACCAGTTAGCAAAATTTGTTGAGTGGCTCGATTCTTGATAGTGCATTGATCAGTCGAGAACTCAACACTGAATCCGTTGTCACAGAATTGTGAAACCGATAATAGGTTGTGTTTCAGACCTTCGACATACGAGACTCCAGTGACCTGTACATCATCATTCTCTAAGGTTCCGAATCCTTTGGTATAACCAAAGTTATCATCACCGAAGAGTACACGCGGGCCTTTCTGTTCTATGTAAGAGCTGAGGAGGTGTTTGCTTCCAGTCATGTGCCTTGAGCATCCACTATCGATGTACCAGATAGTTGCCTGCACACCTCCTTTGTTGGCCAGACCCACGCGAACCTGCAATCAAATCAGGCTTTAGGTACCCCTTTTGGATTGGGTCCTGAGGGGTTAGGTTTGGTTTTGGGGATCCATACAAACAGAGCACTTCTATTGTGATCAGTTAGATCAGAAGGCCTGATTTGTCTCCCATACCTGTCAACATAATCATACGTCTCTTTATATGCTTTCTGATTGGTATGATTATTAGTGTGAGCCTTGGGTGACTTAGAAGACTTGGGATTTATCTTTTCTGTTTATCTTCTTTTCTTCTAGTGTGGCTCAGGTGCAGCAGCCCTAGGTTTCTGATTATAGGGGTAGGTACGACTGCTACCATCAAAAGATTCATATCTTTTTGGCATAGGTGGTTTTTGCAGTTTACCTAAAGCGTGCTTATTCGGCAGCTGACCTTGATTGGGTCTCAGATTAGACTTCCCTTTTACAGGTTGTCTTTTCTGATACCTGATCTGTTGATCAGGTTGAGGTCTCTTCAGAAGAACTGGGTTCTTCTGTTGATTCCTCGGCTGATGCTTTACCAGTTGGGGTCCATTTCTGTTCCCCTTCTGGTTAGGCACCTGCCTTACCTGCTCAACTGGTCTTTTTCCCTTATTAGATACAAGTTTGGCTTTTGGTGTATCTTTGTCAGAAACTCGTCTGATTACACCTTTTTGAGGTGAATCAACCGGGGCTTTTGAGGATGTGGAAGGGTTCTCATACCCAAGTCCCTTCTTGTTAATCGTTGTTCGAAAATAGGTGTTCATATCTTGAACAGTTTTAGAAGATTTTGTAAAAACCTCTATTTTCTTGCGCAAATTATCCTCAGAAGATTTTAGACTCTCATGCAGTCGGAATAGCTCATCAAATTTAGCCTGAAGGATTTTGAAGTCATCAGCTTGCTGTTTGTTAATTGCTAGCTGATCTTTGATCTGCTTCTCCTGATCAGAAGACTTAACTTTCAGAATGTTAAGTTCCTCAGTTGCCTTCTGAGCAGTTTCAGCAGATTTCAGTTCAGTAGCTTTACTGAGATCGTTCTCTTTAACAAGCTGATTATTTCTGATCCTTAGCTTGTCATTTTCAGCTTCCACTATAGCATAAGTGTCTACTGCATTGGAGAGATCATCAAGCAATTGCTCAGAGTAGAGCTGCAGGTCAATCTCCCCAGCAGGTGTGCTAATGATAGCAGGTGTAGAAGCGAACAAAGCAGGTTTGGAGGTTACCTCAGATTGGTCCTCCTTGGCCATCAGGCAGATCTCATCATCATCTGAAGAGAATATCAGATCTTCATTCTCATAGAAGTCAACAGCACTGCTTATCAGACAGAAATCTTCTACAGAGGAGTATCCAGAATCCTCAGAGGGCAGATAGGAATCGTCAATTCCAGATGTGTCAGCAACCATGGCTCTTCTATCCCTATATCGTTGCTCTCTTCTGTTCCTCTTTTATTCTCTTTCTTCTGGCGTCAGGTCTGGGCAGTCTGCGCTGTAGTGACCTGGCTTCTCACAGTTGAAGCACGCTCCTTGATCCACGGAACCTTTTCTTCAAGGTGAATCACTCCGTCTGTATGATCTATCAGGTGACTTCCCTTTCTGATAGTAGTCTGAGCTCCTTATTTCAGATCGATTATCTCTTCTCTCATCATTTAGATTATCTCTTTTCTTTTCTTCTCTATGATCTCTTCGATCATCAGATCTAGTTCTTTCTGGAGATCTGTTGGCTGATCTCCTATCTCTTCCTCGGCTATGTTGATAATCTTTATAAAATCTTCGATACTTACCAAGTTGAATATTTGATTTTTCTAGTTTCCTGGTAAGCAGAGCGATCTGTTCTGCCTGACTTATGATGTTTCCAACAGGTTCATTGGTCTTCGATCTGCTGCTGGTTGCCTTAAACACAACTGATTTGGAAGTTGAGGCTTCAGCGGGCACCTCATCTTCATCTGCTTGTCCTCTTTCAATTAAATCAAACTCGTGAGCTTTAAGGCTTAAGAACAAGCTACTCGGCTTCATCTTTGAAATGTCTTGGCAATCCTTGATTACCGTGACTTTCATATCCCATTTCTTGGTAAGAGATCTTAAGATCTTGTAGTTGATATCCTTGTCTGACATCTCTCTACCAAGTTCTCGTAGCTTATTCACTGACATAGTAATCCTTCCATCGAGTTCGTTGATGGTCTCGTTGGGTAGCATCTTCAGTTTTTCAAACTTCACCAGTTCGGCTTGTAGACGGTTGTCTTTGATCTGATCATTTCCTTCGCATATCTCAGCTAGAGTATCCCACATTGCTTTCGCAGTTTTGAGATATTTAATCTTTTCCTTGGTGACCTTGTCCGTCGTTTTCATGATAATATGCCTGGCGATTGTATCCAGAGTATCTGATTTCCTTTCCTCCTCGCATCCATCAAGGCCGGGCTTTTTTCGCACAAGACTTCCCGGCAAAATTCGGATCTCCTCCAACTGCAGGGTTGTCGTAATATATGATGATGGGTCCTCTTTCAATGACTTCCATCATTCTGCCACTAATCGAACCTAGATGGTTGCACATATAAATGGCCCAATCTGCATACTCATCAATTGAGAACTTCGGCAGATCATGATACATACCGGAGGTATTATCCATGCTGAGTGATTTTGGAAGAACGAATGAGTTTTAAAAACGGTTTTTCAAGATCTGTTCAAATGACCACAAAGATTCTTCCTCAAGAATCGATGATACACAAAGCCGATTAGGTTCAGAGAACCACCGCTCGATACCACTTGTAGGTCCCAAACAGGTTTTGTGAGGGCGTAAGTCTAGAGGGAGGGTGAATAGACTTGAAAAAACTTTTGTCAGATCGTGTGAAAGGAGTTTGCCTGATCAGGGTGCGAGTGAATCAGTTTGGACTGATAACCAACTTACTAATCGCCTGAAGGCAGATCAGTTCGGTAACTATCAGTTTAACTGATGTGCGGAAGCTAAGTTTTACCGGTGTGAAAAACCGTTTTGATAAAAACAGATTCCAAAGTCGATCTTTTAACCAATTGACTAAAGTGTCAAACTTGATCGATCGTAAGCTTGGTGCTAAATGATCTTAACTTAGAATATGTATCTTGCTTTAATAGTTGTGTGCGATTGTGTAAACAAGATTAATCAAAGCGGTAAAGGCACACAAGATTTATAGTGGTTCGACAAACCGATCCTACGTCCACTCTTCCCTATCACAAGGGGCACCAACTAAACCAATCGGACTTAGATTTTTGTGTTAGTCCAACACAAAGACAATCGACATATATTTAAAGAGTTCTCACTCAACCGATCCTGAAAATCGAAACTAGAAACCCTAGTCCGAAATCTTGCTAAACAACTTAACCTAACTTTGGGTTTGGATAAGATTGTTTTGGTTCCAACTATGAAATCTTTTCTAGTGTTTAAGATAGCCTATCGGTAGATGAAAAGATTTCTATGCTAAGAACTTATGTGATGAACACTTAATAAAATAATCTTCTTGTTAGGTGTTCTTCGTGCGAAATCGATTATAGCTTGAGCTTCTTGATCGTTTCGGGGTTTCCGTATATTCACTCTGAAGTGTAATCCCATATTTATAGACCTTGAAATCAAAGAGCCGTTGGAGAGCAATTTGAATTTCGGGCTATATTTGGTGACTTGCGGGATTGATGTGATTGCTTGAGAACGGCATGGCCGAAAAGCGTGAATAGTGTCTTTTATAGCCGTTAGAGAGAGCGGACCAAAATCCGTAATTAACCTCCGATCATACGTGTCTTGTTCTTATTGGTTAACAGACGCACTTTTCAGTGTTGTTCTTCCAAATAAGTTTGACATTCTTCTTGTTCAGATCATCAACGTATGATTTGGTGAAACATCGATTTTCACTGGTGAATGACTTTGATCGGTCGAATCCCGATCGATCTTCTGATGGAGTCTTCAGTGCCGGTTTGACTTAGCTTCAACTAGCGGACTTTCGGTGATGTAGGTCTTCCGTCCGATCTCCGGAAGTCATCCGATCTTCAAGTATTACGAGTTTGAGCTTCATGACTTCAAATTGAGATATCGACTTGATCGGTCGATCCGATCTTCGTTCTTCTCTTGCATTACGGCCTCATCGGATATCAGCTATTCTTTGGGTCTTCAGATTGGACCTATACATATTGAGGTTCCCCCTCAATATGTGACCTATCTATTACATCAGTTGTTCTATACAATAATTATCAACTGGTATTCTATAAACGGTAATATAAACATCAATCAGCTAACAGGTCTGACTGGTCCTATTACATGTGTTTTAGAACTTTCATCAAAACTCTAAATTTCCCAACATAGAGTGAACAAGTTTCACGGTGAAACTATTAAGGAATGTGACTTACATTACTAAAGAGTGTGACTTTTTACTATAAAGGATAATACTTATAAAAATGAAGGGTGTAACTTATATTATAGCTGAGAGTGTCGTAGTGATAATTAAAGGGTGTGACTTATATTATTATAGAGTATGCCTGTAAAAAAAAAATCAGTTTCACATTGAACAAGTTTAACAGCATATCAGCTCCTTGAGAAAACTTGAGAAAAGGGTTAAGCCGATTGGTCAATTATCATATATATATATATATATATATACATATATATATATTAGTTCGTATACCCTCGTATTATGCGGGGTTGAAATAATTTTGATGTTATAATTTTTTTTAATATTTTAATTTATCTATTATGATTGATTTCGCAATTCGAAAAGGCAAATTATTTTATTGTTAATGACAAATAATTATTATTTAAAAATGTTGAAAATTCTATATGTTTGAAGGATTATACAGAGTTATAGCTAATCATATCTACACAATCATATTTACATATTTTTTTTGCAAAGAAATATTTATTATACAAAATCTTTGAAAATAAAATCTAATTTGTTGGGATATTTTAGTTTTGTTTAATTATGCCAAAACATTATCAACTTGTGTTTCTTGGAAGCTAATTTACAGATAACAAGTTGAGGGGGAACGGAAGAACAAGTTGAGGGGGAACTCATGAAATCGCATTTAAGATGATCGAGATCGACGAGGTCGCTGATTTAGACCGATCGAGATCAGATGAGTTAGATGAGTTCCGAGTTAACTGATGAGCTGTGCAAAATCAGAAGAGAAGAAAAGCTAAGCCACCGATCGCATTTACCGCATGACTTCGATCGATAGACTGCATCGCATTTAAATGATCTAATGATCGAAGAGCGCATAAACCGATCGTAAAGAAGATGACCAGAAGATCAGAAGAGAAGGTTGCAAATCAGAAGAGAAGCAGATGAGACTGATCGAGATCAGACGTGATCGAGATCAGATATGAAGATGAGCAGATGGTCAAGATCAGACGTGATTGAGACCAGATGCGCTAAACTGATATGCTAACCTAAATATGCTAATCTGATCTGATGCAGATAAACTGATATGCCGACTGATAAATATCGACCGATCATGTGAAATGATCGATCAAAGCGAGAAGAAATCGATATCGAGAACCGTAAATCGCGATACCGGATCGTGAAAAGAAGTCATCAAAGAGAAGTCATCCAAGTCATATTCACCGAGAATCGTAACGCCATCGATGATCGTTAGCTGAAAAGCTAGTGACTGAGGGTCGATTGTCCGAAGACAGAAGAATCGAACTCAATCACTGAGTGTCAAGATGACCGACGAATAAGGTCCGATCAAGAGAAGTCACCAAGGCTCGTAATGTAATCAAGACACTGAGGCTCAGAGATCCTGAATGGTTCCAAGGCGAGGAATCTGAGGAATATAGCCGTTGAATCAGCTGACGTGGACCAATGAGAGGAAGACAACCAGCCTGGAAAAGCTGCAAGAAGCTACAGAATAGTATGGATTTGAATGTGACTCCATCCAACGGTAACATTCAAATCCACACTATAAATACAAGTTCTTCCCTCATTATCAGGTGTGAAAGTGTGAACTCAGAGCCAAATCATCTAGATTTCCACCATAGAACACAGAGCAAGAAATACACACATATATTCAAAAGTGTTCTACCCTAGATCTAAGCACAAATGCTATATCCTAAGCTTAGAGAGATTTTCCCAACCTTAGCATTGAGGCTAAACAAATGTAAGGGAAAATCTCACCCTAGTTGGAAACCAAACAACCTTATACCCAAACCAGTTGGTAGGTTAAGTTTGTAGGTTGAGTGTGAACTCGGTAAACATCTAGCAATCCCGAAAGGGAGGGTCGGCAATCCCGTGAGGGTGATAAGTCCCGTTTGAGTGTGAACTCGGTAAACATCTAGCAATCCCGAAAGGGAGGGTCGGCAATCCCGTGAGGGTGATAAGTCCCGTTGGTTAAGTTGGTTAAGTTGGTGCCCCATGAAGGGAAGAGTGGATGTAGGACGAGTTGTCCGAACCACTATAAATCTTGTGTGTTCTTTACTGCTTTATGTTATTACTTGTCATATGCATTCGTTTATAAAGCATAACACACACATGAGCTTAAAAGCAAAAAAAAAAATTGAATCACTCTGCCCTCACCCCTGTTTTTATATGCACCGAACTGAAACGTTTTGCTTCCGCTTGCGTCGCAAATGGGTTTTCAAAAGCGGGACCATCAATTGGTATCGAGCGGGTTGTTCAAAAGGTCATTTGTTTTTTCAATGTGGATTTAAATCGATACCATCAATTGGTATCAGAGCAGGAGTTCAAACGTTCACAACTTTTCAAAGTGACCACCTGAACTGATCTTTTAAATCAAAAACCCGATCTCTGTATAAGTGCATATATTTTAAAGTTTTGGCATCATTATCAAAAAGGGGGAAATTGTTGGGATATTTTAGTTTTGTTTAATTATGTCAAAACATTATCAACTTGTGTTTCTTGGAAGCTAATTTACAGATAACAAGTTGAGGGGGAACGGAAGAACAAGTTGAGGGGAACTCATGAAATCGATTTAAGATGATCGAGATCGACGAGGTCGCTTGACGAGACCGATCGAGATCGGATGAAAGTTAGATGAGTTCCGAAGTTAACTGATGAATTTATGCAAAATCAGAAGAGAAGAAAAGCTAAGCCAGCTGATCAGACGACCAGATGACCTGATCAGATAGACCCAGACTGATCGCATTTAGCCGATCTAATGATCGAAGAGCGCATAAACCGATCGTAAAGAAGATGACCAAGATCGTAAGAGAAGGTTGCAAATCGTAAGAGAAGAGATGAGACCGACGAGATCGACGTGATTGAGATCGATATATGAAGATGAGCAGATGGTCAAGATCGGGGCGATTGAGACCAGATCGCTTAAACCGATATGCTAACCTAAATATGCTAATCGATCCGATGCAGATAAACCGATATCTTGACTGATAAAGCTATAATCGACCGATCATGTGAAATGATCGATCAAAGTAGAAGAAATCGATATCGAGAACCGTAAATCTGCGATACCAGATCGAGAAAGAAGTCATCGTAAGAGAAGTCATCTCAAGTCATATTCACCGAGAATCGTAACGCCATCGATGATCGGCTTAGCCCGAAAAGGCTAGTGACTGAGGGTCGATTGTCTCAAGACAGAAGAATCAACTCACCACTGAGTGTCAAGATGACCGACGATAAGGTCCGATCAAGAGAAGTCACCAAGGCTCGAATGTAATCAAGACACCGAGGCTCGAGAGATCCCGAATGGTTCCAAGGCGAGGAATCGAGGAATATAAATGGATTGAATCACCGACGTGGACAATGAGAGGAAGACAACCCGACTGGAAAAGTCGCAAAGCTTCTGAGAATAGTATGGATTTGAATGTGACTCCATCCAACGGTAACATTCAAATCCACACTATAAATACAAGTTCTTCCCTCATTATCAGGTGTGAAAGTGTGAACTCAGAGCCAAATCATCTAGCCTTTCCACCATAGAACACAGAGCAAGAAATACACACATATATTCAAAAGTGTTCTACCCTAGATCTAAGCACAAATGCTATATCCTAAGCTTAGAGAGATTTTCCCAACCTTAGCATTGAGGCTAAACAAATGTAAGGGAAAATTTCACCTGGTTGAAACCAAACAACCTTATACCCAAACCAGGTTGGTAGGTTAAGTTTGTAGGTTGAGTGTGAACTCGGTAAACATCTAGCAATCCCGAAAGGGAGGGTCGGCAATCCCGTGAGGGTGATAAGTCCCGTTTGAGTGTGAACTCGGTAAACATCTAGCAATCCCGAAAGGGAGGGTCGGCAATCCCGTGAGGGTGATAAGTCCCGTTGGTTAAGTTGGTTAAGTTGGTGCCCCATGAAGGAAGAGAGTGGATGTAGGGCCGAGTTGTCCAACCACTATAAATCTTGTGTGTTCTTTTCTTTGCTTTATGTTATTACTTGTCATATGCATTCGTTTATAAAGCATAACACACACATGAGCTTAAAAGCAAAAAAAAAATTGAATCACTCTGCCTCTTTTTGTTTTTTATATGCACCGAATCGAAAAACGTTTTTGCTTCCGCACGTGCAAATGGGTTTTCAAAACGGGACCATCATAATTATTTGTATATTTTACAAAATCTCTAGAAAATCTAATTTTTGAACAATTTTAAAGAGTTATAACTAATCATATCTACGGAGGATTTGATATATAATTTTATCTTTGAAAATTTTAATCGTTATACTAATTAATTGGTATACAAAAATTAAAACCATAGCCTCATGCAAAAATAATGTACTTGAGATTTTTAATATATGATTTACTGATTATAGGGGAGATTGTAAAATTATTTCAATATTATAAGCAACACATATTATGATAGACAAAAGATAAGTTAATATGACATATTTGACTTTACGTAAATGAATACACACATAAAGAAATTTATATACTAAATAGGAAGTATGGAGATAAATTTATCTTTATTTTCACACTTTTTGGTTTATTTTATGTAAGTGGTAGAATGAAAATCAAGATTGAAAAGTCCATAGAAAAAAATTCGAAAGTATGTAAGTTACAAGACAAAAATCAATATTATAAATATATGATCAAAATAAAAGAGTGACAAAGTTATCTTTATTTTCGCTTAACATGTGGAGGAAGATTTGGTTTTCAGGAACTTGTGAATATTATGATATTTCGCTTGACGATTTGGACAAAAAATTCTATAAGTTACAGGACGAAAATCAAAATAAAAAAATCAATAGAACCAATATCAAAAGTGACAAAGTTATAGGGCGAAAAATACATCTTACCTTAAATAAGTATAATATAGTCACCTGATAAACAATACAACAAAGATTTGTAGCTGATATGATTGTTATATCAATGAGTTTGATGAGAAAAATGCAGCAAATAAAGGCAAAACTCTAATACAGTTATCAAAGTGCGCGAGAGGTTTGCAGTTGCCTGCAGGACTTTCTATGCTATCACCAATACAAAAATTATCTATCTGAAGGCAAGTGTTTGCCAAGTTTGCTCAGAGCAATCTAGAATGAACATTCATAACGAATTCATAACTCAAATTACTTACCTTAATACTCTCTACAAAATATACAAAACTTGAATATTAATCGCTATGAACAGATTAGAAGAAACTTCTTCAAAACTAATTCAACACTCATATTATTTACCTAATACTTCGTGCAATATAAAAAAAATTCCTTCAAATGAATTCAAAATTCAAATTACTTACCTCAATATTCCTTGCAATATATACAAAACATGAATATTAGTAGCTATGAAAATATTTGAAGAGACTCATCCACAACTAATTCAACACTCAATTTACTTACATCAATACTTCGTGCATATTAAAAAAATAACTCTACAATATACAAAATAATTACACAATTGCAATAAACATTCATAACAAATTCATAATTCAAATTACTTACCTCAATATTCCCTATAATATATACAAAACGTGAATATTAACCGCTATGAACATATTAGAAGAAACTCCTCCACAACTAATTCAACACTAACATTACTTATCTCAATACTCCGTGCAATATAAAAAAACTCCTTGCAATATATAAAATAATTAGACAATTGCAATAAACATTCATAATCAATTCATAACTCAAATTACCTACCTTAATACTCTCTGCAATATAAAATAATAAAATCAAATTAAATAGAACATATTAGAAGAAACTCCTCTACAACTAATTCAAATTACTTACCCTCAATACTCTGTGCAATATTAAAAAAAAAAACTCTTGGTAATATACAAAATAATTGCATAATTGCAATAAACATTCATGATCAATTCATAACTCAAACTACTTACCTCAATACTCCCTGCAATGTAAAATAATAAACCCAAAATAAATGTAATCAAGATTAAAAAATTCATAAAATTAAAAACGAATTCATAACTCAAATTACTTACCTCAATACTCCCTGCAATATATAAACAAAACATGAATATTAATCGCTATGAACAAATTAGAAGAAACTCATCCACAACTAATTCAACATTTAAATTACTTATCTCAACACTTCGTGCAATATAATAAAACTCCCTGCAATATACAAAATGACTACACAATTGCAATAAATATTCATAACAAATTCATAACTCAAATTGCTTACCTCAATATTCCCTACAATGTATACAAAACGTGAATATTAATTGCTATGATCAGATTATAAGAAACTCCTCCACAACTAATTCACACTTAAATTACTTACCTCAATACTTCGTGTAATATAAAAAACTCCCTGCAATATATATACATAATAATTACCCAATTGCAATAAACATAATCAATTCATAAATCAAATTATTTACCTCAATACTCCTTGCAATACAAAAAAATAAAATCAAATTAAATATACAACACACACTACAAAAAAAACAGAAAATTAGCTGCGAAAAAATTTGTCGCTAAATCTATTATTTTCGTCGCTAACATGAATTAGCGATGAAATTATTTCGTCGCCAGCTTTGTCGCAATGCACCCGTGGCTAACCTGTTTGCGACGAATATTTTCTTTTCATCGCAAATGTTAGCGATGAAAATATGGGTTTTGTCGCAAATTGTTAGCGATGAAAATATGGGTTTCGTCGCAAATTGTTAGCGATGAAAATTTAGGTTTCATCGTGAAATGCTAGTGACAAAAATATGGGATTCGTTGCAAATTGTTAGCAATGAAAAATATGAGTTTCATTGCAAATGTTAGCGATGAAAATATGAATCGTCACAAATGTTAGCGATGGAATATTGGTTTCGTTGCAAATCTTAGCGATAAAAATATGGGTTTCATTGCTAAATTTTGTGGCAAAGTTTTTATATCATTGCAAATATTAGCGACATACCATAATTCACACAAACTATTCGCAATATAATTATATGTTTCATTGCAAAATTAGCGTCGATAGCAACAAAATACTGTATGAAATCATAAATATACGAATTTTTTAATTTCATCATAATTTATTATTAATTTTTTTTTTAATTCTACCTGAACTAGTTGCAGACAATTTGTAAGTAAGATAAGTTTCAACTTCTTAACCACAAAATACATTAAAGTATAAATTGAACAATATTGCAATCAATAAAAATAAAAAATTTACAAGATCAAGTATTTACAATTTAATCTAACAATCTATGGTAAAAAGGCCTACAAATCTAAGAATCTTGCGGTCATCATAGGAACGCTCGTAATCGATATATCAACAACTTACTCAAAGACTGTGCAATTAAAAATTATATATAATTTATCAAGTATTGAATAATAAAAAGTTAAATACTTACAATTTCATAACTCATGTGATGCACAAAGGACTTTGAACCTCCACAATGATTAACTTTCAACTTATCTTGATTTGCAACGTTCTTTTCTTACCTAGTTTGTAACATATTCAAAAAAAATAGAACGTTTGGGTTCGATACATACATGTGCAAAAATTACTAAACTATATAAATGACATCATAAGAGAAGAGAGGAAAACCTTAATACCTCATTATTTGTGATTATACAATCTATTAATTCAAAATTTGCCCCTGAAATAAACAAAATATCAATTAATTCACAACAATAGTTTTTGTGTGAGACCCTAGAATTGGGCATAGCTATAACCTCTCATAATTGAATTTTTCAAAACTTAGCAATTTGAAACATCTAAGTTAAAGGAAGTGAAATCAACCGAGACTTTGTTAGCAGCAGCGAGCGAGCCCAAGAGAAGGTTTTGAAGCTGTCGAAGACCAGTGGAAACTGCTCAGGAAGAGTTGCATTCTTACCAAGCCAAATTAGATAGAGGCAATGTTGAGAAGGTTTCCAAGCCAAATTCTCGTCTGAGACTGCACACATATATAAACACAATATCGAATGTTTAGCAAATTAATCAAATAGCGCAAAACTTCCATATACAGAAAGATTGCGAAAATCATATTGCACAAGATTATGAGTTTGTGGTGTAACAGACCTGCAAGAAAACATCATCGAGCTCCCAGAAGCTAGATTCCGCCACCAATGGCGATGATAATGCAATCACATAGTCAGGCGAGATCTCGTGGCAATTGCGATTGGCGACGAATGCGATCACACTCTGTTTTTCTCCTCAAAAGTTTGACAATATTCAACTAGAAACCCCAAAATTTTACAGAATCCCAAATTTGCAGAAACTCTACTCAAGAAGAAGCTCAGCCATCCTTTCTTTCTCCTCATCAGAAATTGTACCAATTCTTGCCTTAATTTTCTAAGCACAATAGATTTCTCCTTAATTAAAGGGCACAGTTTTATGGAGTTGCGATATCAGAAACTTCACTTGTTATGTTTTTGTCTTGATAAAGTATCCAAATGAAAGAAGAAAGAAGAAGATATGATAAGTGCTGATCGAGATAAATGTTTAGTAGAACTTAAAGAAAACAATTAATTTATTCACAATTTATACCCTATAATTTTTTAGACTAAAATAGATATATGCAGAATGATAATTTCACCCTCCATTCAATGTTTGACAAAGTCACTAGCTATTCAATACACATTACCCACGCACACTCTCCACGGCCTCTACCTTTTCCATTCCCTCTGCAAATTAGCCTTGGATACTAAAGGAATATATGCAACTTATAAATTTCAGTAACTTGTCACAGTAATTCCAGAAATTCCAGAAACTATACAGATACTGAATCCGCTCCTAATAGTAGTAGTTACTAACAGTAATTCCAGAAATTGAACTAGTAAGAAAGGGCAAGACTAAGAAGGCTATAATGAGCATCCAACCTTAGTTAAGCTTCTCTTCTTAAATCACAATTGCAAGTATGAACCAACATATTAATTATTATATACCTGAAGCAATAACTCATATTTAGAGTTGAACAGAAACACGCTGAAAGCTCTGTGCAGCAAATTTTCTGATTCGATCTTTTCCATCAGGTGGCCTGCATATATACTTTTTTGGATTAACAGCTTTCTTATGTTAACTAAATATCTGTACATTCTGTGCATTATCAACAAGTAGCAACTTAATAATTGGACTGTTTTTTAGAGATTTATTCAAGTTTTCATTGCATACACTGAAAACAAAAGTGTAAGACCATTTTTCCTCCTTATGTTTATGAAGAAAGCGACAAAGAAATATGAATGTTCATCTCCAATTCATATTTGGTATTGTATAATCAATGAGTAAAAACAAGAAAAGACAATTTCCAGCTAGAGTGCAATTCGGTGGCGGAAATCTTACCGTTTTTGTCCTTGTCGTACAGATCGAAGGCCTCCTTCAACTCCTTGTTGCCGTCGCCGTCGCCGCCGCCGCAGTGGAACGCCTTGAACTCGTTCAAATCGATGAATCCGTCGTCATCCACGATCTTTTGGCAGCGGGGGAAGGGTTTTGGGGACTGGGGGAAGGGTTTTGGGGATTTATATTAATATTATTAGTTTAAAATTATTAATTCTTCAAAATTATAATATATATATATATATATATATATATATATATATATTGTTCATTTATTTCAGAAACTGGTTTAAATTTAAAAATAATTGAATTTTTCTTGCCAAAATTATTTACCAAATTAGGAACGAATCTTTGAAATAAATATTAATAAATAATAATGGATGGAAAAGTATAGGGTGAACAAGTTTCACACAAGAATCTGTGAAACTGCATAAGGAGTGTGACTTATATTAGTAAAGAGTATTAGTTGTGATAACTGAAGAGTGTGTGTAACACCCCATTTTCTTTTAAAATATATTGCATGATTTAAATTTTAATTATTATGGTGGACTATTTTTATTATTACTAAAAAAATTTAATTATTAAATGAAAAGAACTGATGATATCTACAAGTTTTAGAAAAAGTTTTGCAGGATAGCCAACTGAGGAGACCGGGCTCAAGTGCAAAGCATTCGACACAAGTAACTAATGAAAAGAGATAAGTTAATCTTTGGAACTAATTATGGTAGAATTAAAATAATAATAATAATAATAATAATAATAATAACATATTTAATAATAATAAAGTTATAATATTTAATAATAAAAGATATCATATCAAGAAAGATATTACATAGATTATTTACATATCTTCTTTATTATATATATATATATTTTTGTAAATCTTTCATGTATTAAATAAATAAATAAATAAAAACACACACGCTTAAAATAAAAGAGAAAAGAAATACATAAATATATATAATCTCCTGGATACATGAACCGTCATTTTTTTATCTGTGTTTTCTCTCTACTCTCCGCTTCTCTCTCTACACTCTCTAGTATTCTCTCTAAAATTCTGAAGAAAAATCAAGGGTATTTTTCTTAGAATTCAAGAATCTCCAAAGGTAAGAGATGAACAAACTATACTTTTAAATATTTTTCTGGGTATTTTTGGTTGAATGATTTGATGAGTTATATGTTTTTAGCCATGGAGTGCCAACTATAAAGTTATTTGATATTGTTTAGTAGATTGCTTATTGTTTAGGTGATTGCATGTTGATTTCGCAAATGCATGTTGATTTCGAAAATGTTTCTGACCTTTTGTGAACGAATTTTATAAAACCCTTTTATCACAGTAAAGGCCTGGAAGTGTAGATTGTGTGGTAAAATTTCAGAATTTTTGGAATCGTTTTTAAATTTATATGAATTTTCTATTAAACTACTGTACAACAGAAAAATCGGCCCTATTTTTGACTATGATTGTAGGATTTACTGGGTACAGATAACTTCGTATTTAAAACTAGTTTTGGACTATGTTGTTTTATTACATCTTAGCTATCATGTGGATTTTGTTTGGGTAAATTTGAAGTTATATTATATTTTAAATGATTTTTCTAGTAAACAGTACTTTTACAGTGAAAAACAGGTAGTTTTAAGGCTCTAGAAAATTATACCATTAAATAGGAAATTCGAAGTTTTAAATTATTCTCTTTTTACTGGTATTACTAATGGTTCTTAGAATTACATTGAAAATTTTATTTTTTTAAGACATGTTCATGTGTTATAAAATGTTGGAAAAAGATGGGACACAACCTCATTTTGGGGGTCTGTTTTCACCTAAATTGGAAAATCCATAAGTAATAAACCACAATTTGTTTTTATGTGAAAATTTTACTGTATGTACTCATGTGTTAGGCACCTACTGTACAAATTTTATAAACCTATAGTATGTTTACAATTTGTAATAAATAATTCACTACAACGTGTTATTCTAAGGTGTTAAATCTAGGTTATAAGTTATATAGCTATTGTTGATTAACTTGTTGATTGGGAATTAGGACCTTTTGATATGATTATAAACTGTGAGTTTCCAAATATACTTTAATAATATTTAAATGATCATGAGACTAAAGAACTACTGAATGTGTCGAGTGCAGTACGAGCCAACGGTGCTTCCAGGAAGCTATCTTGAGGCATTCAATGTCAAGAAAAGTGGGTAACATTTAATTGTCTTTGTATTAGTTAGTTTAATTTGTGTGTAAGATGCAAATAAGCAGATCTTAGGATTTTGCTTTGTGTGGATTATGCTATGTGGATTACGCTGTGTGGATTATGTTATGTGGAATTACGCTGTCTGGAATAGCCGGGTCGACGGGCCTTGGCATGTAGTCATTTCTTTCGCATCAAATGACTTTCTTAATACAATTGCATATTAAGTGTTATCCCACTGGGCTTCCTCTCCGGGGGAAGACTTATGATGCTCCTTAAATCATTTCAGGTCTTGCTGGAGACGAGGTGGACGTGTAACTGACTGCGACGGACCCCTCAAGTTTTAAATATTGTGTTTTAAAAACTCCGTAAGAAGAGTATTAAGTATTAGTGTGACATATGTGGACATCTTAGATATTTTAATTTCGTGTTTATGTCTAAATATTTATGTCATAGAGTCAAATCTTTTGTACACCTTTAAGTAACTATGATGATCTTTTAAACTTGAACTCACATGCATGACACTGTCAAACTTATTCTAAATATATTATATCTAGTTATAATATTTTATTTCGTGTATGATGCTATGCTTTGAGAATTTTAATTGAGTAAATGTTTGGCTTAGAAACGTGGGTAAGACACGAGTTAGGCACAAGCAAGGTTAGACACTTTAATACAACAATATATACATATGTATATATAAAATATTAAAAAAAAATAACTCGTGTTCTCATAAATGTGGTCTTCCGCTTCAATCATTTTAAGTATAAAATTTAAATTCCTTAAACGTCAAATGATTTTCTCCTAAGTGAGTGGCATCGATTTTCGGGGCGCTACAGTGTGACTCTTCAGTATAAAGGGTATTAAACATAACACTAAAGGGTGTGACTTATAATACAACAAGGGGCATTAGTAGTGATAATTGAAGAGTGTAACTTATATTACAGCAGGGGGCATTAGTAGTGATAACTGAATGGTGTGACTTATGTTACAAAAGGGTATTAGTCGTGATAACTAAAGGGTCATGTCTGTAAAAAATGAACCAGTGTTACGGTGAACAAGTTTCACAGCATACCGACTCATCTTTGAATATATAATGTATTTCCACAACTCCAATAATATTAATTCGAAAAAAATTAGTTGTGTATTATATAGTATAATGGTTAGGATACTAATTTTAAAAAAAAATGTTTGTGTAATATATTATGTAATTCGCCATTAAAATATTAGCGATATAATTCGAATTTTCATCGCTTATCTAATTATTAGCTATAAAACAACATAATTCGTCGCTAATATAGAAATGAAATATTTTAATTTTGTCGCAATTATTAATCCTTGGAATTTAGAAACAAAAATTTTCTAATTTTCCACTAAACAATTAACGATGAAATTCAAATTTTGTCGCTAATCAGATTATTAGCTACAAATAAAATAATTCATCATGAATATAGGAAAGAAATTTTCTAATTTACTACTAAAATATTAGCGATGAAAATAACTTTTCATCGCTATTTGATTATTAACTACAAAATAACATAATTGATCGCTAATATGGCTATGAAATATTTTAATTTCGTCGTAAATATTAATCCTTGAAATTTAGCAACGAAATTATCTAATTCACCGCTAAAATATGAGCGATGAAATAAAGTTTTCATCACTATTATGATTATTAGCAACAAAATAATATAATTGATAGCTAATATAGCGATGAAATATTTTAATTTCGTCGCAAATATTAAATCTTGAAATTTAGCGATGAAAATATTTATTTCGACGCTAAATATTAGTGACGATATAAATTTTTCACCGTTGTTCTAATTATTAACTACAAAATAACATAATTGGTTGCTAATATAACGATGGAATATTTTAATCTTGACGCAAATATTAAATCTTAGAATATAGCAACGGAATTATATGATTCACCGCTAAATATTAGCAATGAAATAAAATTTTCATCGCTATTCTGATCATTAGCTACAAAGTAACGTAATTGGTCGCTAATATAGCGATGCAATATTTTAATTTTGTCGCAAATGTTGAATCTTGAAATTTAGCGACGAAATTATCTAATTTGCCGCTAAATATTAGCGATGAAATAAATTTTTATTGCTATTCTAATTATTAGCTACAATAAAACGTAATTGGTTGCAAATATAGTGATGGAATATTTTAATTTCGTCGCAAATATTAAATCTTGAAATTTATCGATGAAATTTTTTAATTCGTCGCTAAAATATTAGCGATGAAATAAAGGTTTAATTGCTATTTTGGTGATTAGCTATAAAATAACATAATTTGTCGCTAATATAGCAATGAAATATTTTAATTTCGTCGCAAACATTAAATTTTGAAATTTAGTGATGAAATTTTCTAATTCGCCGCTAAAATATTAGCGATGAAATAAAGGTTTCATCGTTGTTCTGGTGATTAACTACAAAATAACATAATTTGTCGTTAATATAGCGATGAAATATTTTAATTTCGTCGCAAACATTAAATCATGAAATTTAGCGATGAAATTTTCTAAATCGTCGCTAAAATGTTGATTTTAGCGATGAAATTTAATTTTGTAGCTAAATTTTCGTCGCTATTTCCCCATTTTCTTGTAGTGACAAAATTAAATTAAAAAATTTATAAAATTATATAAAAGGATAATATTACATCAAAGTGTACAATAAAAACAGATATTATTGTGTAAAAACAATAATAATTTCTAGGACACCAAATAATAATAATAAAAAAACTGCAATAAAATAAATTAGAATTACCGAAGTAAAAAAAAGTGTAATACTACGAAATATGCGAGTACAATGCATAATGTGAAGTGATATTGAGATGCGGAATTATAATTGGGGCGTGAATATATATAAAAGTAGATTGGGGCGTGAATCAAATATACGTGTATATGATTTGATTTCTTAAGAAAATCTGTTTTTGTATTAAGATCTAAATCAAAATATATCTTTATATTTTCCTCTAGTGCATATAATATAATAGATCAAATAAAAGATATACTCTAGTGAGTACGTAGTGTGTATATCTAATAATAAGATTGGTGCGTTAACTTTCACATTATTTGCCTTCTTATATACCAAAATTTGAATTTGTATAATTGATTTTATAATTTTACGTATATCTTTGTAATTAATTTATTTAGATAGATTCAATATTAAATAATTTTTAATGAGAGTGCACGATTTCAAAATGAAATAATCTGATTGAATTAGGTTTTGCAAAGACTGTCGTGGTTCCGCCACATAGGCTGAATCAGGTTTACCAATATATAATATTAAGATTAAGATTTGTAAGAGAGGGCAACATACGGGGGGATAGGCAGAGGACGATAGTTTTGTGAGGATACTGAGGACGCACACAGAGAGGCATGTTTAGCTAGTATTTTATTTCAATTTCAGGAATTTCTGAACTTGTGTTTTAATTATTGTTAGTTGAATTCAGTAACATTTGTGATACCTTTGATCAGAGTTATTTATATTATCTATTTTATTTTCTTTCATGCTTGATTATTTAATTTAGATTGATCACCTAGGTTATTTAATTATTGCATGCCTCCTAGTCCATAATTTTTAATCCGTAATTGTTATGAATTTATGGCAATTGGTAGCAACTAGTAATATTTTGCTAGGGTGATATAAATCGGATTATTTCGAATTGAGCTTGCGTATTCGGGAATTTGTTTGTCTTTATCCTAGTGTTTTAATGCTTTTACTGAATTAAATTTAGATCGTATATATGTTATTCGGCTATAAAGACTCGTTGACGAGCTTGTTTCAATTGAATATAATTAAGGGATAATACCAATAAACAGAGCTTGTTGTTTATTGAGGGACATTAATCTCTGAGCAAGGTAGAGTCAAACGTTACATTTAACCAAAATAGTTAGAATTGAGGGATGAATGAACTGTGAATTGAAAGACTTTTATTGATTGATTTTATTTGTTATTTTAGTTCCTTGATTTTTGTCTTAGTAGTGTTCTAGTAAACCAATCCAAACTCCTCCTATTTGTTTGTTAAGTAAGTTTTTATTAAATTCATACAATTAACATAATAAATATTCTACGTTCACTGTGGATCGACCCCTTGCTTGTCACTACTACAAGTTAGTAGAGTAGACGAGGGTATTTATTTTTGTCGCACCTCGACAATGCGGTCACAAAGCTAATAGAAGTAGCTTAGATCAGTATGTAAGTGAATTTACAAGACTAAGTTTATAGAGATAATACAGACAAGATATAATATAGAGATAATATTTAATAAATGTTTGGTACTATTTAATACATGTTTTATATACAGTTATACTTTTTACTGAATTTTCTAAATGAAATATAATAATTTTGTTCATATTTGTCGCATCTACATTTACGACAAACACTTTTCCTGCTATTCCAATAGTTAGCCAGCGAATTAATAAACTCTTGACTCTAAAATTTCAATCAACAAATCCTCCATGGAGATCCAAGCAAAGCTTTTATTAGTTACATCATAAACAAATACTATACATAAGTGAAGAACCACATTCCTGCGCTAAAAAATAAATAGAAAAATACATTTATTATATTATTGTATCCGCTTGGAAATGAAGATATCTAGTAGAAAATAGGTGATACAACGCACAAAGAGTTCCATCAATGATTCAATTATTTTTAAAAACTCGGAATTCAATTTACACTATGAGATGCAAATAAGAAGATTCAATAGTTAGGGAAACTCTCAATCCATCAAAGGTTTGTGATGGAGCAGCTTCAAATTAAAGAGAACAATTATACATAATTCTATAAAATGTAAAATATGTTAAATGAGTGCATACACAAAAGAAATTCCACATAATCTAGCATTATGATGGTATCAAATTGAAAATGTACACACATGAATAAACATTTAGCCCAATTTCATCTGCATTATAAATAACATGATAAAAGTTGAAGGAAAAAGAAAATATCAAACTACTAAAATATATACTATTACAATTTTTTAATATGTTTATTTGTCTAAGTATCATAGTAGTCTTCATAGCTCTAATCATGAATTCCCAAGACATCAAACATTAATCAACATAACAACAAAACAACCAAATTTATCACCCACTAAACATAACTCAATCTGATGCCAACATAAACCATGAATTTTAAAAATCAAATATTGTTAGTAATCAACAATTCTCAATTTTCTAAGTTATCTACCAATGGCAACAAAGAGTAAGATAACTAATTTCTTATCTACTAATTGGGAAACAACCACCACCTCTCTAATCACTCTATTCTAAAATACTCAATTATAAAATATATTATTTATGATATCTTATATTATTCAATTTTTAATCTGATCATTAATTTTATTATGATTGATCTTGACTATCCAATAATTTATCTAGGTCCAATTTATAATATTTATGATAAAAATAATACAGTATTACATGATTAATTTTATTTTAGATTAAATATTTTAAATATTAATTTATTTGATTAGTTCAAGTTACTTATAATTATATTTTTATTGTTAAATTATAAATAAAATGTATTATTAAATGTAATATATTTTTTATTGTGTAGCATCTCTTTCTACTAATTGAAAATTAAACCCACCTTTCTAATCATTTTATTTCAAAATACTCAATTTCTATGCAATGTACTATTTGTGATATCTTATATTACTCAATTTTTAATTTGAACGTGTTAGTTTTATTATAATTAACCTTAGCCTTTCAACAATTTTTTTAGGATAAAAAAATATTCACCTTATTTATAATATTTTTTTGATAAAAAATAATACAGTATACATAATTACATGATTAATTTTTTTTTTAAATTAAATATTTCTAATATTTATTTAATTTGATTCATTAAACTTAGTTATAATTATATTTTTATTTTTAACCTATAAATAATATGTATTTTTAAAGATAAAAATTGTATGAGACGATTTATTACATGAGACGAGGTATAGACTAGAACAAAACAATATCTTAATTTTTAAAATATTAAAACATCATTGTCCAAATTATATT
This sequence comes from Stenogyne calaminthoides, assembly GCA_037126765.1. Taxonomy (NCBI): domain Eukaryota; kingdom Viridiplantae; phylum Streptophyta; class Magnoliopsida; order Lamiales; family Lamiaceae; genus Stenogyne; species Stenogyne calaminthoides. The sequence goes on from JBBCBC010000011.1 coordinate 19,176,777, forward strand.
TCGTATCACACAAACTCATTATTAAGTTAATATATTTTTAAGTGTGTAGTATATTAATTCTTACAAAATTTAATATAATTTTATAATAAAATTTTACTTTTTATCTGTGTAATGCGGCGGGTTATAACCTAATTTTCCTCCGTTATGCACATGGACTTCCTTCGTCGCCACTGGCCAAGACTTCTTGTTTGAATAAGATCCTTTTCCATATAACCATACTTGTCCTCTTCGATCTAGAACCAATATAATATTAACACAAAAGTCCAAAAAAAAAAAAATATATCACTTGATCCCAGCACATGTTTTTTGCACCAAAAATTTTCTGACCATAAAATTTTTGGCCAAGAAATTTCAAATATACTATTATTTACACTAGTATATCATCCATGTGATCTGCAATTCACGATTTATAAGTACAAAATGATTTTAATGCGAAATATATTTATTTTCATATTAAATGAAATAGAAAAAATATTTTATGTGTATTATATATTTTTTTTATAATCTTAATTTTTTTATATGCTACACGATCAAAAAAAAATTCATCGATGCAACACACGATTTTTGTGAGCATTTTTTGCTTTTAAAATTTAACGTAAAAATGAGTTGCCGCTCAAAATATTGAAAAATCTTACATTATTAAATAATGCAAGCTTGAAAGATATTATTTTTCTTACGATTTTGAATTATTTCCTTATAAATCATGTTGATTGTCACCTATTGTCGTAATTCCTGTAGCATATCAAAATTTTCAAACAGATATGACAATATATAAATGTCCATGATTGAAAATTGTCCTCTTGAAGAAAGTCCAATGTTTTTAAGAGACTGTTCTAACTCTTGTTAATAGTTATACCATATAATATCATTAGCAGAAAATGTGTTTTCTCTAAAATTTGAAAGAGTATCTACTATCTGATGGGGTCAACATTATTCCCAGAATCTACACCATTTATTCTATGTTGGTCCCAAATAGTATTTTCATTTAAAAATATGGGTACAGAGTTTTATCACAATCAACTTATTGTCGTTCTACAATTAACTAATAATGTAAACGAAAAATTTAATTTAAAATGATTCAACTAATAATTTAAGTCTAAGTCAAAACTACACACAAATAATTTATAATAATCAGACTAATCAATTTAAATCTCATATTATGCAAAATAATAATAAAAATAAGGGATTAATTTTTTTGTAGTCCTGTAACTTTGTATCATTTTGAAATTGGTCCCGATTGTTTTGACTTTTTTATTTTGATCATGTAAGTTTCCTAAAATTTTGAAATTGGTCATTTTCACCTGTTGTAGCATGTAAACACCACACACATATATATATATATATATATATATATATATATATATTTTATTTTATTTTTCTCTTTAATTTTGAAGCGCCACTTTAACTTTTTTAATCCTAATAATTTTGGTCGGGTTTTAGGTTGGGTTTAAAACAATTTGTATATAAAAATACAAAGCGAAACGGGTCGATTTACTGGGTCTAAACTAACCCAAAAATTAAAAAATTAAATCAATATACGTAGAAAACCACTCTCACTTCCTAAAAAAATATGAAAAAAAATCCCAACACAAATTATTTGGATTAAAAATATTTAGGTGGTATTTCGAAATTAAAGGAAAAAATAAAATAATTACATATGTGGCGGTTATCTGTTTGGTGACCTACTACAACAGGTTAAAGTATCAATTTCAAATTATTTAATATCTTACAGGTAGGGGTGACCATTAAATTACAAAAACCGCCCGCACCGAACCGCATTGCACCGCCATTGATAAGTTTTTATCATAAACCGCGGTTATTTTTTTGATACAAAACCGCACCGTAAAGTTGGTGCAATTACGATTTTTCGTTGCAAACCGCACCGCCGCACCGCCAAGTTGAAACTGTAATTTATTATTCGATATCCTATATTTATAGACTTACTTCTTAACTATATCCATAAGGAAATAAACTATCTTCATAATTCTTTTAATCCACAATCTTAACTTTTACACATAACAAACTCATATGTTGTACTTGTATAATGTTCAAAGATATTATTTAATTCATTTATCATTTCTAAATATATATTTTTCAATTTTAACCATATTATAGAATATTAATCAATTAAATTTGTTATCATTAGTTTAAATTCACATCACTTTCTTCTACTAATTTTAATGTTCATGCAAAACCGCCAAACCGCAATAACCGCCCGAAACCGTTCAAAACCGCATGATCACGTGTTGGGATATTTTAGTTTTGATTAATTATGCCAAAACATTATCAACTTGTATTATTGAAGTTGATTTACAGATAACAGGTTGAGGGGGAACTCGAGAACAAATTGAGGGGGAACTCACGAAATCAGTCGAAGATGATCGAGATCAGACGAGGCTGCAGACGAGACTGATCGAGATCAGATGAGTAAGATGAGTTCCGGAGTTAACTGATGAGCTGTGCAAAATCAGAAGAGAAGAAAGGCTAAGCCAGCTGATCAGAAGATGACCAGATGACCTGATCAGATGACAAGAACAGACGAGCTGATCTAATGATCAGAAGAGCAGACAAACTGATCAGAAAGAAGATGACCAGAAGATGAGAAGAGAAGGTTGCAAATCAGAAGAGAAGCAGATGAGACTGATCGAGATCAGACGTGATCAAGATCAGATATGAAGATGAGCAGATGGTCAAGATCAGACGTGATTGAGACCAGATGCGCTAAACTGATATGCTAACCTAAATATGCTAATCTGATCTGATGCAGATAAACTGATATGTCGACTGATAAGATAATCGATCCGATCATGAAATGATCGATCAAAGAGAAGAAATCGATATCGAAAACCGGAAATCGTGATACCGATCGAAGAGAAGTCATCAGAAGAGAAGTCATCTGAAGTCATGTGCACTGAGAATCGTAACGCCATCGATGATCGCTTAAGCCCGACTGAGGGTCGATTGTCTCAAGACGTAAGAACCGAACTCGGCCAACATGAGTGTCAAGATACCCGACGACAAGGTCCAATCAAGAGAAGACAAATTGAAGGCTCGCATGCAGACCAAGACTCAGAGAATCCTGAATGATTCCGGGCGAGAAATCGAGGAATATAGCCGTTAGAATCAAATTGCGTGGACCAATGAGAGGAAGACAACCCAAACTGGAAAAGTTCGCAAAGAAGTTACGAGAATAGTATGGATTTGAATGTGACTCCATCCAACGGTAACATTCAAATCCACACTATAAATACAAGTTCTTCCCTCATTATCAGGTGTGGAAGAGTGTTGAAGCTACAGAGCCAAATCATCTAGCCTTTCCACCATAGAACACAGAGCAAGAAATACACGCATATATCCAAAAGTGTTCTACCCTAGATCTAAGCACAAATGCCATATCCTAAGCTTAGAGAGATTTTCCCATCCTTAGCATTGAGGCTAAACAAATGTAAGGGAAAATCTCAACCTAGTTGGAAACCAAACAATCTTATACCCAAACTCAAGAGTCGGTTAAGTTTGTAGGTGAGTGTGAACTCGGTAAACATCTAGCAATCCCGAAAGGGAGGGTAGGCAATCCCGTGAGGGAGATAAGTCCCGTTTGAGTGTGAACTCGGTAAACATCTAGCAATCCCGAAAGGGAGGGTCGGCAATCCCGTGAGGGTGATAAGTCCCGTTGGTTAAGTTGGTTTAGTTGGTGCCCCATGAAGGGAAGAGTGGATGTAGGACGAGTTGTCCGAACCACTATAAATCTTGTGTGCCTTTACTGCTTTGATTAACTGCTCTCACAACACACATGAGCTTAAAAGAAAAAAAAAAAAAATCACTCTGCCCTCACCCCTGTTTTTATATGCACCGAACTGAAACGTTTTGCTTCCGCACGTGCAAATGGGTTTTCAAAACGGGACCATCATCACGTTTACATGAAAAATCGCGATTTAGAATTTTATAATTAACCGAACCGCATGTAGCAAGGCAATTCGAATTTAGTCAAAAAAACCGCAAAACCGCACCATGGACACCCCTACTTACAGGACCAAAATCAAAAAAGTCAAAATAATCGAGACCAATTTCAAAACGAAGTAAAGTTACAAGACTACAAAAAATTTAAACCCTAAAAATAAATATATAAATAATACATTTATATACATATAGTACTCCCTCTACCTTTATTTAATTAGATTAATTGCTCAAAATTCAGAAATGATCATTTTTTCTTCCACATATCCAAAATAGCAATAAAGTAATTCTACATTTTCAAACTATTTCACCACAAATGTCACTAAATCACATCTCAGGTTGTCTCATTCATTTAAATTGACTGAAACACTTTTATTAAAAATAATACATTATTCCCTTCAAATGTCAATGAACAACTCCCTTATTAAAAATCGTGTCAAAGTCAAATAAGATATATGAAAAAAGACGGAGATAGTAATTAATTTCAAGAAAAAAAATGTATTCATATTAAATATTGTTGGGAGATGAATTTAATAAAGAAGTTTTGATTAGATCCCAAAAACCCTGAGTATGACATGTTCAGAATAATCTTGATAGACTGAGTCAGGATTCAGTATAGATTATTCAGGAAGTTATCTGCACCATGTATAGTCGCCAGATATAGATCAAAGTTAGATTCTCAAGACATCAAGACTCAAGAAGTCAAAGACATCAAGACTCAAGAAGTCAGCCAAGACATCAAGACTCAAGATGTCATCAAGACTCAAGAAGTCGCCAAGACATCAAGACTCAAGATGTCATCAAGACATCAAGACTCAAGAAGTCAAGACATCAAGACTCAAGATGTCATCAAGACATCAAGACTCAAGATGTCATCAAGACATCAAGACTCAAGATGTCATCAAGACATCAAGACTCAAGATGTCATCAAGACACTAAAGACTCAAGATGTCATCAAGACATCAAGACTCAAAAAGATGTCAAGACCCAAAAGAGTTATCAAGACTCAATAAGATACTGAATACTCAGTATAACCTGAATGTTCAGAGGCACTGAATAATATCTATCTGAAGACTACAAAATTGTGAAAAACGTAAATATTCAGAAAAGTAGATATTGCCCAAAACATTCATATGTAGAGAAAATGAACTAAGTCTAAGTGTTGTTTAAGGTTATCTCATTCAGAGAGATTGACCAAAAAGAGCCGTTTTGTTTGTCTACATTTACTGAAGACAAAAACCAATCAGAAGAAGACAACATCAGCATTTTATCGACATCGAAAAGCGACGGGACATCAATCATGTCAGTAGTACTATGTTCCAGACTACAAAAATTGGTGATTGGCTACATGACTGCATATTTTCTAAAACATGCAAGGGAGTATTCAAACCTTAAATATAGTCGTTCATCAAACACCATAAGAGGAAAATCATGAAGCTATCTCCTCCAACGGATAATTTTTCAAGAGTGACCTTGGTGAAGTTGCCTATAAATACTAGTGACCCTTTACATTGAGAGGTTACGAGAAATTTCAAAGCAACTCAAGAGCTCATTCGTATTATTGCAAATTGAAGCACTCGAAAACCCTAGAATTTCCCAAGTGTTTCACATTGGAGAGAGCTCACTATTCTAATCCTAGAGTGATAGAAATATCCAAAGCTTAGAAGAGATATCCTAACCTTTTGCATTCGTCTTATTGTAAAGGATATCTCACCCTAGTTGGAAACCAACCCAAAACCTAAAACCCTTTGTTAAGGTAGTTTGTGTGTGTTTTGTTGGCGAGTTGGAGTTGTAAAGAGTTAGTAAGATACAGTGAGTTAGCCAGAAAACTCTAGAGAAGAAGTTAGTAAGCTACTTGTGGTAGTCTGAACACTTGTGTGTGTTTGAGTTAGTAAGTCTGCAGGTGAGTCGGCCGTAAAAACTCAAGGTAGAAAAGTGAGTAAGCTACAGTGAGTTAGCCAGAAAGCTTTAGGAAGTGGTTAAGGAATTTCTCTGAAGGTCAGAGAGAGTTGACGTAGGAGCTTGAGTCTCTGAACCACTAAAATTGTTGTGTTGTTTTACTTTCTGTACTGCATCATTATATGTTGCATGTTTTCACTGAAAGCATAATTCACTGATATTCAGTTGGAACCAATCCACTGAACTTTTATCAAATTGATCACAGCCTTAATCACTGTTTTATTGAAGGGAAGATTTTTAGCAAAGCTAAAACGAGTATAAACATAGGGCCAACCATTCCGCACACTTGAGTAGCTAGAACAGATAGTTACCAAACTGAACTAACTCTACTGAGGGTTCAGTAAGATAATTATTTGATCCAAGCGCCTCAGGATCTCTGATAAACTCAGGCTCAGTTGGGCTAATCTGAAGCTTCTGAAAGCAGCTCAGGATCATTGTCTCAGTAGACTTTGACTCAGGGCAATCTGTGCTTCTCGGGGCAAAAATCATCGATAACTCGACCCATCCGACCTCGAAAGAAAGAAAAGTTTTAAAATCATCGAACACGTGTATTCCCCCATACACGTGTGAGACTCGTTAACACCGGGACCAACAAGTGGTATCACAAAGAAGGGTTCATTTTGACCACTTGCTTTGGTAGCCATAGTCTATTTTGGTTGAAAGACTTTGGTGGTCTAATTGAATAGATCTGCTTCCCGATATCTTACAAGGCTCACCATCATGCCTTCTAAGAAACTTCATATGTTCTCTCGTTGAGAGCTATGACCTATGGAGATTGAGAATGCAGGCTCATCTCAGATTCAAAACATGAAAGAATGTGGAGAGTGGTTTCAAGGACCATTCAAATTTACCATTGTGAATCCTTAATCATCGATCATCGAGAGGAATGATCCCAGAGATGAATTTCCAAAATCTGATGATCAACTTACTCCTGATGAGAGAAATTTAGTCAATCTGGACTACATTGCTAAAGATACTTTGTATAGCACTATTGATGATTGTGTTATGGGATGATTTCTCACCGTGAAACCGCAAAGAAATAAATATGGGACACACTTGTCATTATGTGTCAAGGCACAAATCATATTAAGGAAAACAAACTTTCTGTTGCTATTGGAAAGTTTGATAGCTTTGAAATGGAAGATAGTGAATCCATTGACAAACTTGAGGTCAGATTCACTAGCATCATGAATGATATGAGTGCTCTTGGGAAAAGATACCCACAGAGAGAAGTGGCACTGAAAATTCTTAGAGGATTATCTAAGAAATGGGATATACATGCTGTGGTGATTGAAAACACCAAAAATATTGATTCCATGCCATATCAACAAGTTTTCTCTGAACTGAAAGATTATGAGTTTGTGATTGACAAGAAAACTAAGAAATCTGACAGCAAAGATGATTCTTCATCTAGAGAGTCTGAGAATTCACTTGCCAAAAATCAGGATGAGCAGGAGGATAAGCTAGTACTGATGGCAAGGAGGTTTGAAAGACTCAATAGCAGATATGAGAAATATAAGAAATATTACAGGAATCACAGTACAAAGAGAGATTCGTGGTCGAGGACGATATAATCGAGAAAAGAAAGGACCGTAAAAGTCAAGGATCCTCATCCAAGAAGAAGAACTCCAAAACCAAGGAGGAAAGTGATCAGATGATGATGATACCAGAGATGTTACAACCGGCCGGAAGAAAGGTCACTTTCAATATGAATGTCCCGAAATGAAAAGCAAAAAAAGAAATGAAAGACAAACCAAGAGAGACAAGAAGATCTCCAGCAAGAAAGCTATGATTGCTGAGGAAGAAGAATATTCCGAAGAAGGTTTCAGTTCCTCAGATGAGATTTTCTCAGATAGTGACAGTGATGATATCTGTCTTATGGCTGTGGAGGAGGTAAATTCTTCTATCTCTGTTGTTGCTCCTACACAAGCACATGAGTTCTCAAGTTCTACTGTAAAAAGTAACTTTGACCTGATGGATTCATTTGAGAATCTTATGAAAGATTATTCTGTGTTACAAGAACTACTCACTGAAACTCAAGAGCAGAACAAGGAACCGAAACTCACGAGAATCAAGTGGAGAGACTCTAAAAATGCCGAGATCACTTCTCAATTGATGGGAACTCTTGATGAACCGATGTTCTCGAAAAGTACAACTCTCGTAAAAAGAGAAGGTGATAGAGATCCTGAATGGAAAATTAGAGAAATCCACTAAAGAGATTCAACTTATCAGAACTGAGTTCAATGACCTCTTTGAGAAGCATGAAACTCTAAAGAAATTTGAGGATAGTGCGCAGAGAAAGTTAGCTCTATTGAATTCTGCATCTAAAGTGATAGATGAAATTCAGAGTTATCAAAGACCAAACTATAAAAAAGCCGGATTGGGATACATTCCGGGGGAACCTCACAAGGTCTTCAATCTTCGCTTCTAGTAGCACCAAGATCGTCTTTGTTAAACTCGTGGCATCTAATCTTCTTCTCAAGAACCGCCTGAGTTTTAGACAAGGGTAAAGGACCTATGGTTTCCAGAAAAATCAAGGTTCAGGAAGAAATCCTGACCTCGTGAAAAGGCTAGAAAACATGAACACTCAGTAGGAAATTTTTAGGCCAGTACTTCAAAGCCTCAGGCTAAGAATACCAACTAAAGAGATCTGCACTGAACCATCAGAGGAATTTTCAGAAGAGAAACACTCAGCAGAGATATTCTCAACTAAAAAGACCAAGTCCTCAGATTACTGAAAGACCCCAATTTCAGTACAGGCAACCTAAACCCCACTTGCCTAAGGGTAAAGGTTTCTTGAACCCAAGTCAGCAGAGACAGAGATCAGCTGCACAAAAGCTAAGGCACTTGAACAAAAGGCCTGAACCCAAGAAGAACTCTAAGGCTCATGTTCATGCTAAGGCTGTCACTCATGCACAGGATACTACCAAGGCTCCTAGGGTGGTGAATGTGTATGTGGATGTTTATGGGAGACAAATCAGCCACTCTAAAGTAATTAGAGTTGTTAGGAAGATTTGGGTTCCAAAAGGTACAGCTAACCTGGTAGGACACTACACCAAATGGGTACCTAAGAACTGGTCTGTTTTTCAAGTGAAAGAAAAGGGCACTGAGCTGAATGAAAACAACATAGCACTGAAGAGTGGAAATGAATTGGCTCTTCAGATGGTATCCGACGAAGGATGTTCAAGACATATGACAGGATATAAGCAACTAATCACTGACTATGTTGAGCAAAAAGTCCCTCAGATCACATTTGGAGACAATTTCAAAGGACAAACTGAAGGATATGGAACTCTTGAAGTTGACTCTGTTCATATCCATGGTGTTTCATACGTGTCTGGTCTAAAGCATAACTTGCTTTCTATCACCAATTGTGTGACAAAGGATTCAAAGTGTTGAGTTCTCAAAGAACTTATGTTATGTAAAAAGACAATACTTCACGTAAAAAATTTTACCGACCGGGTACTAGAAAAGGAAATGTGTATCTTGCTGATTGGAGTTCAACTCCTAAAGATACATGTTTGGTTGCAAAATGTTTCACTGATACCAGTTGGTTGTGGCACAAAAGAGTGAATCACTTAAACTTCAAAACCCTGAACAAACTTGCAAGATTAGCACTTGTGAGGGGGTTACCCAATGAAGTGTTTAGTAAAGATCATGTATGTGATGCTTGTCAGAAAGGAAAACAAATCAGAGCATCTTTCAAAAGCAAAGTAGATGTTTCTACTGATAAAATACTACAACTGTTACATATGGATCTCTTTGGTCCAGTAACACCTGTGAGTACTAATGGCAGAAAATACACACTTGTGGTAATTGATGACTACTCTAGATACACATGGGTCATATTCTTACTCAGTAAGAAAGAGACTCGCATAAAAACCGCCTCGAACTAATTGAAAAGGCTCAAGATTGAAAAAGAATCTGAGTGTGGTCAAAATCGATCGATAAAGGAACCGAAGTTTATCAATCATATAATATCCGATTATTGTGCAAAGAAATGGAATAGCTCATGAAACATCACCGCAAGAACCCCACAAAGAATGGTGTTCTTTGAAAAAAAGAAATAGGACTCGAAAGAAAGCTGCAAGGACAATGATTGTTTGAAGCCGATATTCCTAAGAGATTTTGGGTTTGGGTTATCAACATTGCATGCTACTCTCAGAACAGATCCATGTTGACCAAGAACCAAGGAAAAACTCCATATGAGCTGTGGAATGAAAGGAAGCCTCTTGTTTCTTTCTTTCGTGTGTTTGGTTGCAAGTATTTCATACACAATAATGGTAAAGATCAGTTGAAAACTTTTGATAGCAAAGCTGATGAAGGGATATTCTTAGGATATTCTGAAGTCAGTAAAGCCTTCAGAGTTTACAACTGTAGGACTCTTATTGTGGAAGAAACACCTCATGTTGTTTTTGATGAATCTACTTGTGTTCAGAAGAAACAGGAACATGACTCAGGAGAACTGATCAAGAGAATCACCAGACTTACCCTGAAAAAGAATGATAAAACATCCTCTAAACCTGAAAAGAAGAAGTCAGTCACTTTCTATTAATGGAGTGAATCAGACTCAGACAAAGAAGTTCATGATGGAAAAACTCAGGATGGAAATTCTCCACTGAAGGAAAGCCAACACACTGAAGCTGACCAATCTAAACATACACCAATTCAGACTCAGGTATGTAATGCCGATGAAGATGTGGTCACAGCTGAGGCAAACTCTGAATCTATCAACCAATGGGGAACAAATGTCTCTGACAATGTTCTGAATGGAATTTCCCCTGAGGAAGATGATTCTCTTTCTCCTTTTCTGTTGTTCCCTAAATTTAATGAACTACCTGAACCTAACATTTCGATGTTGAGGATACTAACTTGAAGGGGGAACATCCAGGAGAAAATGGTTGGATAGTCATCCTACAAGTCAGATTGTGGGTGATCTATCAGATGGTGTCAAAACAAGAAGGTTCCATGGAGAAAGTGCTTTGTTCTGCTGCTTCCTATCTGAAAAAGAACCTTCTGAGATTGAAGAAGCTCTACAAGATTCCTTTTGGATTACTGCTATGCAAGAAGAGCTGAATTAGTTCTCAAGGAATGAAGTTTGGGAGCGAGTGGATAGACCTAAGAGGCACAATGTGATTGGAACTAAGTGGGTGTTCAAGAATAAGAGAGATGAAAACAACAACATTGTGAAAAATAAGGCAAGACTAGTTGCACAAGGTTATTCCCAAGAAGAAGGCTTAGATTATGATGAAACCTTTGCACCTGTTGCAAGACTAGAAGCCATCAGATTGTTTCTTGCATATGCTACCCAAATGAAATTCACAGTCTATCAGATGGATGTGAAAAGTGCATTTCTAAATGGTGTGCTTAAGGAAGAGGTTTATGTGGAACAACCTCCTGGTTTCAGACAAAATGACCAAGTTTACAGGCTCAGGAAAGCCTTGTATGGTCTTAAGCAAGCACCCCGAGCATGGTATTGTTGGGATTATACTGGAAAGTATGCTTTTACTTTGTATAATCAGACTGACTGAATTTCGAACTTATTTACTGAAATAAATTGTTTATCACTGATGCTTTAAATATCATCGAATGTTACATATATTTACTGCATAACTGTTCATTAAATAGTATGTGTTACATTGTAGTTAATTTAGTGATACCAAGATCACAGAAGATTAAATTAACAGTTCCTTGTAACTAAAAGTACACCATTCACGACCTAGATGGAAATGAACAATCCATCGTGAAAGGTTGTAGTGTAAGGCTCAGATTGGTTTGTCTTGACCAAGAGATTACACTAGTGCATGACTGATGCATTGAAGAGGACCTACACGAGGATAAATTCTTCAGAACTGAACTAGGAAGAATTAGACCTCAGTGGTTAGTTATTTCTTAATCTTCATCCCTTAAATAGGATTGCGTGTGGTTAGTAACTATTGCTTTGACTTATTATGGGAAGAGAACCAATGAGATTCAATACCCTATATCTTGGGTAATATTATTGGTCACATGCGATTGCTAATATTTAATACGGAGAATTGTGTGCAAGTACGCTTGTTCGATTTGCCCCCTTGGGAGGTTCATAAGTTTTATCATACCAAATCTTGCAAGTGGAACTAGTTTCCAGTATGGATAATAATGTTGAACCGTTCCTTTACCAAGGAAAAAAGATATTAATTATGGAAAGCTATTTCAGTGGCTTGAATTAATTAATGGGCTAGATAATCTTAAACACGGGAAATAATAACCGGGAGCCATATTAACTGTAATATGGGTTAAGATGGATAGTGCAATATTAATTATGTAGTGGGATTAATTAATATTTATGGGCTTGAATAATATTGTGGCTCAATATTGATAATTCAAGGTCCATTGGAAGGTCCAATCTTAATTCTCCTAAAGGCCCCCCAAGTAGCCCAAGATAAAGTCCAATAACTGAAAAAGGTGTTTAAAAATAAAATAAATCTTGTTGCCTATTTTTCCTTGTTTTTCGAAAATTATGGATAAAAGGGGAGAAAGATTTTCTTTGAATTTTGTTATGGAATGAAGATATGTATTCTTGGAATGCAAGATTATCTCATTAAATTCAAGAAATCTCCTACTTGGTTATTCATATTAGATATTTTCGAAATTTTGAAATATGAGGGAAAGAAAGATTTTCTTGATTTTCTTGAAAATATATTATGGAAGATATGTATTTCTTGAAATACAAGAATATCTCATAAATTCAAGAAGATCCAAATCTTGGAATCTTTTCTCCTAATATTTCGAAAATCACCATAGCAAGATGAGGTGGGATTTTTGTGGGATATTTTAATTATGGGGAAAAGAATATAGGAGATATATTCAAGATTTCTTGGAGATCAAGAAAAGATTTCCCCACATTGTTTTTCTTTCCTAAAAATCGCCCACCACCCCATCTATAAATAGGGGATGATTCTTTCATTCCCAAGTGCAATTCCATGTGCTGGAAAAATTAGTAAATCCACAAAAGTGGTGCAACAATGTTTATTTTTCCTTTTGTTAATTGTTCGTGAGTATCCTTCCACCGGATTGTCGAGCAAGGACTAGGGAATACTTGGGAAGGACTTTTGGTGTGTTTTCATATACAAGACCATTGTCATTCCAAGAGGTAAGTTCACGTAAACTCGTAGTATTTCCGCATGTGTAGGATTTACGTGAATTGTTTATATGCATGATTTGTTGTTGAAATTGTTATTTGAATTAATATGCATTAATCCATGCTAGTAATAATTATTAGAATTAAATTTGTATTTAAATATTCATCCCGAATAGATCCGGGCAAATAATTCCCCAACAACTGGTATCAGAACCTTGGTTTCGGGCTCTGAATTTTAAATTGTAATTTAATTCGCTGTCATTAAATTTGAAATTGGATAGTAGAATGGCTAGATATTTTTTGCAGGTATCCAATTGTCATGGAATTTAATGTGTTTAATTTATGCATGCATATAAATTGTGGTTTTTTAATTCGATTCGTTCGGATTCGTTTTGCCTCGTGAGAAAATCCACGAGTAGATTAGTATTTGTTTGATTTGATCAATGTAATAGACTAGTCTAGATCTAGGTTTATTTATTTTTGTAAATAAATTATAACCGGATCGGAAACGGAGGCGGAGACGAAGAATTAAAAGACGGATCCAAATCCCGCGAGGCGTAGTGGTCATGGAAACGCAAGCAAGGATAAGACGCAGATGACGCGTGACGCTATGGCGCTACTGGAGTGGCCGAAGACGCGGATTTGACCGACGACGCAGACGCTACGGCAAGGATATTGCTTGAAATAGCGATGAGATTAGCGATGAGGGTAACGGCACGCGTTGGCGAGGTTGCTGAGGCGTGACGGCGATGCGGATGATACGCGGCAGATGGAGCAAGTGACATGCAAGACGAAGTAAGGATAAGTAAAAGTTACGATATGAGGCTACAAGGGCGAGGGTCAAGCGAGGATGGAGACGAAGCGGATGCTGGGCGACGTATACCAAGCTTTTGGCTATACAAGGCGGCTTATTCGACACTACTTTTAAGAAGAGCATCTTATCAATGAAGCTAACACGACGCGGGGTTTGACAAGGTATTTTTTTGAAACGGTCAAGTGGGAGCTTTTCTAGACGAACGATGAAGGCTATGAAGACGATTTCTCAAGATCATGACATGACAAATTAACCATGACAATTGGATAAATGTGCCCAATATGTTTAATTTTTGTCTTGATGTTTATGCATTATTTTATGCTTATTTAAATTGTGTTTAAATTTGCGATGCATGAGAAAATGTTTTGAAAAATCTCACTTTTGAAAATTACTAAGTATGTTTAAACAATTAATTGACAATTTTATTCCGGATAATAAAACTGAATTAATTATTGACCTCCATGATTTATTTATTTGTGAATTCAATTGGAGAAATTCCCCCCACGGGACGGTCAAAAGATAGCTTTCACATGAATAAATTCCAAACGGATGATTGTGGGTTATTACTAGTGGCGACGATGACCCTCCCCACGAGGCCCAATCAAAGCGAAATAATAATTCTGTATTTAATCATGGTTATTACTTAGGTATAAAATTGATATGCATATACTTCCCTGAAGTCCCTGTCAATTTTATATTGGTCAAGTGGGAGCCAACTATTAATCTGGATATTAAAGGTTTGTAACTGTTCTTGTTTGTAACCTGCTTGAATGTGTTTAAATAATGACCCACCCCACGTGGCTTATTTAAACTGTTTCGAGATGTTGGCTGATGCATGTTCATATTTTTTTGGAGATTTTAATATGAAACATGTGATCGAATTTTGTGATATATTTGTGGGTATGCATATTATTTTTTATTTCAATTCAGCATGTCGCAACCTTTTAATCCACTGTTAATATACTTAAAGTCAATAAAATATGTATGGAAACTATATTGATTGGAAACGAAAAATTATAATTGTCCTAACTGCACAAAAGCACAAGTGGATTCTTGACACACCAAAATCAGATGAGCCAACTGACGGGTCAAAAAATGCGGGACCCGTCAGATCACCTTGCAAGAGATGTCGTCGCTAAAAATGGTGGAGGACAAACCCGTAAGGGATTACGTCCTCAAAATTGATGGCCCATCTGTACAAACTTGAGGTTCTGAGTGCAGATTACAATCTGGAGACTCAGATGAATTTGGTATTTCACTCTCTGCCCAAAAGTTTCTGAGCATTTTTGCCTCGCTAGCTGATTTGTTGCAAGCTTTGGTCTCGGCAGAGATGTTGATGGGGCACCAAACTCAAGCTTTGACGGCAAGTGGTTTGTCTTCATTTTCTAGGCCAAGGGGAGGCAAGAAAAAGAAGAGGACCAAGAGCCATAAGCAATCAAACTCAACTGTTGCCAAAGGCAATGGTAAGATGAGGAATGCTTGTGGTGTCAAGGAAAAATCCAAAGAGGAAGTGCTTAAGGTGCGGTGAAAGAGGGCAATGGAGGTTTGCCTATTCCAACCCCAAAAGGGACGGAAAGAAAGGTAGTTCTCACGCACTAATTGTTGAAGCTTGTTTAGCGGCGTATACTTCTCATTCGTGGGTAGTTGATACGAGATCCACTAATCATGTTTGCTTCACGGGTTCAAACTGATCCGGCAACTTAGTGGGAGTGAGATCCTCGTCACACTGGGCGATGTTACGAAAGTAGCGGTTATTGCAATGCTACGAAAGTAGCAGATATTGCAATGCTACGTAAGTAACGGTTATTGTAATGCTACGTAAGTAGCAGATATTGCAGTGCTACATGAGTAGTGGTTAAAGCAGTGGGAGAAGTGCACCTGTCTTTTGAAGATAAAGTTTTTTTTGAGATTATCTTTAATGTTCCAAGTTTTAGAAAGAATTTACTTCCAGTTTCTAAAATTCTATTAAAGGACACTAAGTTTCTTCTAATAAGAATGACATCATTTCTTGAAATGATGAGTGTATCTGTTATGGGACATTGGTCGAATAATCTCTATACAATTAACTGTGCACACCACTCACGAAATGCATCCTATAACACATCAACTATTTTCGGTAAAAGAAAATATTCATCAGACGTGAATGAAACACTTCTATGGCATCTAAGATTGGGACATATTAATCCAAAGAGGATCCAAAGGTTGGTGAAAGACGGTTCACTAGAGTCTCTCCAAGTTGAACAGATTCCAACCTGCGAATCATGTTTGGAGGGTAAAATGACCAAGAGGGCATTCGAAGCCAAGGGGAATAGAGCCAAATAAGTGTTAGAAATCGTTCACACAGACGTATGTGGTCCAATGTCAACCATGGCAAGAGGAGGTTACGAGTATTTCGTCACTTTTATTGATGACTACTCGAGGTACGGTTATATTTTCCTTATGAAGCATAAATCTGAGACCTTTGAGAAATTCAAAGAATTTAAGGCTCAAGCAGAGAATCATAGGGAAAACGTATCAAGTCTCTACGATCCGATCGTGGAGGCGAGTACCTCAGCGATGAGTTTTTGAACTACTTGTCGGATGAAGGGATTGCATCCCAGCTGACTGTACCCAGAACCCCTCAACAAAACGGGGTTGCAGAGCGAAGAAACAGAACTCTTTTGGAAATGGTTAGATCAATGATGAGTTCTACAGATCTTCCCAAGTCGTTCTGGGGTCATGCCTTGGAAACAGCGGCTTACATTCTGAACTTGGTTCCATCCAAATCGGTTCCCAAAACTCCCAAAAGAATTGTGGACCGGGCGCAAGCCTAGTATGAGACACATGAGAATTTGTGGGTGTTTGGCCTACATGTTGGACAAGGAAGCCGGGAAATTGGATCCTCGATCAGAATTAAGGCTGTTTATAGGATACCCCGAGGGAATAAAAGGGTGTATGTTTTATGGTCCCAAAGATCAAAAAGTGGTAATAAGCACCCACTTTAAATTTTTGGAGGAAGACTATATGAACAAAAGAAGACCCAGAAGTGAGATTACCTTAAGTGAGCTAAGGGGGCTAACCTCATTGCCAACTGTACAAGATGATATACCAAACGACACACTTTCACAACCGGAGCCTCGTCGTAGTGGGAGGGTTGTGAAACAGCCCGAGAGATTCATGGGGATAGGAGAGTCCCCGGACTTGATTCCCGGACAAGATGAATCAGACCCATGGACATACGATGAGGCAATCCAAGATAAGGATGCGGTTTCTTGGCAAAAGTCAATGAAAGCAGAAATGGGGTCTATGGATCATAACAGAGTGTGGGAGCTAGTCGAACCACTTAATGGGGTCAAACCTATTGGTTGCAAGTGGGTATACAAGAGAAAGAGGGGACCGGGCGGGAAGGTGGAAACCTTCAAGGCAAGGCTTGTGGCGAAAGGTTATACTCAGAAAGAAGGGATCGATTATGAGGAAACCTTCTCACCTGTAGCAATGCTCAAGTCCATCCGGATTCTTTTGTCGATAGCTGCGCATCTCGATTTTGAAATCTGGCAAATGGATGTCAAGACAGTTTTCCTTAACGGAAGTCTTGATGAGGAAATCTATATGCAACAACCCCAAGGCTTCATTGAAAATGGCCAAGAACACCTAGTTTGTAAGCTCATGAAGTCCATTTACGGACTCAAACAGGCATCCAAAGCTTGGAACCAATGTTTTGATCATGTTATAAAGTCTTACGGGTTTGATCAAAACGAGTTCGAGAGTTGTGTGTACAAAAAGCGTGTCGGAACTGCATTGGTATTCTTAGTACTATACGTAGATGACATTCTGCTCATCGGGAACGATGTAAAGGTGTTATCAAACGTAAGGGCATGGCTTTCAAAATAGTTTGATATGAAGGACTTAGGGGAAGCCGGGCACATCCTTGGGATCAAGATCACTCTAGATCGCAAGAAAAGGATGATAGGCTTATCGCAAGCTTCATACATAGACACTGTCTTGAAACGATTCAGCATGCAGGATTCCAAGAAAGGCTTCGTACCTTTCAGGCATGGAATCCATCTATCCAAGGAAATGTTCCCTAAGACACAAAAGGAGATAGATGACATGAAAGGCATTCCTTGTGCTTCGGCTATCAGAAGCCTTATGTATGCAATGCTGTGTACGAGACCGGATATCTTCTTTGTCGTTGGCATGGTGACAAGATATCAGAGTAACACGGGGAAGGAACATTGGACGGTAGTTAAAAACATTCTGAAGTATCTGAAGAGAACTCGAGATAGAATGTTGGTTTATCAGTCAGATAGTCTAATCCCCATAAGCTACACGGACTCGGATTTCCAATCAGACTTAGATTCCAGAAACTATCTACCTCAGTTAGTGTGCTTTCATTTGGGAAGTGTAGCTATGAAATGGACGAGTGTGAAGCAGAAATGCATCACTGACTCAACCATGGAAGCCGGGTAAGTAGCTGCTTGTGAAGCAGTGAAGGAACCAGTTTGGCTCTAGACCTTCTTAGTGGACTTGGATGAAGTTCCGAATTTGTCTAGCAATATTTGCTAGGGGCAGTTGCAAATTCAAGGGAACCAAGAGTCCACGAGTCAAACAAGCACACTAAAGAAAAGGAATCTTAGACGAGATATCGTTAAGAGAGGAGATGTAGAGGTGGTAAAGATCGCGTCAGATGACAACCTAGCTGATCCATTCACAAAGGGTCTGCCTCAGAATACATTCGAGAGACATGTGAAAGGAATGGGTGTAAAGACCGTTGCCAATCTGCTTTGAGTATAAGTGGGAGACATTATTAGGTTCGTGTAGGTGGCATTAGTTGTCACGTACTACACGAGACATGCTGATGTATACTTAAAAGCAGACTTTGAGTATAAGTGGGAGATTGTTGGGATTACACTGGAAAGTATGCTTTTACTTTGTATAATCAGACTGACTGAATTTCGGACTTATTTACTGAAATAAATTATTTATCGCTGATGCTTTAAATATCATCGAATGTTACATATATTTACTGCATAACTGTTCATTAAATAGTATGTGTTACATTGTATTTAATTTAGTGATACCAAGATCACAGAAGATTAAATTAATAGTTCCTTATAACTAAAGTACACCATTCACGACCTAGATGGAAATGAACAATCCATCGTGAAAGGTTGTAGTGTAAGGCTCAGATTGGTTTGTCTTGACCAAGAGATTACACTAGTGCATGACTGATGCATTGAAGAGGACCTACAGGAGGATAAATTCTTCAGAACTGAACTAGGAAAAATTAGACCTCAGTGGTTAGTTATTTCTTAATCTTCGTCCCTTAAATAGGATTGTGTGTGGTTAGTAACTATTGCTTTGACTTATTATGGGAAGAGAATCAATGAGATTCAATACCCTATATCTTGGGCAATATTATTGGTCACATGCGATTGCTAAGATTTAATACGGAGAATCGTGTGCAAGTATGCTTGTTCGATTTGCCCCCTTGGGAGGTTCATAAGTTTTATCATACCAAATCTTGCAAGTGGAACTAGTTTCCGGTATGGATAATAATGTTGAACCGTTCCTTTACCAAGGATAAAAGATATTAATTAATGAAAAGCCATTTCAGTGGCTTGAATTAATTAATGGGCTAGATAATCTTAAATGTTGGGAAATCTGTATTTTAGTTTTGATGGAAGTTCCAAAACAGGTTGTAATAGGACCAGTCAGACCTGTTAGCTGACTGATGACTTAGAATCAGATTAAGATGACCAGCTGAAATGTATAGATAGCTGATGTAAAAGATAGGTCACATATTGTAGGGGGAACTCAATATGTATAGGTCAGGTCAAAATATCAGATGACCCAAATAAGGTCAGATGATCAGAAGGCTAAGAACAAATCAGATGACAAGAAGTTAGAAGATCAGGTGAAGACAGAAGACACTGAAGACTCAGATGAACCTGAAGACTCAGATGAACCTGAAGACTCAGATAAAGCTGAAGACTCAGTAACAAACCTGAAGACTCAGTATGACTGAAGACACTGAGGCTCAGAGTCACCTGAAGATCAGAAGACTACCAGAAGATCTGAAGACCTATATCAGCCGAGTCTGCAAATTGAGCTAAGACAATCTGCATCAGAAGACTCAACAAGGTAGACTGATCAGTTATCTGATCAAGTCAGCTCACACCTGGCGTCAACCAAAATGATACACCAGACAAGACGAATCTTCTACAAAAGGAATATCAATCGTCTAACGGATAAATTACTGAAGTGCCGCCTCGCAAGCCAAGGAGAAAGCGACACGTGCACAAAAAGAGCTGACATTACGGGATTCGACGCTGCGGACATAAACGGCGCTAATCATGCCTACGGCCACGCCGATATTCGGAGCACGCCACAATCATATCCTACAACCTACCTAATATAGCCCGAAATTCAAATTGCTCTCCAACGGCTCTTTGATTTCGAGGTCTATAAAATGGGATTGCTCATCAAGTGAAGAAATAGGGAGGACAAGAGACCAACTACCATCACATGAACAATTGAGCAAAGCAGAACAACAACATTAACGCAAATTCTCAAGAAGCAAAAGCCTTCAGAATTTCCGAAGGAAGAACACCATATTTGAAGATTATTCTTAGAGTGTTCATCCCATTGGTCTTAGCAAGAAATCTTATCCACTAGCATTTGGCTACCTAAAAAAAACCAGGATAGATTTCCAGTTGGAACCCTCAAACATTCTTTACCCAAACTCAAGTTAGGTTAAGTTTGTCACCGCAAGATTTCATACTAGGGTTTCTAGTTTCTGATTTCTGGTTCGGTTGAGTGTGAACTCAATAAACATCTGTTGAGTGTTGGACTAACACATAAAACTAAGTCCAGTCGGTTAAGTTCGGTTAAGCAGGTTAAGTTGCCCTTGTGTTAAGTGAAGAGTGGACGTAAGACGGGTTTCGTCTGAACCACTATAAATCTTGTGTGCATTTACTTGCTTTCCTTTATTGCTTTACACTATTCACACAACTGAGTTTAAAATTGCATACATATTCTAAGTTAAGCTCAGTCTACACCAAGCAACTGATCTGATCAGGTTGACACCTTAGTCAGCCGGTTGAAAACTGACTTAAGAATCTGAATTGATAAAACTGGTTTTTCACACGGGTATTTACAAGCTTCCGCACTCTCAGTTAAACTGACAGATATCAAACTGATCTGCTCTTAGGCACTCAATAAGATTGAACATCAGTCCAAACTGACTCACTAGCACTCGATCAGCAAATCAAAATAAATCACACCGATCCAAGACGAAAAGTTTTCGTAAGTCTATTCACCCCTCCCTCTAGACTTACGCCTCACAAAACCCATTCGACCTACAAGTGGTATCGAGCGGTGGTTCTCTACGCACCAATCGGCTTTGAGTATCATCGATTCTTGAGGAAGAATCTTTGTGGTCATTTGAACAGATCTTGAAAAACCATTTTTCAAAAACTCATTCGTTTTAAAAATCACTCAGCATGGTTAATACCTCTGGTATGTATCATGATTTGCCTAAGTTTTCAATTGATGAGTATGCAGATTGGACTATATACATGTGCAATCATCTGGGATCGATAAGCGGCAAAATGATGGAAGTCATTGAACGAGGACCCATCATCATATATCACGATAACCCAGCGGTTGGAGGAGATCCAGATCATGCACCTGGAAGTCTTGTACAAAAAAGTCCAAATTTCGATGGATACGTAAGAAAGAAAGTCAGATATTTCTAGATACAATCGCCAGCATGTAATCATGAAGACGATGGATAAAGTCACCAAGGAGAAGATAAAGTATCTCAAAATTGCGAAACAAATGTGGGATACTATTGCTTTGAGATGTCTGGCGAAAAATGATCGATCGAAGACAAATGACTACAAAAATTTCGAATCGGTGAAGTTCAAAAAAAGATGTCGCTTCAACGAGACCATCAACGAGCTCGATGGGAGGATCACCATTTCAAAAATAAGCTACGAGAACTTGGAAGAGAGATGTCGACAAAGACATCAATTACAAGATATCGAGATCTCTCACCAAGAAATGGGACATGAAAGTCACGGTAATCAAGGATTGCCAAGACATAGCCAAGATGAAGCCAAGTAGCTTGTTCCTAAGCCTTAAAGCCCATGAGTTCGATTTAATCGAAAGAGGGCAAGCAGATGAAGACGAGACGCCTGCTGAAGCCTCAACCTCAACATCTAAATAAGTTGCATTCAAAGCAACCAGCAGCAGATCAAAGGCCACTGAACCTGTTGGAAACATAATGAGTCAAGGTAATTGCATTGCTCGCTTACTGTGAAACTTGAAAGATCAAATACTCAACTTGGTAAGTATCGCAGATTCTACAGAGACTATCAAGACAACAAGAAGAAATAGGAGGCCAACCGATGATCACTAGAAAGGAATGATCCGATGATCGGGGGATCATAGAGAAGAAAAGAAAAGAGATGATCGGTCAGATGAGAGAAGAGATAACCTATCTGATAGAAGGAGTTCAGATCACCATCAGAAAGGAAAGTCACCTGACAGATCCTACAGACGGAGTGACTCACCTGGCAGAGGAAGTTCCGTAGATCGAGGATCATGCTTCAACTGCGAGAAACCATGTCACTACAAAGACCGAACGCCTCGACCGACTCCCAGAGAAAGGAAGAGAAACGAATGTAAGAGAGCAACGCTTCAGAGACGTAAGAGCCATGGTTGTTTACACATCCGAATTGATGATTCCTATCCGCTTCCGAGGATTCTCGCTACTCATCTCAGAGAAGACTTCGTCTGATAAGCAAAGGTTTGTTGACTTCCACGAACATGAAGATCTCGATATTCTCTTCGATGATTTATGAAATCTGCCTGATGGCCAAGAGGAAGACCAATTTGAGGTAACCTCCAAACCTTCGCTTTTTTTCAATTTCCACACCGCTATTATTAGCACACCCGCCGGAGAGATTGACTTGCAAATTCTACTCGAAAGCAATTGCTTGATGATCTCTCCGAGGCAGAGACACTTATACAATAGTGGAAGCTGAAAATGACAAACTAAGGATCAGAAATAATCAGCTTGTTAAAGAGAAAGCTGTCAGTAAAGCAGTTGAACTGAAATAAGTTGAAACCGCCGAAGATAACCGAGGAACTTAACGCTCAAAGTTAAATCTTCGATCGAGAGAAGCAATCAAAGATCGCCTAGCAATCAACAAACAACAAGTTCGATGATTTCAAAATCCTTCAAGCTAAGTTTGATGAGCTATTCCGACTACATGAGAGTCTAAAATCTATCGAGGATAGTTTGCGCAAAGAAAATAGAGGTTTTCACGGTCATCAAAAACCGCTCAAGGTATGAACACCTATTTTCGAACCCGACTAACAAGAAGGGAATTGGGTATGAGAACCCTTCTACATCCTCAAAAGCCCCGTTTGATTCACTTCAGAAGGGTGTAATCAAACGAGTCTCTGACAAAGATACACAAAAAGCTAAACATGTATCCGATAAGGGGAAAAGACTCACGAAAGCAAGTAAGGCAAGTGCCTAATCGTAAAGGGAAATGTAAATGGACCCTAATCGATTAAGCATCACCGAGGAATCAACGTAAGAACTCGGTTCTTCAAGGAACCTCAACTCGATCGCTAGACAGGTATCGAAAGAGACAACCCAGAAAAGGGAAATCTAATCTGAGACCCAATCAAGGTCACCGCCTAACAAGCAAGCTATAGGTAAACCGCAAAGACCATCTATGCGAAGATATGAATATTTTGATGGTAGCAATCGTATCTACCCCTTATAACCGTAGATCTAGGGCTATCGCACTTGAGCCCCCCAATTGGGTTAAAAGAAGACAAAACGTAAAAAAAATCCCAAGTCTTCGAGTCACCCAAGGCTCACACAAGTAATCTTACTAATCGAAAAGATATAAAAAGAGACGATGATTATGTTGATATGTATGGGAGACAAATCGACCTTTCTAATCTATTTGATTACCATAGAAGTGCTCGCTTGTGTGGATCCCTAAATCCACCACTAACCCCTCAGACCCAATTCCAAAGGGATACCTAAAGCCCGATTCGATTCAGGTGTTTTCGAGTGGGACCGCCAATAAAGGAGGTGTACAAGCAACTATCTCGGTACATTGATTGTGGATGCTCAAGGCACATGATCGAAGCAAACATCTCCTTAGCTCTTACAAAGAACAAGAAGGCCCACGTGTACTCTTTTCTTTGGTGATGATAACTTTGGTTTTACCAAAGGATTCTAACCTTAGAGAATGATGATGTACAAGTAACTGGAGTCTCAGATATCGAAGGATTAAAGCACAATCTACTATCAAGATTACAATTCTCACGATAATTGGATTCAAATAAGGAGTTCTCGAGTGATAAGTGTACGATTAGGAATCGAGCTACTCAATAAATCTTTCTAACTGGTTCAAGGAAAGGCATGATCTACACAACAGATTGGAACAGTTGCCCAAGAAATGCATGCTTAATTGTTAAGAGTTCCAAAAGTAGCGATTGCTCGCACAAAAGAATGAGTCATCTGAACTTTAAGACTCTTAACAAGATAGCTAGCGTGCCTTTGGTTGAGGGACTTCCGAATGAGATATTCTCCAAAGATCAGACATGTGCCGCATGTCAGAAAGGAAAACAAGTTAAAGCCTCATTCAAGGAATACGACCAAAGATCCAATAGAGTATCGCAATCGCTCCATATGGATCTATTCGGACCGCCATACACCGGTCGATCTCGGTGGACGAAAATATACTCGTAATCGTGGATGATTATTCCAAGTTTACTTGGGTTGTATTCTTATACAAGAAGAACGAGACAACGACAAAGATACCCGAGCTGCTCAAGAAACTACAAAACGAAAAGGGTGTCAGCATAGTAAAAATCAGATCAGATAAAGGTACATAATTCCTGAAATCTTTTATTATTATTTTTTTGACCGAAGTTTGGTATACAACATGAGACGCCACCGCAAGAACGCCACAACAAAATGGAGAAAGCGAACGGAGAAACAGAACTCTCAAGGAAGTCGCCGACTATGTTAGTTTGAACATGCGACACCAAGCCATTTCAAGGTGGCCATCATCAACACACGTCATACTCGTAATGATGTTCTCTAACTAAGACTCACTTCAAAATACCCTATGAACTGTGGAAGGGCAGAAAACCTCGTGTTTCATACTTCCATGTGTTTGGGTGCAAGTGTTTCATACACAACAATGGGAAAAGTCAGTTGAAGAACTTTGAGGCCAAGTCAGATGAGGGCATATTCTTAGGATATTCCTCATCTAGCAAAGCTTTCAGGGTTTACAACAAACGAACCCTAGTTGTGGAAGAATCACCCCATGTGGTCTTTGATGAGATATCTTCTGAACAAGACAAAGCTGCCTCAGAACAAGCCGCACCAGGTCAACCGCTACCTGATATGGAGAAAATGGATCAGCTAAGTATCAAGGAGAAAGAATCTGAACACGTAATAGTGTATATCCCAGAACTTGATCTTGCTGATTCACCAGGTCAATCAGACCCTAAGGTATGCACAAACCTCGGCTGAAGAAGCCGGGTATGCAATTTGAGACAAGATCAATCCGAACCATCTCGTTCATGGGGAACTCCCGGTTCCTACAAATGACATCGAAGACATGATGAGTCCAACATCACCGAGACATGTTCTTATCAAGTGGATCATAATTCCGCACCACTCCCAATCACTAGTAATGAACTACTATCAGAAATGGATGATGTTCTCCAAATAGACGCAAATCAGAATAGAAGGACCTGGATTACCAGTCATCCAACTGATCTAATTATCGGAGACCCATCTGATAGAGTCAAAACTAGACATCGACAAGTGAAAGTGCCATGTACTATTGTTATCTCTGCTTTGAAGGAACCAACTACAAAGAGAGAAAGCTCTACAAGACGCAAAGTCGGATTCTAGCCATGCAAGAGGAACCGAAACAGTTTTGAGAGGAATCAAGTTTGGAAACCGGTGGATGTAATTAACTCATCAAGACGTGATTGGCACGAAGTGGGTATTCAAGAACAAGAGAGATGAGAATAATGTCATAACCAGGAATAAGGCAAGACTTATTGCTAAGGGGTATTCACAATCAGAAGGAATTGATTATGATGAGACCTTTGCACCAGTCGCTTGCCTAGAAGCCATTCGGCTGTTTCTGGAATATGTTGTCATTGTGTATCATGGATGTAAAGAGTGCATTCTTAAACGGGGTACTAGCAGAGGAAGTTTATGTTGAACAACCTCCAGGCTTTGAAAAGGGCAACCAAGTGTACCGTTTAAGAAAAGCTCTTTATGGCCTGAAACAAGCTCCTCGAGCTTGGTATGATACACTCTCTCAGTTCTTGATAGACAGCGGTTTCACTAAAGGAATAGTGGACAGAACCTTATTCATAATAGAAGATGGAGAAGATATTCTGATGGTTCAGATTTAAGTGGACGACATCATCTTCGGATCTCCCAACAAGAAGTTGTGTGAGAAGTTCAGAAAATTGATGCAAAGGAAGTTTGAGATGTCCATGATGGATCAGATGAATTACTTTCTGGGTTTACAAGTCAAGCAGAGTACAAAAGGGATATCCATCTGCCAGGCGAAGTACACAAGGAATCTACTGGCAAATTTTGGAGTTCAACACTGTAAGGAAGCCAGAATTCCCATGATGACCGGGTTCAAGATGGATCCAGATGAGGACGGTCAGAAAACTAATCAGAAAGAATATAGGGCTCTCATTGGATCTCTACTATACCTGACTGCCAGCAGACCAGATATCACATTTGCAGTTGGTGTATGTGCCAGATTTCAACCAAATCCAATGCAAAGCCACCTAGAAGCAGCTAAGCGGATTCTCAAATATCTGAAGGGGACAGTAAATCTTGGTTTATTTTACCCATCAGATGATAATCTAGAGCTTAGTGGGTATTCTGATTCTGATTACGGAGGTTGCAGAATCGACAGGAAGTCAACCTCAGGTTCATGTCAGTTTCTGGGAAATAAACTGATCTCTTGGTTTTCGAAGAAGCAGACTTCAGTTGCGACATCTACTACTGAAGCAGAATATATGGCTGCAGGAAGCTGTTGTTCCCAACTGCTCTGGCTAAGTCAGCAGCTGAGGGATTACAACATCGTAGCTAAGAACGTACCTATATTCTGTGACAGTAATAGTGCTATTGCAATCACTCAGAATCCTGTTCTACATACAAGATGCAAGCATGTGGATGTCAGACACCATTTTATCAGAGATCATGTTGAAAAGAACAATATCAGAATGGAAAAGATCCATACTGACAAGCAGAAAGCTGATATTTTAACCAAGCCGCTAGCTGAGATCAGATTCAGAGAGTTATGCAACGAGCTAGGGCTTCTGGATCTCGGAGAAAGTGCACCAGAAATGGTTGGTGGACTGATCTCCTGAACCAGTTGGTTAGAAGACTAACCAGGTTAAGGGGAATCAGTTGAGTTAGGAATCTCAACTGATCAGACGATCAGAAGAGGAGCCGATCTGAAGTTCAGATAAGGAGTCGATCAGAAAGTCAGACAAGTAGCCGATCTGAAGGTCAGACAAGGAGCAAATTAGTTCAAGATATATCAGATTAAGGGGGAGCTGATCAGTTTGGAGAGGATACACTTTATAAGTCGATTAAGCTGCAGTCAACAAGCAAGTCAAGTTTAAAGCTACAGATCGCATAAGTAAGAAGAGGCAACACAACAATGAAATAACAGAATTTTTCATTGATAAGGACCCGGAGGTCAGATTTACAAGTTACAAGTGATATCACAAGCTACCTACAAGTGGTATTACAAGCTACAAATACAAGAAGGCCCAGAGGTCGATACATAAACCATAAGCCCTAAGCCAACCCAAGGTAGGGAAGGGGAGAGAGAGATTTTAAGAGCTTGATGCTCTCATTTTCCCCCGACCCTAAAAGGGGCGCAGAGAAGCTTCTAGAATCCTGAGCCACTCTCAGAGCTTCGGAGTGAGGAGCGAGAGCGGGCCTTGAAGGATCTTTAAGCCAGGAGCCCCTAGACCTGAAATCAATGGGCTCTCCAGCTGTTAAATGGGGCACAATGCCATAGGTTTGGTCACAAGGACCAAACGGACACTTGTGTCGCATGCAAAAATTGAGCTTGATATACGAAGATCAGTTGTTATCTGATCAAGATCGTATACCAAACTCATGTTTTGTTTCAGACTGAGTCTGTTGATGCTAATTCCGTCATCTCGATAGGCGCACAAGGTGCATACGGTTAGGAGAAGTGCCTTCTCATTTGCCTTAGCAGATCCGCCTCCACGGTGGTAAAGAAGCTTAGCATTGATCGTATGTGTAATCTTAGATGACGACGAAAGCAGTGTGAAGGAACACACATGGTTGATTTGAGAAGTTGAATTCATTGGAAAAGGGTTAAAGGTTTTTGCCGAGAGTTTCACCGGAAATAAGGAATTTATCGGAAAGCATGGAATATAAGCTAAAGAAGATGAATGGTTTATGTTGTGTTGTTTGCCTAACACCCCAGGCCAATTTATAGAAGGAAATTAGGGGTATAAATGCAAATTTATTTTCTCAGAAGACCTTAAGAGAAATTTGCATCGACAACGCGTAAGGAACACGCGGCTAATGGTTGGATAAGTTGACCGTGTGAGTAATCACAGCGTATCTATGCCATTATTACGGAATGTCAAATTGCGCCGATTTGGGAATCGAGGCGACTTTTTGACTCCCCGAAGTAAATGCTTTGGCGGGAGTTTGACTTAAGTGCATAGTAAATGCGGGCAGAATAGAAGAAGATTGAAGATAAGAGTATCAGATAAGTGGATCAGATAAGTGACGAAGTGTTTCAAGCAAAAATCTGATCAGATGAGTGGAATATTGTTGGGAAATGCTTAAGGCAACCATCAGTAAGGTCAACAAGTACCAGATCAGATCACAGTGGTAACTGGTTGATTACAATATCAATCAGTCAGATACGTTCTCTTATTTATCTCTTTCTGATCATCTTATATGCGTTATTTAAATAAATTGGTTTTTACTCTGTTTTCACTTTTATGACGCATGCACTGCAAAACTTTTAATGCGGACTTGGGAATGTGTATTTAATGCGTTTTATTGCGAATTTTTGAGTCTGAAATACGAGAAGACTATTTTTCTCAACAGTGCGATCAAAATACTTTTTGGCCGACTAATCTCTGCCACTGATTTCAAAATACGGATACTTGAGTACTTTGGAAAGTTGTGCAAAAAGGTTTTCCCTCGCTTACTATAAAATTCAAATCTTTCTCAGAAAACTTCTTTCCACTACTTCGTCTTCTCAAAGCTCTTAAAAGATCAAAACTTTCAAAATCTTCAGAAAATTACTTTCAAAATCAATTGATTCCATTTGCTGTGATTTTTCAATCCTTCGAATCAATGTCTGGTAATTTCTTGTTTAAATATTGCATGATTTCAATTTCTCTCTGGTACCTAGGTTTACAAGTCGTGATGTTATGTTTCTGTAATTTTTTAATCGATCTAAAGGTTTACTTGCTAAATTGATGCTAAGATTTATTGGTTTGACTGAATTTATTGAAATATCTTACTCAAACTAAACATCAATTTGCATATCGTACAGAAATGGCATATCTTATTCCACGACCGGGCCAAGGGAAAAAGTTCTGCAACTTTTCATCGATGAAGAAAGACATCATTGATGAGAAGTATGTAGTATTCATCATCACCTCGCATCCAATCGCCGAAATTTCGGAGTGCTTTATGAGCCCGTGGGGCTTAGAAACGATATTGCTCTACACATCAGAACATCGTCTACACACATGAAGCCCTGGAATTTCTATACAATCTACAGAGGGATGAAGACATTGATGTCGACTGATTTCTTCCAAGGTGGATCGAAAGTACGAAAGTGTCGAATGATGATCTCCGTGAGGATCTTCTTCGCCTAACTCGGCGAAGCATCAATCCGTAGACCTACACGATCGATGTAGGAGAAAAGGAATTTCTTGAAGCCGAAGTTGTTGAGACCTCGCAAACAAGGAGAACACGATTTAATGTCAAAGCCTCCTACCAAGAGGAAATATCGCCTTCTCCTTGAGATCGCTCGGAAGGTGATCATGTGCTCAACTTACGCTCTTGATGCCGCTACTTTCCTATAAGATCGCTGTCATGGATGCAATAATCAAGAAGGCTTCAGATATAGATTGGTTGGGTATGGTCAAGGCACGATCGAGAAAAAGACTCCGAAGTTCGAATCGACCCCAGAGCAATGAAGTGTGCTTATCTTCCAAGTGCTCCTTCATACACAAAATCTCTATCATTCTATCAGATAAGCTGCCACAGAATTATGAATGGAATGAGAATGGAGTGAAGATATATCAAGCAAAGCACAAGACCATATTGGGCAAGGATGAGTCCCTACCGACAACTGGATGAAGATCCAACTCCTTATGTGCCCAAACCCAAGGGAGAAAAAAGAAGGAAAAGAAAAGGCAATCGTCTTCTTCAAGTGCGTGAAAAGGCCATTCCAGAGAAGAGGATGGAGAGGAAGGATCTGGCCAAGAAACCAGATGCTCAGCGAAAACGTCAGAAGAGAGTCACATCTCCTCTAAAGACTGCTCCAAGTTCTGCTCAGCAAGTTAGCAGAACAAAGGATCTAATGCAAGTGGAATCGAGAGAGAGATAGCGCACCGCCTTCGAGCCCACCGCCAGAGAAGTAAAGGAAGAGCAGATGATCGAAGCGAAGGAGAGCAATCTGTCCGGCGACGTAAGGAGCAATCGAGGAAGAATCACCATCTGATTCTCTCCTCTCACCAAGATCTTCCAGAAAGCAAGATCGCCTACGCCCACTTCCAAATCGCCATCACCCTCTCCTCAAAAATCATCACCACCACCCTCCCCTCATAAAATCTTCTCACCCTCACCCTCACCTATCAGATCACCAAGATCTCCCACTTCCCCAATCAATGAACCTGTTCAGGAAACTGAACACCCTCAACAAACTGAAAACGAACCACATATATCCCCATCTCACTCCCAATCTCCAAACAAGTCACAAGAACCTGAGAGATCTGACAAGCGAATGTCCATCTCTCATAATCCCTTCAATACCAGAACCGTGATTGCTTCACCTGTTTCAGAAAGCCCGATTATAAGGATAATGAATCAACAAATCAAGGAATATCTGCTGGACTTGTGCCCTGAATTGGATCAACATCCTGGAATCCAGCAGCAGATAGAAGAAATTGTGTTCTGGAGGGATATCAGACTGAAAAGCATCGAGGAATTTATGATCCTCATGACAACTCTGGGATCAGACTTCTTTGTAGACTTGGAGATGAAGTGCTTGAACAATGCTGGGATTGAAAGCGCTATTGAATTGGCATCTGACGATGATATCAGATGGTTGATTCATGAAAGGTTCGGAATTGCTGATAACAGGGAGGAAACTGTTCAACCTCCTACAGATCATGAGGAGTCAGCCGATGAACCAAGAATGGGCGCCGCAGATGAGACCCTACTTGGCAAGGCTTCAACATCCCACCGCATCAAGCACGATGAGCTCGATACCCTAGATCTTTATAATCGAGAAGATTCAGGGATGGGATCAAGGTCGCTATTGAAGACAAATTCGCAATACCACAAAGCAGATCTGATGAAGCGATTTGAAGAAGAGCAAGCAAAACTAGTTGACAGAGAAAGAAGTCACACAGTTGGGATGCATAATGCCATCCTTTCTGAAGTAATGCAACTAGTTAACCCACTTGCCGAGAAGCTCAATCTCCAGTCTGACAAACTCAAAGTTCAGACAGATATGCTCAATCAGACACAGGTACTATTGGAAAATGTCTGGGCATCTTTGGAGAAAACTGACAACCACATGGATATGGGTTGGAAACACTTTGTAGCTTCTACTGAACGAGCAAGACAGGACATCAAAGTTGCTCTCAGACGCTTCTTGAAACCTGCACCTTCTGCCACCATTCAGATCACTCCTCTTGTTGTTGAGGAACTCAGAGAGGAGATCTCACGGCAATTCATTGCTCTGAACCGCAGGATGTCCAACCTCTTTGATGAAACCAAAAAGGGGGAATAAAGAGAAGAAAGAAAAATGCATACGCTTGGTAACAATTGCGCTCTACCGTAAACCATCAGATTCGACTTGCAAACCACTCCATCTATCGATCTCGTTGTCAAGTAAAAGAAACCGTGGAGCAACATAGCAAAGAGATCATCGAAAGGTAAGATTGCTCTTTTCGAGGTTATTGCCGAGTCGATAAGATTGAAGACTTCTCTTCGCTCGCATGTAAAAGAATGGAAATCGATGATCGTGCCAAGAGTCTTGAACTCGCTAAGAAATTAGCCAAGAAGATTTAACAAGATGAACTGAGCAAACTCTGAGGAGAAAGAAAGGCAAAGGAAAGATGGTGAAAGCAACTGCGGAAGATCAGAGACAAGGCCAACTATTCTCTACCAAAAGCCAGATGACTCCTGAACAAATTCAAGAGCAAACAAGACAGAGAATAAGAGAGGCCGCTATCAAGAAGCAGAAGTTAGCAGAGGCTAAGGGACTAAACATTACATACATCCGAAGGAAGAGGGAGAACGAAGCTGCAACAGAGGAGATTGCTTGGGAGAAGAATGCCCTTCCGGCATCTGTTAAAGACATCCTCTGTGCCCGGCTAGATCTGCTTCCAGAATGGGATCAGATCAGAGGAGAATAGTTGTGTGACGTACACATCCTGGAGAAGATTCCGATTCATCAAGATCAGACTGAAAATGATGATTAATTCCAGAACTGGTTAGAAACAAAGTATCCAGACTTCTACCAGACAGTGATGAAAGAAGGAAAGATCATATCACTAACCGGCGCTAATCATGCCTACGGCCACGCCGATATTCGGAGCACGCCACAATCATATCCTATAACCTACCTAATATAGCCCGAAATTCAAATTGCTCTCCAACGGCTCTTTGATTTCGAGGTCTATAAAATGGGATTGCTCATCAAGTGAAGAAATAGAGAGGACAAGAGACCAACTACCATCACATGAACAATTGAGAAAAGCGGAACAACAACATTAACACAAATTCTCAAGAAGCAAAAAGCCTTCAGAATTTCCGCTGGAAGAACACCATATTTGAAGATTATTCTTAGAGTGTTCATCTCATTGGTCTTAGCAAGAAATCTTATCCACTAGCATTTGGCTACCTAAAAAACACCAGGATAGATTTCCAGTTGGAACCCTCAAACATTCTTTACCCAAACTCAAGTTAGGTTAAGTTTGTCACCGCAAGATTTCAGACTAGGGTTTCTAGTTTCTGATTTCTGGTTCGATTGAGTGTGAACTTGATAAACATCTGTTGAGTGTTGGACTAACACATAAAACTAAGTCCAGTCGATTAAGTTTGGTTAAGTTCGGTTAAGTAGGTTAAGTTGCCCCTGTGTTAAGGGAAGAGTGGACGTAAGACGGGTTTCGTCTGAACCACTATAAATCTTGTGTGCATTTACTTACTTTCCTTTATTGCTCTACACTATTCACACAACTGAGTTTAAAATTGCATACATATTCTAAGTTAAGCTCAGTCTACACCAAGCAACTGATCTGATCAGGTTGACACCTTAGTCAGCCGGTTGA
Source organism: Stenogyne calaminthoides (assembly GCA_037126765.1). Classification (NCBI taxonomy): domain Eukaryota; kingdom Viridiplantae; phylum Streptophyta; class Magnoliopsida; order Lamiales; family Lamiaceae; genus Stenogyne; species Stenogyne calaminthoides. The sequence goes on from JBBCBC010000011.1 coordinate 19,210,271, forward strand.
AAACTGACTTAAGAATCTGAATTGATAAAACTGGTTTTTCACACGGGTATTTACAAGCTTCCGCACTCTCAGTTAAACTGACAGATATCAAACTAATCTGCTCTCAGGCACTCAGTAAGATTGAACATCGGTCCAAACTGACTCACTAGCACTCTGATCAGGCAATCTGCAAATCACACTTGATCCGCACGAAAAGTTTTCAGAAGTCTATTCACCCCTCCCCTCTAGACTTCTGCCCTCACAAAACCCGTTCGAACCTACATTAAACACGGGAAATAATAACCGGGAGCCATATTAACTGTAATATGGGTTAAGATGGATAGTGCAATATTAATTATGTAGTGGGATTAATTAATATTTATGGGCTTGAATAATATTGTGGCTCAATATTGATAATTCAAGGTCCATTGGAAGGTCCAATCTTAATTCTCCTAAAGGCCCCCCAAGTAGCCCAAGATAAAGTCCAATAACTGAAAAAGGTGTTTAAAAATAAAATAAATCTTGTTGCCTATTTTTCCTTGTTTTTCGAAAATTATGGATAAAAAGGGAGAAAGATTTTCTTTGAATTTTGTTATGGAATGAAGATATGTATTCTTGGAATACAAGATTATCTCATTAAATTTTTTTGAAATCTCCCACTTGGTTATTCATATTATATATTTTCTAAATTTTGAAATATGAGGGAAAGAAAGATTTTCTTGATTTTCTTGAAAAGATATTATGGAAGATATGTATTTCTTGAAATACAAGAATATCTCATAAATTCAAGAAGATCCAAATCTTGAAATATTTTCTCCTAATATTTCGAAAATCACCATAGCAAGATGAGGTGGGATTTTTGTGGAATATTTTAATTATGGGGAAAAGAATATAGGAGATATATTCAAGATTTCTTGGAGATCAAGAAAAGATTTTCCCACATTGTTTTTCTTCCCTAAAAATCGCCCACCACCCCATCTATAAATAGGGGATGATTCTTTCATTCCCAAGTGCAATTCCATGTGCTGGAAAAATTAGTAAATCCACAAAAGTGGTGCAATAAAGTTTATTTTTCCTTTTGTTAATTGTTCGCGAGTATCCTTCCACCGGATTATCGAGCAAGGACTAGGGAATACTTGGGAAGGACTTTTGGTGTGTTTTCATATACAAGACCATTGCCATTCCAAGAGGTAAGTTCACGTAAACTCGTAGTATTTCCGCATGCGTAGGATTTACGTGAATTGTTTATATGCATGATTTGTTGTTGAAATTATTATTTGAATTAATATGGGTTAATTCATCCTAGTAATAATTGTTAGAATTAAATTTGTATTTAAATATTCATCCCGAATAGATCCGGGCAAATAATTCCCCAACAGGTATGGTACCCTTTCTCAGTTTCTTACTGACCATGGTTTTATCAAAGGAACTATTGATAGGACTCTGTTCAGGATAGAAGATGGGAAAGACATCTTACTTGTTCAGATTTATGTAGATGACATCATATTTGGATCTCCAAATCATCGGTTTTGTGAAAAGTTTTCTACCCTGATGAAAGGAAAGTTTGAGATGTCAATGATGGGGGAGATGAATTTCTTTCTTGGACTTCAGGTGAAACAAACTAAGGAAGGAATTTTCATCAATCAAGCAAAATACACCAGAGATCTGATTGCAAAGTATGGTGTACAGAATTGCAATGCAGTTAGAATTCCTATGAATACTAACTACAAGATGGATCCTGATCCTGAAGGCAAATCAGTAAATCTCACTGATTATAGATGGATCATTGGATCACTGGTATATCTCACAGCAAGTAGGCCTGATATTACATTTGCTGTTGGGATATGTGCAAGATACCAAGTTAATCCTAAGGCTAGTCACATGGAGGATGCCAAAAAGATTCTGAAATATCTTAAAGGCAATCGTGAATAGAGGATTATGGTATCCAAATGATGATAGCCTTTGAATTAACCGGTTATTCGATCTCCGATTATGGAGGATGTAGAATTGACAGAAGTCTACCACGCAGAACTTGTCAATTTCTTGGAAGTAAACCGATATCATGGTTTTCAAAGAAACAAACCTCGTGAGCAACCAAGATTACCGGGTTTAATACGTGGCTGCAGGAAGGTGTTGTGCACAGATTCTTTGGCTCAGACAACAATTGAGGGATTATAAGATTATAGCCAATGAAGTACCTATATTTTGTGATAATAATAGTGCAATTGCTATTACACAAAATCCTGTATTGCACACCAGATGTAAGCATGTTGATATCAGACATCACTTCATCAGAGATCATGTTGAGAAGAAACACATCAGAATGGAGAAAATTCATACTGATAAACAGAGAGCTGATATCTTGACTAAACCTTTGGCTGAATCAAAATTTCAGGAACTATCAGTTGAATTAGGTATCCAGGTGAATAAAGCAAATCTGAAAAATTGAAGGTTTTCAGATGCATGAAGTTTTCTCAGGTTTTTACTGAAAAACTCAGGATAAAATTGAAAGTACCGAACACTGAGTATTGAGAAACTCAGTTATCCTGAAGATCAGTACTCAGTATTATACTGACATTTTATCAAGGTCAAAACTCAGTAAGACTGATGGAGAAAATTGGTCTGAAGAAGTATTGACTCACGCAACACATTTATTGTCTAACTGAATCTCAGTAATCATTGGCAATAAATGACAAAACACCTGAAGAAATAAATTGGACGGAACCTTTGAAATACACGAGGAAAGCCAATGGTCTACAGGAACAGTAATTAAATGCATTGTTCATTAATCACCAATAGGGATAAATTGGCGGCTTAGTATTTGCGAAATCGTCCTTTTATATACCCGTTTTAGTCGGTTTTTAATCTCAACCGTCGATTTCTTCTTCTATGCGATTTTCCATAAATCAAAATCCTATATCCGTTTGAAAATTTTCTTTAAAAGCTATATTCCAAAAAAGCCTTCATCTTCACAAACACTATGCTTCGAAACTCTCGATTGCTTAGAAATTTTCTACTATCTCAAAACCCTTCACCAAGAAATTCTCCAAAAAATGACATTTCCTGTATACGACAAGCTCGTCATTTCCAATAAACCTTGGTACGAATATGTTGTCTCTCTCGAAAGCTCGTCCAATGCAACTCACGAGGAGGAGGCATTGCATATGATTCGTTTGGCAAAGCTTACTTGCATGGTCGCGAATCAACCAGAGGTCGAATATGCGAAAGAGGTAATTGAGTTTATCTCTAATTTGAAGTTAGATGATGAGAATTGCATAGAATCTCATATTACAGTCTTGCATTTGGAGTATAGTTCAAAATATGTGGATTTTGTTAGGGAATTATATATTATTCCTAAGAATCTTAATGTCATATATGAGTTAAGTGATAGAGGGGAAGACCCTACGGTATACATGATAGGTAGGGAACAAGAATATCTAGATAAAATTACTGAGCATCCAGTAAAGTTTGAAGCTACTCTGAATAAGAGGCATTTGAAGCCTAAATATCGAGTATTGTTGGACATTGTAAGCAAATGCATCATGAGTAGTTCTGGTAGCTTTGAACAGATAAGCACGCCTAAGTTAAGGCTAATGGCGGCGATTGAAGATTCACCTTCCACGGCATTCAACTGGTTACACTATTTGATCAAGGTGGTGAGTGATCAAGCCAAACAAATTCAGAAGGTGAATGGCTCTGTAGTTGTCAAAGGAAAGATCCTACATGCAACCAAGATTGCATTTATCTTGGAAATGTGCAGAGAAGAGGAGGACATCTTTGCCAAATCCACTTCCTTTCCAAAGTCAAAAATCATGTTCAAACCACCAACAAAGAAGACTTTGAGAGGAAAGAAAGAGAAAAACTCTGAGTCTCAGGAGGAGACTGCTGAAGAAGCCAGACAAGCCAAAGGGAAAGCCCTGATGCAAGTTAAAAGAGAGAAAGGAGAGAAACTGAAAAAGAAAGCACTGGCTCCTCAGAAGCGCAGAAGGCTTCAATCTATTGCTGAGAAGGAGGTCAGTGACACTGAAGAAACTCAACCTGAAGGCCAGCAAGGGTTGAAATCTCCACTTCAGGTTCTTTCTCAGGTTGTGACAAATGTACAGGAGCAAGAAACTGAGGAACGGGTTTTCTCTGAGGTACTCAAAACTTCTCTGAGCTCAGATAAAATTTCTCAGGAAATCTTCAAGGGACCTCGATTCCTCTTTGAAGAGAGACCTGTTCGGACTTCAGATCACCAACCTCGTGAATTGCTAAACTTGGATGCACTTCTGAATGAACCATTTCTCGATCCATCAGCACTAGAACTTGTACAATCCGAGCCAACTGCTCCTGAAAGCCCAAAATTGAGGAAGGGAGAGGCCGAAGAAACTGAGTGGCGCAGCAAGGGGGAACGATTCATTCTTGATAGGTACCGAAATTTGTAAGCGATATCCCGACCTTCGGGATCTTTTTTTTTCGACTCGTAACCACGGTCTACATCATCCTCAATCGACTCTTCCGGAGATGTTTAATATAGCCTCCTTCGAGGAGAAGATTGGTGGAATGCCGAGATCATTGTTTTGACAGAGTTCTCTCGGTTCGTTCGAAGACCAAGCTCGTAATGAAAATTGCCGACTTTGATGAGCTAGTAAAGAGAAAGGTGGGTGAAAAAGGAAAGGCGATGTTGATGCCTCCATTCTATGAATCCGTATGAGATGAGGATCAAGATAAAGAGGGTGACAAACAAGATGATCTTTGAAAAAAACAATCCGAGGGGGAGAAGGAACCTCATGAATTCTTCTCGAGAAAGAAAAAGAGATTGAAAGTCGATGGAGAAGGACACCGATCTTTGATGCAGTGATATCACACATCCTCAAACCGGAAAGTTAAGACTCTTGGTATCTTTTTTAGCACTATTATACATTATGCCAAAGCTATCAAGTTCCTATCTTTAAATCAAGTATGTATGATATGCAGATCGAGGCTCACTTGGAGCACCCAAATTCGATTGGAAAAAAAAGTTGTACAAACTCCGAAAATTGATTTCATCCCATCCCGGATAAATTGGAGAAGGTGGTGCCAATAGTTGAAAAAAGTGACTCAAATTGAAGAAACCTTGGCAAGCCAATCTCAAAAGTCGGAAAATCTGAGTTCATCTTCGCACATCGCCGCAACTACAAACAACTCTTTGCAGATAAAATGACTACTTTGGAAGGAAAGATTGATGTAGTCAAAATCGAGCTCAATGCGAGATGAAGCAGATGTATCAAGAAAGAATCGCCTATGTTGAAGCCAAGTTTGGTTGAGAAGAATGATCCGATGATCAAAACAAATTGTTGAGGAAATGGGCTCTATGCTCATGACCAAGATGACAGAGATGATGCATGATGTCTTCTCAAATCGGCCAAGACCTCTTTCGGATGAGTTCTCAATGGCTAAGAATTACATGAGAAGGCTAGAGGATGAGCATGATCATCATTAAGCGGGAAGTCGGAAGTATAAGCAAAAGAGCAATACCATATGGATATCTGATCGACTAACTACTCCCAAGGTATGGTGCCAAAAAGGGGGAAAGGCCTGGTGGCAAATTAAGTGAGTTGTTGGCACAAACCTTGGAGAGAAAGGCTCAAAAAGAAGCTGAAAGAAAGAAAATTGCTGAAGCCTTAAGAGAAATTGAAGCCACTAAGAAATTAAAATTCAAAAAAGCTGAGAAACCTATCTTCACTCAAACATCTGAGCAAACTATTCAGGAAGTAATTTCTGAGAAACTGGGTGATAGAAGGATAATTGAGACAAGCAAAGCCGGTGAAGATCAAGTCAGACCTGAAAAGAGAAAGGCTGTTGCATTTGTGGAGCAAGAAAAGAAGAAAAGAGCTAAAGCTTCTAAGCATACTCAGAGGAAATTGATAATAGATTTTGAAGAATTTGAGGAAGAAGCTGAAAAAGAAGAAACTGAAATTCAGAAAGAAGTCTTCAATACCAAGAAAACTCTGAAAACCCTTCAAATCGAAAAAGAGAAGAAGATTGTTGCTTCTGTGTCAGGTGTTCCTGTGACCAGGAAAAAGAAAGAAGAAGAGCAGAAAAGAAGAAGTGGTTTTAAAAAGTTTTTGAGCAAAATGAGGGGTACAGAAAAAACTCAGAAATGGCCGCACATTGACAAATGGATGTCTATTCAGTTCAATGATGCATGAGAGGAGATCAAGAGAACCTTCTGGTTCTATTATGAGATTTTGAGAGAATGGAGGGGGAGCAGCTCGGATATGAATGAAACCTTCATTGAGTACTTACTGACATTCTATCCTAAGTATCTGCAAAGTTGGATCAACTTGGCAGATGAAGGAAATACTCAGATAGTAGCCCCTGGTCCATACACTTACCCAGCTCCTAGACTTGAGAATGACTATGTGAATGAAACAGCCATTTCTCAGGAAGATAGCTCAGTATGCCATCCAATTTAGGCCCTAACAGAAACAACCCCGATATCATCAAAGCAAGGATGAACCAAGAAGAGATACTATGGGATGTTCAACCCGGAAGTGCGGAGGATGAAGTGGAAGAAGACTGAAGACTTTGTACTTCTGTTTTTGTTTTTGATTTTCATTGTAATCTGTAACTCTTATCCTACATCAATGAAAATTTTATCTTTATGCTCAAAGATAATATCTCATTATCTCTTTACATGTCTTTTATGTTTGATATGCCTTATGTTTTAAAATTGTTGGGAGAATTACCATTTTGGATTGTAATAGACAAACTGAAACCTAAGTATAGGTTAGGTTTTCTTAAATGTAACAAGATGGTTTTGGCATCATCAAAAAGGGGGAAATTGTTGGGAGATGAATTTAATAAAGAAGGTTTGATTAGATCCCAAAAACCCCGAGTATGACATGTTCAGATAATCTTGATAGATCGAGTCGATTCAAAGATAGATTATTCAGAAGTTATCTCGCACTATGTATAGTCGTGCAGATATAGATCAAAGTTAGATTCAAGACATCAAGACTCAAGAAGTCGCCAAGACATCAAGACTCGCGATGTCATCAAGACATCAAGACTCGTAAGTCGCCAAGACATCAAGACTCAAGATGTCATCAAGACATCAAGACTCAAGAAGTCGCCAAGACATCAAGACTCAAGATGTCATCAAGACATCAAGATTCAAGATGTCATCAAGACATCAAGACTCAAGATGTCATCAAGACATTGAAGACTCAAGATGTCATCAAGACTCGGTATGTCATCAAGACATCAAGACTCGAAGATATCAAGACCCAAGAGGTTATCAAGACTCGAAGATATCGAATACTCGAAAGATAACCCTGAATGTTCGAGGCAATCAATAATATCTATCTCAAGACTACAAAATTGTGAAAAACGCAAATATTCGTAAAAAGTAGATATTGCCCAAAAACATTCATATGCAGACAAAAGGAACTAAGTCTAAGTGTTGTTTAAGGTTATCTCATTCAGAGAGATTGACCAAAAAGAGCCGTTTTATTTGTCTACATTTACTGAAGACAAAAACCAATCAGAGGAAGACAACACTGTACTTTACTGACACTGAAAGCGACAGGACACTAAATCATGTCAGTAGTACTATGTTCCAGACTGCAAAAATTGGTGATTGGCTACGTGACTGCATATTTCCTAAAACATGCAAGGGAGTATTCAAACCTTAAATATAGTCGTTCATCAAACACCATAAGAGGAAACTCATGAAGCTATCTCCTCCAACGGATAGTTTTTCAAGAGTGACCTTGGTGAAGTTGCCTATAAATAATAGTGACCCTTTACATTGAGAGGTTACGGGAAATTTCAAAGCAACTCAAGAGCTCATTCGTGTTATTGCAAATTGAAGCACTCGAAAACCCTAGAATTTCCCAAGTGTTTCACATTGGAGAGAGCTCACTATTCTAAGCCTAGAGTGATAGATATATCCAAAGCTTAGAAGAGATATCCTAACCTTTTGCATTCGTCTTATTGTAAAGGATATCTCACCCTAGTTGGAAACCAACCCAAAACCCAAACCCTTTGTTAAGGTAGTTTGTGTGTGTTTTGTTGGTGAGTTGGAGTTGTAAAGAGGTAGTAAGCTACAGTGAGTTAGCCAGAAATAGAGAATAAGTTAGTAAGCTACTTGTGGTAGTCTGAACACTTGTGTGTGTTTGAGTTAGTAAGCTGCAGTGAGTCAGCCAGAAAACTCAAGGTAGAAAAGTGAGTAAGCTACAGTGAGTTAGCCAGAAAGTTTTAGGAAGTGGTTAAGGAATTTCTCTGAAGGTCAGAGAGAGTGGACGTAGGAGCTTGAGTCTCTGAACCACTACAATTGTTGTGTTGTTTTGCTTTTTGTACTGCATATTATATGTTGCATGTTTTCACTGAAAGCATAATTCACTGATATTCAGTTGGAACCAATACACTGAACTTGCATCAAATTGATCACAGCCTTAATCACTGTTTTATTAAAGGGAAGATTTTCAGCAAAGCTAAAACGAGTATAAACATAGGGCCAACCATTCTGTACACTTGAGTAGCTAGAACAGATAGTTACCAAACTGAACTAACTCTACTGAGGGTTCAGTAAGATAATTATCTGATCCAAGCGCCTCAGAATCTCTGATAAACTCAGGCTCAGTTGGGCTAATCTGAAGCTTCTGAAAGCAGCTCAGGATCATTGTCTCAGTAGACTTTGACTCGGGGCAATCTATGCTTCTCAGGGCAAAATCATCAGGATAACCTGACCCATCTGAACTCAGTGAAAAAAAAGTTTTAAAAATCACTGAACACGTGTATTTCCCCCCCCCCTAAATACACGTGTGAGACTCGTTAGCACCGGGACAAACAAATACAAAATTTATTCATTAATATGCAATTTTTAAAATTTCATGACGAATTTATAATTTTTTTTAAAACTTTTATCACTATGGTTGCTCTCATATTATGTTATTGGATATGTATAAATTATATTGCTTTTAAAATAGTAATAATTTAGAAAATACTTTTAAAAAAAATAGTATATATGTGTTGTAGAAATGAGGAATCGAACCTTGTATCTCTCATGATAAAACAAAACAAAATTTGCTCTACCATCTTAGCCACAACATCATTAATAATGTTATTAAAATTTTATAACAAAATTAGCAATAACTTTTTTGGCATAATATTTTATTATTAAATATGTATAGATTAAAAAAAAAAAAGAGTTCCAAAGATATTAATTCATATAAAGAAAAATATTAGCTCATATGATAAAAGAAAGGATGTTATGGGTATTCTACATGAGATTTTGCACCTCTAAGTGATATCGATATATTTTTGCTATGAGAAAATGTTAAGGGCATTCTTGCACCTCTAAATAATTAATTTTTTTCATTATTCATTTTATAAGATAATATTTTCTTTTATATTAATTAATATTTTTTCTTCATATCAGTTAATACTTTTTATTGTTCATTACTTTGCCTTTTGTGAATCAAACTATTATTAAAAATTAAATTAAAAATGTACCAGTTACATGATGCAACAAATACGATTGTACATAGATGTTTTTGTCTTTGATAAATACACTCCATCCAATAAAATAAAGATTTAAAAAAAAAGTAATTACTTTCACTTTTTAAAAATTAATATACTATTTATTTATGAGTTTAAATATATATTTCTAACCTTGAAGTATTTATTTTTATGATTAAAAATATATAATTTTTCCGACATACTGGCACACAAAAATATTGTAAGGACTAGATGATGTTACAAAACACCCACTCACTTTTAATTATGACGGTGACCCTAGAACTCTAGCACTTACAAATACGTTTACTTTATGTGTCGAAAAAGTTGAAATAAAAAATACTCCTATTAGATTATTTTTCCTCTCCTCGTGAATGAAAAATTGAATTTATCTATTAACATGAAACTTAAAAATTTTGTGCGCTCGTTCTAATAATATTGATTTCCAAAAAAAAAAAAATGTATGATAGTCTTATTTATATGAGTCTCATTTACTATAATGTATATATAGTTTGCCATTTTATAGAGCCTAAATTTAATTTTTTTTTTGGCAAATGGTGACTCCTAAATTCAATTATATTCTAAAATGATGCATGATTCAAAATATTAAACTTATGTGTAAGATCTTATCACACTGTTGTGTACTAAAATATATGGGTTAAGAACTAATGATGTGGCTTGATGATCTTAGTGACACAAACAATATATAGATTGTATTTATGTCATATGATTGTATGAGAGAATAAATGTTTGAGTAATAAATTTGCAAGAGGTTTGGTAAGGTATTGAATTCTCCTCTTTTCTTGGTCATAAATGACCCATATTTATAGGATTTGGGAGAGTGGAGCTCACTCTCCCGGATTATAAGTACAAGTAGCCGAAAGTGACCCTGTGAAATATTAAATGCTACATGATTGATGTGACTCAGGTCGGTGATCGCTGGGAGGTCGTTCGAGGTATTATGAGCTCGCGCATCTCGTTGGGACGTCGCCTGAGACAAATCTGGATTTACAGGGATTTAGCCATTTAAGTACTCCTAGCTACCCATCATTACCGTCCTTTACTGATACATCTCTGATTAGGGTCATCTTTAGGTAAGCTCCTTGGCGCTGCTCGTCTGTCATGGGTCCAATCGTAGTTAATGCTTCGTACTTGTGTCAGTCTACGACCTACGAAGTGCATCTAGGTCGCATATTCGAGCTTGATGTGTTTTTGCTTTGCTCTTCTCAGCGAGGTGTTATACTTGCGTAAAATTGGGTCTGGCCTTCCTATGACTCTTCTCAGGTCGTGTCCGACCTCGCGCTACATGCTCATAACAATAGCCCCTAGCTCGTTCGCCTATGCTCGCCAAGGGGGATGAGCTAATTTTTTCAGTTATTAAAGCGATGTGCGATGTCCGGTAGCTTCTCGAGTACGCGTGATTGTTATCTTGGAAATAATTGAAGTGACGGTTGTTCGCCTCGACTGTCGTGCCTACTCATAGTAGGCCATGCTGGCGCGTGGTGTCCATGCGCTGGACGCGAAAAGCCACGGTCCAATCACCTGCGCCCTAATCCCCTTCTATAAATACCCCTTTCGTTTCCTTTTCTCTTTTTTCATTTCCGAATTCTCAAAACCTACTCTATTACTCCGGCGATTCTAGTGTGAGATTTCGGCGCTCGTGATTCCTAAGGTAAATCCTCAATTCTATCTTCCCTCTGTTTCATTTCTTCCGTTTATTGGCGATGGTTTCTAGAGATAGTAGCCCGTCAGGAAGTGCGGCGGGGAGTTCTGCTCCCTCCATCGCGGACCGTCGGCGGCGAGGCTGCGGTGGGGGTGAGCCATCTGTGGTCGATGTCTCTTCTGAAACCGTCAGTGAAGTGCCCGTGCAGATCCATGGTGAGGTTACATCTAAGAAGCGGCGCTGCTTGCACCGTCGTGTGATGAATGAGCCTTCGAGTCCAACCCTTAATCCCGCCATCCCGAAATTCAAATTTTAGAAGAGGCGGGAGATGAGGCCGTCACCGCGACCCCCGAACTAATTGACCCGGCCGAGTTTGATTTTCTTTCGGATGAGGTTATCCCCAACATCCCAAGCGACGAGGATGAAGTCGATGAAGTTGATCGCAGACTGCGGCTTCAAGAAAATTTGGTCAGCTCCCGCGAGGTGGTTCCTCGACCGACTCAAATTCGGGAAGATAGTACGTTCGCCGCGAAAGATGTGAATAGTACTGTGACCGAGGCTTAACTCTTCGTGTGGCGGGATAGGTTCCAGGTTCCGAGCGATGTACTTTTCTGGGTCCCTTAGCATGAAGTCGATTTCGCCGATCAGGTGCCTGATGGTTGCGTGGCGATGAACTACGATACAATGAAGGTGGGACTCTGTTTCCCGCTTCACCCCATTATCACCGTGCTATTGTGGTTTTGGGGTCTGGCTCCTACTCAGATCGCTCCAAATGGGTGGAGCACAATTATAGGGCTTTTGTTGCTGTTCGGCCGGGTTCAACCTCGAGCGTTTCCTTCCGTCAAGGAAATAAACTCTCTCATCTCACTGGCGAAGTGTGGAAAAGGTCAGGGGTACTATTATGTGAAAGCTTGCCCCCACATGAAACTGGTTGAGGACCTTCCGAACAAGGTCCAAGACTGGAAAGAGAAGTGGTGGTTGGTCGAGGGAGCATGGCAAAGTCCGGTCTTTGCCCTTGGTGCACTCGGATATCGCGAGATACCTCGCGATTACATGACATTTAAACGTAAGTCTTTTGAATTTGTCTTCATCCATTATACTGATTTAACTTTTCTCCCTTATTGTAGCTCCCAAGAATTCCAAGACTTCTGAACTCTCTCTCCCTTTCCTCGTTCGGTTGACCCAACTGTGCCTTATTGACCTCGACGAGCAATCTTTGACCATCCTGCAAAGGTTGAAGTGCTTGGAGTTTGCTGGCTTGACGGTCCCACCTCGTTCCTCGCTGGACGCCAATATTCCTGGTAAGTGATCTGAACATTATTCGGCCCGACCTGATCATTTGTCCACTTGTTAAATGGTCTGACTTTTCGTTTGTCTCCAGTTTCCTTTATCAAGCCTATACACTTCACCTCTGCAAAGGTCCTTGACGAGATGAAGAACCTAAATGCCGAGGATATGCGTGAGAAGTTTGCTCGGGCTATGGCTCTTTCGAGGCAACAGACGGATCAGAAGAAAAAAGCTGCTCAGAGTGGGGCCACCGAGACTCCGCCTCCGAAAGCCAAAGCTGCCGCCCCGGGGCGAGGTCAGAAAAGGGGGGCTACCGAGGCGCGGGCATTCAGGGGAAGTTCACTGAAGCGGACCCAAGCATCCGTGGATATGGATGCATTTCGGAACTCCCCGAGTGGGAAAATGGTGCTTTCGGGTTCAGCGAGGAACCCGGACACAGTTGTCGAGGTTACCCAACGTCGGAACCGCGAGGCCGAGGACCGCACTTTCCTAGGCTGGAGCCCAAATTTTTGTCAACGGTAAATCTTTTCTTCATCATATTATCATTTTCTTCTACTTGGCTTCGAAAAAACTCGTACTATTGCATGGTTACCTTGCAGATACAAACTAAATGATAGGGTCTTCCGAGGGGAGGCAACTCACAACTTTCTGTGGTCGCGAGCTCCTACTGCCAATGATGCACAACCTTCCTATCTTCGTCAGATCGCCATTGATGCCCCAAAGTCCTGGACTTTGGATCTTCATGAAGAGGCTCATACTCAACATTTCTCTGAGAATCTAACCTGGGGGATTGCCCATATGTGTCGTTCCTTGTCATTTATCGAGAGGAGCCGGGATAAATATGGTCGGGCGAGGATCCAGGTGCAGAAAGCCAAGACGGCCTGTTCAATGATGAAGGTGGATCTGGAGAGGTCGGTGAAGGAGCGAGAAAAATTCATCAATGCCAAAGTTGTTGCCGAGGAGAGGTTGAAAGAGGTGATCTAGGAGCGGGATGATATGGGGAGGAAAATCTCGCAAATGATGAAGGATCTCGAGCTCCGAGACAAGAAAATGAAGGAGTGCATGAACAAGACTACCGAGGTGGAGGAACGGTGTCGCCGACTGGAAGCTGAGGTTTATGATCACCCTGTTACCATCAAATTTGAGTGTCATCATGCCTCCAATATGACCTATATCCACTCCTTCTCCAACGCTGTTCAGGCTTACCATCGAGCTGGCGACCTCGATGGGGCCAAGTCAGCGATGATCGAGTTGCTCGTCACTTATATGCGCAACAACCCTGTCAGGGAGAAAGAGGATATCCCCATCAAAGATCTCGCCGCTTATGGTGTTGATTTTAGCTTCCTTCCCCCAAGCGCCAATCTTTATGATCCCGAGGAGCTTCTTGGGTTACTGAATGAAGAGATGGGTGATGGCGAGGTTGTTGGTGGTGGCGATGTTGGAGAAGAGGGTGGAGATGGTGGAAATGGTGAGGGGAATCGAGTTGGTGTCAAGATTCCCGAGGTTGAACAAAATGTGTTGACCAACCCTATTGAGGGGACCTCGGATGCTCCGCCGAGCTGATTCCTTGGATGGTTTTTCTGCGGCAGTATTCCATTTGCCTTTGGGCATTCCTATGTAATCGCCCTTCGGGGTTTTCTTTTCAAGTTGTTTGGCTGCCCTTTGGGGTGTGTAATTGTTCTAGCTGCCTCCGGGCGATGTAAGTTTTTGCTGCCTTCGGGTGTTCGTTAATGGAACTGATGTTACTTTTCCTTTCTACTTGTCTTGCTTCCTTTTTCGAATGCTTGTTTTATTTCTCTGAACATTTTGAGGTTGGTGTATTGACGTAACTTGTCTTCTTGAAAACCTGAGTCACCAAATGTGATGAATGACCTGTCTTTTAGTAGTTGTTGCGACCTGTTTGTCGACTTAGATAGGGTATGCGACGTGATTGTCGGCTTAGATAGGGTATGCGACGTGATTGTTGGCTTAGGTAGGGCATGCGACCGAGGTCGTTTTATAGATGATATGCGACCTGATTGTCTTTGAAGTTTTTGGCTTTGTTGACTTAGATAAGGTATGCGACGTGATTGTCGTCTTAGATAGGGTATGCGACGTGATTGTTGACTTAGATAGGGCATGCAAACGAGGTCGTCTTATAGATGATATGCGACATGATTGCCTTTGAAGTTTTTGGCTTTGTCGACTTAGATAAGGTAGGCGACGTGATTGTCGGCTTAGATGGGGTATGCGACCGAGGTCATCTTATAGATGGTATGCGACCAGATTGTCCTTTCTAAAGACTTTGGACAAGTGATTTTTGTCGGGGTGACTCCTATGGGGGGTCACCTTTCTATCCCCCTGTCCCTAGTCTTTAGAAAAAAAATTCTGGATGTTTGACTTGTCTTTTTTCATTTGCGAATCTACTTTCGATCGAACTCGTGAGAGGTCGGGGACCAGTCCCCCAAGTTCGTAAATGTAAAATGTTGTAAAGAGGTGCAATAAATTTTAATTCGTAGAGAATTTATGACCAACTTGATTTTATTTCTAATTTTGATAAGTTTAGAAAAACATGATGCATGACTGAAAATAGATAGTTACTTGTAGAATTTCTTCAGGTAGGTCGCGTTCCATGGGTACATCGCGGGAATGCCCTTCATGTCTTCGAGCTCGTAAGCCCCATTTGATAGGCATTTAAAGATTTTCATTGGACCTTCCCAGGTCGGGCCAAACACTCCTTTATGGACTCCAAGGATTTTCCTTAAGACGAGGTCACCAACCTTGAACCTTCAGATTTTTGCTTTTGAAATGTAGTATTTCTCCGATTTCTATTTGTAACTTGCATTTTTCAAGTAGGCTTCCAGTCTTCTTTCTTCGAGGAGATCGAGGCTGAGGGATATAGCATGATCGTGGTCCTCCGTGATAGCCTGCGATGTCCGATGGCTTCTGATCACGACCTCGGCTGGTATGACTAGGGATGGACGGATGCAAGATACCAAATTTTTTTTTTTTCGCCATACCGCTATCAGACGAAAAAATTCGGATACCAAAAATTCATACCGTTGTCATATATCGAAAATTTCGGTATAATCAATTTCGGTATACCAAATTTCGATATCGAAAAAAAAATCATACCGTTGTCATAATTTAAAATTTCGGATGTCTTAAAAATTTCGGTATGTCGAAATTTTCGATGACAACCAGATATATCGAAAAATTTTGATATATCGAAAATTTTGGTATTTTTGGTATATCGAAATTTTCGGATATGCCAATATTGATACCGATACTGCACCATTGCAAAAAAATTGCTTCTACTTCAAACCAAACCAAACCAAACCAAACCAAAATTCGAGCATATTAACACCCCCAACAATTATTATGCAATTCAAACCAAACCAAACCAAAAAATTGGTATGCAATTCAAACCAAACCAAACCAAAAAATTGGTATGCAATTCAAACCGCATAATCTCAAAGATATTAACACCCCCAACAATCCCTAATTTAACACCCCAAACAATCCCTAATTTAACAAATTTGCATAAAAAAAAAAAAAAAGGAGGAAGAGAGCGGGTGGCGTGAGGGAGGTCAAGCGACGGCGACGTGTGGTCACGTGGTGGATGGCTTGGCTTGGGCGACGGCGGCCGATTGAAGAAACCGAAATGGAGGAAGAGAGCGGGTGGGAGGAGGGAGGTCAAGGCGACGGGAGGCGGGGTGAGAAGGGAAAAGGGAGGAGGAGGGAGGGAGACTACGGGGGAGGGGGGTGGCGAGAGGCGAGGGAGACGGCAAGGGGGGAGGCGGGTGAGAAGGGGAGAGGGGAAGGGTGAGAAGAGGAAAAGGGGAGGCGGAGGCGAGGAGACGGCAAGGGGGGCGGGAGGCGAGAGGCGAGGGAGACGGGGGGAGGAGGCCAGGGTTAGAGGGGAGAAGGGAGAAGGGATTAGGGTTTGTGTGTGTATAGATTAGTGTATATGTATTAGTGTATATATATATATATATAATATAATTATTATTTATTTTTAAAAAAAATATATGAAATTGAATATAGGATTTTCGGTATACCGAAAATATTTCGGTATACCGAATATACCGAAATATTTCGGTATACCGAATATTTTCGGTATATCGCGGTATACCGAAATTCTATTTTCATATACCGTTATCGCATCGAAATTTTTAAATACGGTACCATACCGCATACCAAAAATTTTGTATGCTTAAAAAATTTTGATAAATTCGATATTTTTCGGTACGGTAAGTGCGGTATACCGGTATTTTCGGTATTTCCTCCACCCCTAGGTATGACTGCCTCGGTCCCAAAAGCCAGGGCAAAAGGTGTTTCGTCTGTTGAATTTCGAAATGTGGTTCGGTATGACCATAGGACGCTAGGAAGTTTGAAAGCCCATAATCCCTTTAACTCGGTGAGTTGAGTCTTCAGAGTGTATTTGATTATCTTGTTCACAGCTTCAACTTGTCCATTGGACTGGGGGTGATATGGAGTAGAGAACAACTTCGCGATTTTCCATTTCGTGAAAAAAACGTTGATCTCAAAACCGTCGAACTGCTTTCCATTGTCTGTGATAATCGCCTGCGGGACGCCAAACGACAGAGGATGTTTTTCCAGATAAATCGGATGATCTTCTCTTGAGTAATGGTTGCTAATGGCTCTGTTTCTGCCCACTTGGTGAAGTAGTCTACCGCGACCACGACGAACTTTGAACAGCCCGGGTGTTGGGATAACACAATCCATCTATCGGGATGACCTCATAAACACAAATTTAAATTAACAATTATTACTAGCATGAATTTACCTAAGTGAATTCAAATAATAATTAATCCAACAACAACATGCAAATAATATTTCACGTAAAAGATCCTAGCATGCGGAATTTCTAGGAAAGTACTTAAACGTACCCGTTGGAGAGACGATCTGAGACAGACAGGATCAAGTATCTGGATACCCACCAAAAGTCCTTCTCAAGTATTCCCAAGTCCTCGTCCAATAACCCCGGTGGAAGGTTCTCCAATGAACGATTTATAAAACAAAGAAAAATAAAAATATTGTTGCACCACCTTTATGGATTTATAATATTTCCAACGCATGGAGCACTAGGGGATGAAAAAATTCATCCCCTTATTTATATAGAGGGGGGGAACGAAATTTTGGACTCCAAATAAGGTTAGGAAAGATCTTTTCTTGATCTCCAAGAAATCTTGAATATATCTCATATATTCTTATTTCCATGTGTATTTTTCCACAAAAATCTCACACACTTATTTAGCCAAATCTTTGAAAATAATAGGGGATCTTTCAAGATTGGATCTTTCTTGAATTTATGAGATGTTCTTGTATTCCTAGAATACATATCTTTTTCCATAAAAATCTTTCCAAGAAAATCCTTCTTCCTATTATTTCTCTACAATTTTCGAAAATTTCCTTTTAAAGAAGACAAGTGGGAGATTTCTTGAATTTATGGGATAATCTTGTATTCCAAAAATACATTATCTCCTTTCCATACAATCTTTTCAAGAAAATTCTTCTCCCTCTTTTCTTTAATATTTTCGAAATTATTGAGGAAATATTGCAACAATAATTTATTTTATTTTAAGCACCTTTTATTTATTGGACTATAATTTGGGCTACTTGAGGGGCCTTTAGGAGAATTAAGATGGATCTTCCAATGGGTTTCTGAATTCCAATATTGAGCCACAATATAATTCAGCCCATTAATATTAATTAATGTCACTATATAATTAATATTGCACTATCCAATCTTAACCCATATTACGGTAATATGGCTCCCGGTTATTATTTCCCATTTTTAAGATTATTTAGTCCATTAATTAATTAAGCCACTGAAAAGCTTTATATTAATTAATATCTTTATCCTTGGAGTAAGGACAGCCCAGCTTTATTATCCATACCGGAAAATTAATTCCACTTGCAAGATTTGGTATGATAAAGGTTCCGAGCCCACCAAGGGGACCAATCAAGCAAGACTTTTGCAAGCACATGATTCTCTGTATTAATTTAGCAATTGTCGTGCAAATAATATTATTGCCCAAGATATAGGGTATCGAAGTCTCAATGATTCTCTTCCCATTTATAAGTCAAAGCAATAACTACTAATCACACACAGTCCTTATTAAGTGACAGAGATTAAGAAATCAACAACCACTGAGGTCTAACTCTTCATCCCTTAAGTCAGTGCGAATGAGTTTATCCTCTCTGTAGGTCCGCTTCAGCGCATCGAATGCACTAGTGTAATCTCTTGGTCAAGACAAGTCAATCTGAGCCTTACACATCAACTTCTACCAATAGATTGTTCGGATCTATCTAAGTTGTGAAACACGCACTCGTATACAAGGAAATGTTAATGTGATCTTCTGTGATCTGGTATCACCACGTTAATTACAATGTAACGCGTGCTATGAACGGTTTGCAATAAATATATATAACATTCAACCACATTTAAAGCAACAGTGATAAACAATTTATTTCAGTAAATAAGTGTTTAATTCATAGTATATACAAAGTAAAAGCATACTTTCACGTATAACCCCAACAATCTCCCACTTATACTCAAAGTCTGCTTTTAAGTATACCACAGCACGTCTCGTGTAGTTCTACGTGACATCTAATGCCACCTACACAAACCTAATAATATCTCTCCCACTTATACTCAAAGCAGATTGGCTACGCACTTGACAACCATTCCTCCCACGTGTCTCTTGAATGTTTCCAGAGGCAGACACTTTGTGAAAGGATTAACTAGGTTATCCTGTCTCGTACACAACATTGCATACATGAGACTTCCTACTGCCGACGCATAAGGAATGCCTCTCATGTCATCTATCTCCCTTTGTGTCTTAGGGCACATGTCTTTCGATAGATGGATTTCATGCTTGAAAGGTACAAAACCCTTCTTGGAATCTTGCATGTTGAAACGCTTCAAAACGGTATCTATGTATGAAGCTTGCGATAAGCCGATCCTTCTTTTCTTTCGATCTCGAGTGATCTTGATCCCAAGAATATGACCGGCTTCCCCTAAGTCCTTCATATCAAACTATTTTGACAGCCATACCCTTACATCTGACAAAACCATTACATCGTTTCCGATGAGCAGAATATCGTCTATGTAGAGTACTAGGAATACCAAGGCAGTTCCGTTACACTTTCTATAAACACAACTCTCAAAATCGTTTTGATCAAACCCATAAGATTTTATTACATGATCAAAACATTGGTTCCAAGCCCGAGATGCTAGCTTAAGTCCATGAATGGACTTCCTCAGCTTGCACACAAGGTGTTCTAGGCCTTTTTCGATGAAACCTTCGGGTTGTTGCATATAGATTTCCTCGTCAAGACTCCCGTTAAGGAAAGCTATCTTGACATCCATTTTCCAGATCTCAAAATCTAGATGTGCAGATATTGCCAAGAGAATACGGATGGACTTAAGCATGGCTACAGGCGAAAAGGTTTCTTCATAATCGATACCCTCTTTTTGAGTGTATCCCTAGCCTAGCTTTAAAGGTTTCCACCTTCCCGTCCGGTCCTCTTTTCCTCTTGTAGACCCACTTGCATCTAATGGGTTTTACCCCATTGGGTGGTTCAACTAGCTCCCACGCCTGATTATGATCCATTGAGCCCATCTCGGCTTCCATCGAGGTTTGCCAGGATTCTGAATCCTTATCTTGGACCGCCTTCTTGTAGGACCAGGGGTGTTATTCACTATCCCCGGGGACCAAATCTGAAGATTCTCCTATCCCCATGAATCTCTCAGGTTGTCGAACAACCCTCCCACTATGACGAGGTTCCGATTGTGTCGGTGTGATGCTTGGTATATCAACCTGTACAGTTGGTATAGAAGTTTGCCCTCTTATTTCCTTTAAGGTAATCTCACTTTTGGGCTTTCGATTGTTCATAAAGTCTTCTTCCAAAAATCTAAAGTGCGTACCTATTACCACCTTTTGATCTTTGGGACCATAGAACATGCACCCTTTCGTTCCCATGGGATATCCTATAAATAGCCTTAGTTCTGAACGTGCATCCAACTTACCGGCCTCCTTGTCTAGCACGTATGTTGTAATCTTCCAAATCCTGAGATGTCTCAGACTGGGCTTGCGCGCCGGTCCACAACTCTTTAGAGGTTTTGGGAACCGATTTGGATGGCACCAGATTTAGAACGTAAGCCGTTGTTTCCAAGGTATGACCCCAAAACGACTTGTGTAGATCTGAATAACTCATCATGGATCTAACCATTTCTAAGAGTGTTCTGTTTCTTTGTTCTGCAACCCCGTTTTGTTGAGGGGTTCCGGGTGCAGTCAACTGGGAAACAATACCCTCGTCTGACAGGTAGTTCAAAACTCATCGCTGAGGTATTCGCCTCCACGATCAGATCGTAGAAACTTGATACTCTTTTCGTTATGATTTTCCACTTCGGCTTTGAACTCCTTGAATTTATCAAAGGTTTTCAATTTGTGTTTCATGAGGAAAATGTACCCGAACCTTGAGTAATCATCGATGAAAGTCACGAAATACTCATATCCACCTCTAGCTTTGGTTGACATTGGACCACACACGCCAGTGTGAATAATTTGCAACACTTATGTGGCTCAATCCCCTTGGCTCCAAATGCCCTCTTGGTCATCTTACCCTCCAAACATGATTCACAGGTTGGAAGCGATTCTAACTGTAGGTCCGTCAGCGAACCATCTTTCACCAACCTTTGGATCCTATTTAGATTAATATGACCCAATCTTAGATGCCATAGAAGTGTCTCGTTCACATTTTCTGAACGTTTTCTCTTATTGCATGAAATAGTCGAAGTGTTATAAGATGCATTTTGTGAGTGGTGTGCACAGTTTATAGTATAGAGATTGTTCCGCAAAATTCCATGACAGATAAACACATTGTTACGATAAACAGTAACTTGCTTAGAAAAACGAGCAGAATATCCATCATTAATTAGTTTTGAAACTGAAATAAGGTTTTTGCAAAAAACTGGAACATAAAGAACATCTCTCAAAACTAAAATCTTGTCTTCAAAAGACAGGTGCACGTCTCCCACTGCTTTAACCACTATTCATGTAATACTGCAAAAAACTGCTACTTCACATAGCATTGCAGTAATGCTACTTTCGTGGAATTGCAATACCCACTACCTTCGTAGCATTGCAATAGTCGTTACTTACGTAACATTGCCCATGTGATGATGATCTCACTCCCACTAAGTTGTCGGGTCAACTGGGACCCCGTTACGTGAAACATACATGGTCAGCAGATCCCGTATCAACTACCCACGAATGAGAAGTATACGCCGCTAAACAAGTTTCAACAACTAGTGCGTGAGAATTACCTTTCTTTCCGGCCCTTTTGGGGTTTGGAACAGGAAAACCTCCATTGTCCTCTTTTACCGCAGTTTAAGCACTTCCCCTTTGGATTTTCCTTGACACCACCGGCATTCCTCATCTTACCATTGCCTTTGGCAACAGTTGAGTTTGATTGCTTATGGCTTTTGGTCCTTTTCTTCTTCTTGCCTTCCCTTGGCCTAGAAGATGAAGACGGACCATTTGCCATCAAAGCTTGAGTTCGGTGCCCCATCAACGTCTCTGCTGTGACCAAAGATTGCAACAAATCAGCTAGCGAGGCCAAAGTGCTCAAAACTTTTGGGCAGTGAGTGGAGTACCAAATCGATCTAGGTCTCTAGATCATAATCTGCACCCAGAACCTCAAGTTTGTTCAGATGGGCCATCTATTTTGAGGACGTAATCCTTTACGGGGTTGCCCTCCACCATTTTCAGCGACAACATCTCTTGCAAGGTGATCTGACGAGTCCCGCATTTTTGACTCGTCAGTTGGCACATCTGGTTTTGGTGTGTCAAGAATCCACTTGTGCTTTTGTGCAGTTAGAACAATCATAACTTTTCGTTCCCAATCAACATAGTTTCATATACAATTCTATTCACTTTAAGTATATTAACAGTGGATTAAAAGGTTGCGACATGCTAAAATGAATTAAACAACAATTGTGCTAACACAAAATTATCACATAATTTGATCACATTGTTCATATCAAAATCTCAAAACAATATGAACATGCATCAGTCGACATCTCAAAATAGTTTAAATAGGTCATGTGGGGTGAACTGTCTATTTAAACACATTCAAGCAGGTTACAAACAAGAACAGTTACAAACCTTTAATTCAAAATTAATAGTCAGCTCCCACTTGACCAATATAAAATTGACAGGGACTTCGGGAAAGTATATGCATATCAATTTTATACCTAAGTAATAACCATGATTAAATACAAAATTATTACTTTGCTTTGTACGAGCCTTGTGGGGAGGGTCATCGTCACCATTAATAATAATTCAGAATCATCTTTTTGGGAATTTATTCATGTGAAAACCATCTTTTGGCCGTTCCGTGGGGGAAATTTCTCCAATATAATTCACAAATAAATAAATCATGGAGGTCAATTTTACGTAATTTTATTATCCGGAATAAAATTTGTCAATAAAACATACTTAGTAATTTTCGAAAGTGAGATTTTCTTTAGACAATTCTAAATCATGCAAACACATTTAACAAATAAAATTGCACGAATTTAAAACAAACATCAAGAAAAAATAAATCAAGTTGGGCACATATATCCAACTGTCATGGTTTAATTCCAAATCTTGATCTTGAGAAATCGCCTCTTCTTTTGCCTTCATCGTTTGTCTCAAGGCTCCCACTGAATCAGCAACAATTCTTCAAAAAAATGTCCTCCATTTCGGGTTAGGACGACGTCCGGAAAATGAGAAAGCGAGTTGCATGCGCCTAGGCGCACGCCTCGGTCCGAATCGGCCATCTCGCCCCCCCGTCGCCCACGGCATGAGCATGCAAAGAGCATCGCCCGGACGCATCCGCGCGCGCCCATGCGCACGCCCGTCCGGGATCCGCACCCTTGCGTTGCCTAGTCATGCCCGCATACACGTCCCGCGTGCGCCCAAATGCACGCCGTCATGCGGGTCACCCCCGACGCCAAGACCAGCCTCGCGCACCGTGCGCGCCATGCCTTGCCCCGTCCGCGTCCCACCTGGTGATGCATGCGGTCGCTAGGCCTTCAGCCTATCCCGCGTGCTCCGCCTTGGCTCGCGTACGTCCGGGCACTTGGACGTCCGTCTTTAATTCTCCGTCTCCGTCTTCGTTCACGATCCGGTTACAATTTATTTACGAAAAATAAATAAACCTAGATCTAGACTAGTCTATTACATTGAAGAAATCAAACAAATTCTGATTTTCTCACGAGGGAAAACGAATTCGAACGAATCGAATTAAAAACCAACAATTTATTTGCATGTAAATAAGCACATTAAAATACCATGACAATTGGATACCTGGAAAACAGATCTAACAGTTCTACTATCCAATTTCAATTTTAATGAACAATAATTTAAATTACAGTTTAAAAGATCAGAGCCCAAACCAAGGCTCTGATACCAGTTGTTGGGATAACACATGCCAGGATCTATCGGGATGACCTCATAAACACAAATTTAAATTAACGATTATTTCTAGCATGAATTTACCTAAGTGAATTCAAATAATAATTAATCCAACAACAACATGCAAATAATATTTCACGTAAAAGATCCTAGCATGCGGAATTTCTAGGAGTTTACGTAAACGTACCCGTTGGAGAGACGATCTGAGACAGACAGGATCAAGTATCTGGATACCCACCAAAAGTCCTTCTCAAGTATTCCCAAGTCCTCATCCAATAACCGCGGTGGAAGGTTCTCCAATGAACGATTTATAAAACAAAGGAAAATAAAAATATTGTTGCACCACCTTTGTGGATTTCTAATATTTCCAACGCATGGAGCACTAGGGGATGAAAAAATTCATCCCCTTATTCATATAGAGGGGGGGGAAGAAATTTTGGACTCCAAATAAGGTTAGGAAATATCTTTTCTTGATCTCCAAGAAATCTTGAATATATCTCATATATTCTTCTTTCTATGTGTATTTTTCCACAAAAATCTCACACCCTTATTTAGCTAAATCTTAGAAAATAATAGGGGATCTTTCAAGATTGGATCTTTCTTGAATTTATGAGATATTCTTGTATTCCTAGAATACATATCTTTTCCATAAAAATCTTTCCAAGAAAATCCTTCTTCCTATTATTTCTATACAATTTTCGAAAATTTCATTTTAAAGAAGCCAAGTGGGAGATTTCTTGAATTTATGGGATAATCTTGTATTCCAAGAATACATTATCTCCTTTCCATAAAATCTTTTCAAGAAAGTTCTTCTCCCTCTTTTTTTAATATTTTCGAAATTATTGAGGAAATATTGCAACAACAATTTATTTTATTTTAAGCACCTTTTATTTATTGGACTATAATTTGGGCTACTTGAGGGGCCTTTAGGAGAATTGAGATGGACCTTCCAATGGGCTTCTGAATTCCCATATTGAGCCACAATATAATTCAGTACATTAATATTAATTAATGCCACTATATAATTAATATTGCACTATCCAATCTTAACCCATATTACGGTAATATGACTCCCGATTATTATTTTCCGTGTTTAAGATTATTTAGTCCATTAATTAATTAAGCCACTGAAAAGCTTTATATTAATTAATATATTTATCCTTGGAGTAAGGAAAGCCCAGCTTTATTATCCATACCGGAAAATTAATTCCACTTGCAAGATTTGGTGTGATAAAGGTTCCGGGCCCACCAAGGGGACCAATCAAGCAAGACTTTTGCAAGCACACGATTCTCTGTATTAATTTAGAATCGTCAGCAAATAATATTATTGCCCAAGATATAAGGTATCGAAGTCGCAATGATTCTCTTCCCATTTATAAGTCAAAGCAATAACTACTAATCACACACAGTCCTTATTAAGTGACAGAGATTAAGAAATCAACAACCACTGAGGTCTAACTCTTCATCCCTTAAGTAAGTGTGAATGAGTTTATCCTCTCTGTAGGTTCGCTTCAGTGCATCGAATGCACTAGTATAATCTCTTGGTCAAGATAAGCCAATCTAAGCCTTACACATCAACTTCTACCAATAGATTGTTCGGATCTATCTAAGTTGTGAAACACGCACTCGTATACAAGGAAATGTTAATGTAATCTTCTGTGATCTGGTATCACCACGTTAACTACAATGTAACGCGTGCTATGAACGGTTTGCAATAAATATATATAACATTCAATCATATTTAAAGCAACAATGATAAACAATTTATTTCAGTAAATAAGTGTTTAATACGTAGGTTATACAAAGTAAAAGCATACTTTCACGTATAACCCCAACATCGGGGTCTTTGGGAAAGGACCAATTAGGTCAATCCCTCACTTAGCGAACGACCATGGGTTGTAGATCGACGTGAGCTCCTTCGGAGCTCGCTTAATTGTTGGGGCAAAAAACTGGCATTGCTGGCACTTCTTTTCGTACGCAATCGCATCTTTCCTTAAAGTTAGCCAATAATAGCCTTGTCTGATTGTCTTGTAGACGAGAGACTGACCTGCGGTATGATTTTCACAATCTCCTTCGTGGATTTCTTTCAAGATTTTCTAGCTTTCTTCCGGAGTGATGCATTTCAAAAGTGGTAATGAGAAACTTCGCTTGTAAAGTTGTTCGTTGATAATGGTGTACCTCGCTGCTCTTAGCTGTAATCGGTGAGCTGCGACCTTGTCTTCTGGCAGTGTCCATTTTCCGATGTATTCTTTGATGTCGGTCATCCAATTGTTTTCTGGGGCTGTGATCTGAAGAATCTCTATCTGGGTGTTTGATGACTTGTTTGATTTGACCAAATAATCTCCTTCACGTCGATGATGATGTGTCCTGCCGAAGGGGTGTTGAGTCTGGTAACTGCTATGTTATCCATGTTCGTGGCCACTTCTGATGTGTCCAAGCGAGCTAGAGCATCCGCCTGTGTGTTTTCTGCTCGAGGTATCAGCTCCATTTGCACTTCTTCGAACTTTTCAACGAGTCTCTTTGCTATCTGTTGGTACATCATCATCTGCTCGCCCCGTGCTTCGTACTCTCCTGACATCTGGCATACGACTAGCTGAGAATCGCTATAAACTTTCAACTTTCGTTCACCGATGGCCATTGCCATTTTCAGGCCATTTATCAAAGCCTCATACTCTGCTTCATTGTTGGTGGCGTGAAAATCAAAGCTTACAGCCGTGGTAAAGGATTGTTGTTCGGGACTGATTAGGACCACTCCAGCCCCCGCTCGGGTGTGTTGGGATAACATATGCCAGGATCTATCGGGATGACCTCATAAACACAAATTTAAATTAACAATTATTACTAGCATGAATTTACCTAAGTGAATTCAAATAAAAATTAATCTAACAACAACATGCAAATAATATTTCACGTAAAAGATCCTAGCATGCGGAATTTCTAGGAGTTTACGTAAATGTACCCGTTGGAGAGACGATCTGAGACAGATAGGATCAAGTATCTGGATACCCACCAAAAGTCCTTCTCAAGTATTCCCAAGCCCTCGTCCAATAACCCCGGTGGAAGGTTCTCCGATGAACGATTTATAAAACAAGGAAAATAAAATATTGTTGCACCACCTTTGTGAATTTCTAATATTTCCAACGCATGGAACACTAGTTGGGAATGAAAAATTCATCCCCTATTTATAAGTAAGGGGGTGTTCGAAATTTTCAAGGCAATTAGGGCTAGGAAAGATCTTTTCTTGATCTCCAAGAAATCTTTAATATATCCAATATATTCTTCTTTCCATGTGTATTTTTCCACAAAAATCTCACACCCTTATCTAGCCTAAAATTTCGAAAAAAAAACAAGAAGATTTGCAAGATTGGATCTTTCTTGAATTTATGAGATATTCTTGTATTCCAAGAATACATATCTTTTTCCATAAAACCTTTCCAAGAAAATCAAGAAAATCTTTCTTCCCTTTCTCATACATTATTTTCGAAAATTCCCTATTAAAGAAGCCAAGTGGGAGTTTTCTTTAATTTATGGGATAATCTTGTATTCCAAGAATACATTATCTCCTTTCCATAAAATCCTTTCAAGAAAATTCTTCTCCCTCTTTTCTTTAATATTTTCGAAAAAAAACAAGGAAATATAAACAACAATAATTTATTTTATCTTAAGCACCTTTTATTTATTGGACTATAATTTGGGCTACTTGAGGGGCCTTTAGGAGAATTAAGATGGACCTTCCAATGGACTTCTGAATTCCAATATTGAGCCACAATATAATTGAAATTTCATTAATATTAATTAATATCACTATATAATTAATATTGCACTATCCAATCTTAACCCATATTACGGTAATATGGCTCCCGGTTATTATTTCCCGTGTTTAAGATTATTTAGTCCATTAATTAATTAAGCCACTAAAAAGCTCTATATTAATTAATATATTTATCCTTGGAGTAAGGACAGCCCAGCTTTATTATCCATACCGAAAAATTAATTCCACTTGCAAGATTTGGTATGATAAAGGTTCCGGGCCCACCAAGGGGACCAATCAAGCAAGACTTTGCAAGCACATGATTCTCCGTATTAATTTAGCAATTGTCGTGCAATTAATATTATTGTCCAAGATATAGGGTATCGAAGTCGCAATGATTCTCTTCCCATTTATAAGTCAAAGCAATAACTACTAATCACACACAGTCCTTATTAAGTGACAGAGATTTAGAAATCAACAACCACTGAGGTCTAACTCTTCATCCCATAAGTCAGTGCGAATGAGTTTATCCTCTCTGTAGGTCCACTTCAGTGCACCGAATACACTAGTGTAATCTCTTGACCAAGATAACCCAATTTGAGCCTTACACATCAACTTCTACCAATAGATTGTTCGGATCTATCTAAGTTGTGAAACACG
Source organism: Stenogyne calaminthoides (assembly GCA_037126765.1). Lineage (NCBI taxonomy): Eukaryota > Viridiplantae > Streptophyta > Magnoliopsida > Lamiales > Lamiaceae > Stenogyne > Stenogyne calaminthoides. Next base: position 19,238,568 of record JBBCBC010000011.1, read on the forward strand.
CACTCGTACACAAGGAACTGTTAACGTGATCTTCTGTGATCTGGTATCACCACGTTAACTACAATGTAACGTGTGCTACGAACGGTTTGCAATAAATATATATAACATTCAATCATATTTAAAGCAACAGTGATAAACAATTTATTTCAGTAAATAAGTGTTTAATACATAGGTTATACAAAGTAAAAGCGTACTTTCACGTATAACCCCAATAGGGTGCTCGTCGAGGAGTCATCGACATGCAACGTCCAAGGGACATCAATCGTCTCCGGTGTCTTTTCTGGAAAGGTGAGCTCGGTGAGGATGTCGGCGAGGACTTGAGCTTTGATCGCAGTTCGGGGTGCAAAGGTGATCCCGAACTGACCTAATTCGATGGACCATTTCAATAATAGCCCTGCTGTATCAGGTCGGTGCAACACTTGTCTCAGTGGCATGGTAGTTAGGACTTCTATTTGATGATTGAAGAAATACTGTCGTAATTTTTCGACGCTCTTGATCAAGGCGTAAGTGAGCTTCTCGAGCGGTGGATACTTGAGCTCAACATCATTCAAGGTTTGACTGACGAAGTATATAGGCAAATGGGACTGACATTCTGCTCGCACCAAAACTGCACTGAGGGCGGACTCCGAGGCTGCGAGGTACATTAATAACTTCTCGCCTGGCACGGGTTTTGCTAAAATCTGGGGGTCGGAGAGATATACCTTAAGCTTCAGAAATACGGCTTGGCACTGCGGGGTCCATGAGAACTTTCCTTTTTTCATGGCTTCGAAGAAAGGCTTGCACTTATCCCCCATCCTGGATACGAATCTGTTAAGAGCTGCGAGACAACCGGTCAACCTTTAGACTTCTTTTTGTTGGGGTTATACTAGAAAGTGTGCTTTTACTTTGTATAACCAAACTGAATTTTCTGTCTTATTTACTGAAATAAATTATTTATCACTGATGCTTTAAATATCAATGAATGTTACATATATTTATTGCATAATTGAAAAATAATCAGTACGCGTTACATTGTAGTTAATTTAGTGATACCAGATCACAGAAGATTAAATTAACAGTCCCTTGTAACTAAAAGTACGCGGTTCACGACCTAGATGGAAATGAACAATCCATCGTCAAAGGTTGAAGTGTAAGGCTCAGATTGACTTGTCTTGACCAAAAGATTACACTAGTGCATGACTGATGCACTGAACACGACCTACAGGAGGATAAATTCTTCAGCACTGAACCAGGAAGAATTAGACCTCAGTGGTTCGTTATTTCTTAATCTTCGTCCCTTAAATAGGATCGCGTGTGGTCAGTAATTATTGCTTTGACTTATGACGGGTAGAGAATCAATGAGATTCAATACTTTATATCTTGGGCAATATTACTGGTCACATGCGATTGCTAAGATTTAATACGAAGAATCGTGTGCGAGTAGGCTCGTTTGATTTGCCCCCTTGGGAGGTTCATAAGATTTATCATACCAAATCTTGCAAGTGGAATTTGTTTCCGGTATGGATAATAATGTTGAACCGTTCCTTGACCAAGGACAAAAGATATTAATTAATGGAAAGTTATTTCAGTGGCTTGAATTAATTAATGGGCTAGATAATCTTAAACATGGGAAATAATAATCGGGAGCCATATTAACAGTAATATGGGTTAAGATGGATAGTGCAATATTAATTATGTAGTGGGATTAATTAATATTTATGGGTTTGAATAATATTGTGGCTCAATATTGAAAATTCAAAGTCCATTGGAAGGTCCAATCTTAATTCTCCTAAAGGCCCCTCAAGTAGCCCAAACATATGTCCAATAACTGAAAAAGGTGTTTAAAATAAAATAAATTATTGTTGCTTATTTTTCCAAAATTTTCGAAAATAATAAAGGAAGAAAGAGAAAAGATTTTCTTGATTTTCTTGGAAAGATTTTATGGAATATGTATTCTTGAAATACAAGATTATCCCATAAATTCAAGAAAAGTCAAAGATCCTATTTCTTCCCTATTTATTGAGATATTTTCGAAAACCCCTTAATATAAGGAGGTGGGATTTTTATGGAATATTTTAATTATGGAGAAAAGAATATATTGGATATATTCAAGATTTCTTGGAGATCAAGAAAAAGATTTTCCCATCTTATTCCTACTAGAAAAATCGGCCACCCCTAGTATTATAAATAGGGGATGAATTTTTCATCCCCAAGTGCAATTCCATGAGTTGGAAAAATTAGAAATCCACAAAGGTGGTGCAACATAATTTTATATTTCCTTTTGTTAAATTGTTCGCGAGTTCCTTCCACCGGATTGTTGAACAAGGACAAGGGAATACTTGAGAAGACCTTTTGGTGTGTTCGTGTGAACGGGATCCATCTTCTCAACGGTTGTCACTCAGAGAGGTTAGTTTACGTAAACCCGTAGTAATTCCGCATGCGTAGGATTTACGTGAATTATTTGTATGCATGATTGGTTGTTGAATTATTATTTGAATTAATATAGGATTAAGTCATGCTAATAATAATTGTTAGAATTAAATTTGTATTTAAATATTCAACCCGAATAGATCCGGACAATTAATTCCCCAACAACTGGTATCAGAGCCTCGGTTTCGGGCTCTGAACTTTAAATTGTAATTTAATTCATTTCCATTAAATTTGAAATTGGATAGTAGAATTGCTAGATCTTTTTTGCAGGTATCCAATTGTCATGGAATTTAATGTGTTTATTTATGCATGCATATAAATTGTGGGTTTTTTAATTCGATTCGTTCGAATTCGTTTTGCCTCTTGAGAAAATCCACGAGTAGATTAGGATTTGTTTGATTTGATCAATGTAATAGACTAGTCTAGATCTAGGTTTATTTATTTTTTGTAAATAAATTGTAAACCGGATCAGAAACGGAGGTGGAGACGAAGAATTAAAAGACGGGATCCGAATCGGGCGTAAGCGTGCGTCGTCGTCCGAACGCGTTAGGAGAGGCACGCCTTGCGAGCGAGCCTGGACGGCATGGGCGAGGCCGTCGATCCGGCAGCCGTGGGATCGATCCCTGAGGCGCACCAGGCGTGGGGCGGCCTCATCGTATGGCGGGGCGGGGTGGGGGCGATCTTTGTCGAGGGTGACGCGGGCGACGGGCGACGCGGCGATCTTGGTATGGCGAGATCCATTGACCGCCGACCCTTTGAACTTCGCCGAGCATTGCGGGGCGGCGTCTTGTGCGTCTGACGGGCGCGATCGACATGGCCGGGTAGGGTGCAAGGTGTGCACCCCGACCCGCGAGCTGATCGGTGCACGAGACGCGATTTTTCGAGATGATCGAGTGGGAGAAATTCAAGATGGCGTTTCTTCAAATTCAAGCCAAGAAAAATCAAACCATGACAATTGGATAATTTGTGCCCAATATGTTTATTTTTCTGCTCTGCTTGATTTATTGTTGTGTTTTCTTGTGCTTTATTTAATTTGTTTAAATGTGTTTGCATAAGAATTGCCCAATGAAAAATCTCACCTTCAAAAATTACTAAGTATGTTTAAATAATTAATTGACAATTTTATTCCGGATAATAAAATTGAATTAATTTTGACCTCCATGATTTATTTATTTGTGGATTCTTTTGGAGAAATTCCCCCAGGACGGCCAAAAGATAGATTTCACATGAATAAATTCGAATGGATGATTGTGGGTTATTATTAGTGGCGATTTATGACCCTCCCCACGAGGCTCGTTCAAAGCGAAGTAATAATTTCAGTATTTAATCATGTTTATTACTTAGGTATAAAATTGATATGCATATACTTCCCAAGTCCCCGTCGAATTTTATATTGGTCAAGTGGGGACCAACTATTAATCTGGATATTAAAGGTTTATAAATCGCTTTTGTTTTGTAACCCGCTTGAATGTGTTTAATTAATGACCCACCCCACGTGGCTTATTTAAACTGTTTTGAGATGTTGGCTGATGCATGTTCATATTTTTTTGAGATTTTAATATGATGCATGTGATCGAACCTTGTGATATGTTTGTGTTTATACAAATTGTTATTTATTTCAGTTCAGCATGTCGCAACCTTTTAATCCACTGTTCAATATACTTAAAGACAATTTGCTTACTGGTGAAAACTTCGTTGATTGGAATCGTAAACTTACTATTGTCCTCACTGCACAAAGCCATAACGGGGTTCTCACTACACTTAAACCTGAAATGCCAAATGATGAGTCAACTAAAGCGGTTAAGAAAGAGTATGCTGACTGGGAGCGTTCCAACGAAATGGCAAAGTGTACCATCTTGGCATCAATGTCAGATGTGTTGCAACACCAACCAAAACGTTGAGACCGCTGCAGACATCATGACTAGTCTTAAAGCGAGGTTTCAACATCAGAATCGTGTGGCTCGTCAGATCACCATGAGGGACTTGCTCTCTATGAAAATGGTGGAGGGAACGCCTGTAAGGGAGAACGTTCTCCAGATGATGGCTCACCACAACAAGCTTGAGGTCCTTGGCGCTGAATACGATATCGAGACTCAAATCAATTTCGTGCTCCATTCTTTGCCGAAAAGTTTTGAACAGTTCAGGCTGAACTACCAAATGAACAATCAGAAGTTCTCGATGCCCGACCTGTTGCAAGCTTAGTCTTGGCAGAGGCGATACTGGGGCAAAAGATCCAAGCCTTGGTGGCAAATGGATCTTCTTCTTCTTCTAGGCCAAAGGGTGGTAAGAGAAAGAAGAAGGACAAAGGTCACAAGCAAGTGAACTCAAGTGTTGCCAATGGCAAAGAAAAGGTGAAGGGAGGTGGAGGAGTGAGTAAACTAGCTAAGGGGAAGTGCTTCAACTGCGGTGAAAAGGGACATTGGAGGTCAGCCTGTTCCAAACCCAAAAGGAATGGAAAGACAGGTAATTCTCACGCACTAGTTGTTGAAACTTGTTTAGCGGCGTATGCCTCCCATATATGGGTGGTGGATACGGGATCCACTGATCATGTTTGTTTCACTTTACAGGGGTTCAAGCGGACCCGACAACTTAGTCGGAGTGAGATCCTCATCACACTGGGCGATGCTACGAGAGTGGCAGCTGAAGCAGTGGGAGAAGTGCACCTGTCTTTTGAAGACAGAGTTTTAATTTTAAGAGATGTTCTTTACGTTCCTACTTTTAGAAAGAATTTAATTTTGGTTTCTAAACTTTACCTTGATGGATATTTGGTTACTTTTGATAAAGTTGTTACCATTTCTCTTTATGATAAATTTATCTGTCATGGAACGTTGTGGAATAATCTCTATACAATTAACTGTGCACACCACTCACGAAATGCATCCTATAACACATCAATTGTTTCCGATAAAAGAAACGTTCATCAGACGTGAACGAGACACTTCTATGGCATCTTAGATTGGGACATATTAATCCAAAAAGGATTCAAAGGTTGGTAGAAGATGGTTCATTGGAGTCTCTCCGGGTTGAACCAATCTCAACTTGCGAATCTTGCTTGGAGGGTAAAATGACCAAGAGGGCATTCGGAGCCAAGGGGAATAGAGCCAAAGAAGTGTTAGAAATCGTTCACACAGATGTATGTGGTCCAATGTCAATCAAATCAAGAGGAGGTTATGAGTACTTCGTCATCTTCATTGATGATTACTCAAGGTACGGCTATATTTTCCTTATGAAGCATAAATCTGAGACCTTTGACAAATTCAAAGAATTTAAGGCTCAAGCAGAGAATCATAGGGAAAAATGTATCAAGTCTCTACGATCTGATCGTGGAGGCGAGTACCTCAACGATGAGTTTTTGAACTACTTGTAAGATGAAGGGATTGTATCCCAGCTAACTGCACCCAGAACCCCTCAACAAAACGGGGTTGCAGAGCGAAGAAACAAAACTCTTTTAGAAATGGTTAGATCAATGATGAGTTATGCAGATCTACCCAAGTCGTTCTGGGTCACGCCTTGGAAACAGCGGCTTATATTATGAACTTGGTGCCATCCAAGTCGGTTCCCAAAACTCCCAAAGAATTGTGGACCGGGCGCTAGCCCAGTTTGAGACACATGAGAATTTGGGGGTGTCCGGCCTACGTGTTGGACAAGGAAGCCGTAAAATTGGATCCACGATCAGAATTAAAGTTGTTATAGGATACCTCAAGGGAACAAAAGGGTGTATGTTCTATGGTCCCGAAGATCAAAAGATGGTAATAAGCACCCACTTTAGATTTTCGGAAGAAGACTATATGAACGAAAGAAAGCCCAGAAGTGAGATTACCTTAAATGACCTTAAAGGGCTAACCTCAGTGCCAACTGTACAAGATGACATACCAAACGACACACTTACACAACCGGAACCTCGACGTAGTAGGAGGGTTGTGAGACAACCCGAGAGATTCATGGGGATAGGAGAGTCCTTGGACTTAGTCCCCGGTCAAGATGAATCAGACCCATGGACTTACGACGAGGCAATCCAAGACAAGGATGTGGTTTCTTGGCAAATAGCAATGGAAGCCGAAATGGGTTCTATGTATCATAACAGAGTGTGGGAGCTAGTCGAACCACTCAATGGGGTCAAACCCATTGGCTGCAAGTGGGTATACAAGAGGAAAAGAGGACCGGACGGGAAGGTGGAACCTTTCAAGGCAAGGCTTGTGGCGAAAGGTTATACTCAGAAAGAAGGGATCGACTATAAGGAAACCTTTTCACCTGTAGCAATGCTCAAGTCTATCTGAATTCTCTTGTCGATTGCTGCGCATCTCGACTTTGAAGTCTGGCAAATGGATGTCAAGACGGCTTTCCTTAACGGAAGTCTTGAAGAAGAAATCTATATGCAACAACCCCAAGGCTTCATTGAAAAAGGCCAAGAACACCTAGTTTGTAAGCTCAAGAAGTCCATTTACGGACTCAAACAAGCATCCAGAGCTTGGAACCAATGTTTTGATCATGTAATAAATTCTTATGGGTTTGATCAAAATGAATACGAAAGTTGTGTGTACAAGAAGCGTGTCGGAACTGCATTGGTATTCTTTGTACTATACGTAGATGATATTTTGCTCATCGGAGACGATGTAAAGGTATTGTCAGACGTAAGGGTATGGCTTTCAAAATAGTTTGATATGAAGGACTTAGGGGAAGCGGGGCACGTCCTTGGGATCAAGATCACTCGAGATCGCAAGAAAAGGATGATAGGCTTATCACAAGCTTCATATATAGACAATGTCTTGAAGCGATTCGGCATGCAGGATTCCAAGAAAGGCTTCGTACCTTTCAGGCATGGAATCCATCTATCCAAGGATATGTGCCCTAAGACACAAAAAGAGATAGATGACATGAAAGGCATTCCTTATGCTTCGGCTGTCGGAAGCCTTATGTATGCAATGCTGTGCACGAGACCGGATATCTGCTTTGACATTGGCATGGTGGCAAGATATCATAGTAACCCGTGAAAAGAGCATTGGACGGTAGTTAAAAACATTCTGAAGTATCTGAAAAGAACTCGGGATAGAATGTTAATTTATCAGTCAGATAGTCTAATCCCCATCGGTTACACGGACTCGGATTTCCAATCAGACTTAAACTCCAGAAAATCTACCTCCGGTAGTGTGTTTTGCATGGGGGGGAGGAGCCATGACATGGAGGAGTGTTAAGCAGAAATGCATCGCCGATTCTACCATGGAAGCCGAATATGTAGCTGCTTGCGAGGCTGCTAAAGAAGCGGTTTGGCTCAAGAACTTCCTAGTGGATTTGGATGTAGTTCCGAATTTGCCCAGCTAAATCACTATTTACTGTGATAATGCCGGAGCAGTTGCAAATTCAAGGGAACCAAGAGCCCACAAGGCCAGGAAACACATTGAAAGGAAATACCATCTTATACGAGAAATCGTTAAGAGATGAGATATAGAGGTGACAAAAATCGCGTCAGAAGACAACCTAGCAGATCCATTCACAAAGGTCTGCCTCAGAATACATTCGAGAGACATGTGGAAGGAATGAGTGTCAAGACCGTTGCCAATCTGCTTTGAGTATAAGTGGGAGATATTATTAGGTTCGTGTAGGTGACATTAGATGTCACGTATTAGGAACTACACGAGATGTGTTGTAGTATACTTAAAAGCAGACTTTGAGTATAAGTGGGAGATTGTTGGGGTTATACTGGAAATTATGCTTTTACTTTGTATAACCAAACTGAATTTTCTGTCTTATTTACTGAAATAAATTATTTATCACTGATGCTTTAAATATCATTGAATGTTACATATATTTATTGCATAATTGTTCAATAATCAGTGCGCGTTACATTGTAGTTAATTTAGTGATACCAGATCACAGAAGATTAAATTAACAGTTCCTTGTAACTAAAAGTATGCGGTTCACGACCTAGATGGAAATGAACAATCCATCGTGAAAGGTTGAAGTGTAAGGCTCAGATTGACTTATCTTGACCAAAAGATTACACTAGTGCATGACTGATGCACTGAACAGGACCTACAGGAGGATAAATTATTCAGCACTGAACCAGGAAGAATTAGACCTCAGTGGTTCGTTATTTCTTAATCTTCGTCCCTTAAATAGGATCGTGTGTGGTCAGTAATTATTGCTTTGACTTATGACGGGTAGAGAATCAATGAGATTCAATACTTTATATCTTGGGCAATATTACTGGTCACATGCGATTGCTAAGATTTAATACGAAGAATCGTGTGCGAGTACGCTCGTTTGATTTGCCCCCTTGGGAGGTTCATAAGATTTATCATACCAAATCTTGCAAGTGGAATTTGTTTCCGGTATGGATAATAATGTTGAACCGTTCCTTGACCAAGGACAAAAGATATTAATTAATGGAAAGTTATTTCAGTGGCTTGAATTAATTAATGGGCTAGATAATCTTAAACACCGAAAATAATAATCGGGAGCCATATTAACAGTAATATGGGTTAAGATGGATAGTGCAATATTAATTTGTTGGGATTATATTCCCCAACATAATTATGTAGTGGGATTAATTAATATTTATGGGCTTTAATAATATTGTGGCTCAATATTGAAAATTCAAAGTCCATTGGAAGGTCCAATCCTAATTCTTCTAAAGGTCCCTCAAGTAGCCCAAACATAATGTCCAATAACTGAAAAAAGGTGTTTAAAATAAAATAAATTATTGTTGCTTATTTTTCCAAAATTTTCGAAAATAATAAAGGAAGAAAGAGAAAAGATTTTCTTGATTTTCTTGGAAAGATTTTATGGAATATGTATTCTTGAAATACAAGATTATCACATAAATTCAAGAAAAGTCAAAGATCCTATTTCTTCCCTATTTATTGAGATATTTTCGAAAACCCCTTAATATAAGGAGGTGGAATTTTTATGGAATATTTTAATTATGGAGAAAAGAATATATTGGATATATTCAAGATATCTTGGAGATCAAGAAAAAGATTTTCCCATCTTATTCCTACTAGAAAAATCGGCCCCTAGTATTATAAATAGGGGATGAATTTTTCATCCCCAAGTGCAATTCCATGTGTTGGAAAAATTAGAAATCCACAAAGGTGGTGCAACATAATTTTATTTTTCCTTTTGTTAAATTGTTCGCGAGTTCCTTCCACCGGATTATTGAACAACGACAAGGGAATACTTGAGAAGACCTTTTGGTGTGTTCGTGTGAAAGTGATCCATCTTCTCAACGGTTGTCACTTCGAGAGGTTAGTTTACGTAAACCCGTAGTAATTCCGCATGCGTAGGATTTACGAGAATTATTTGTATGCATGATTGGTTGTTGAATTATTATTTGAATTAATATAGGATTAATTCATGCTAGTAATAGTTGTTATAATTAAATTTGTATTTAAATATTCAACCCGAATAGATCCGGGCAATTAATTCTCCAACACTTTTATGTTGCGAGGTGGTTTCATGTCCATGATGACTTTGATCTTTGTGGGGTTAGCTTCGATACCTCGCTGACTGATGATATGACCCAAAAATTTTCCCGAACCAACTCCAAAACTGCACTTCTTGGGATTCAGACGCATGTTGTATTTTCTTAAGATGTCAAAGGTCCGGGCTAGGTGGCCCACATGGTCTTCTTTCTTTTCGCTTTTTACCACAATGTCATCGATATACACTTCCATGGTCTTCTCTATCTCATCGGAGAACATTCGATTTACCAGACGTTGGTAGGTTGCCCCTGCGTTCTTCAATCCAAATGGCATTCTCTTCCAACAATACACGTTTTTCTCTGTCAGAAAAGATGTGTGTTGCTGATCATCTTTGTCCATGGCGGTCTGGTGGTACTCGGCAAAGGCATCCATAAAAGTCATCATCTCTTGTCCAGCGGTGCTATCCACGAGGTGATCGATATGAGGCATTGGAAAGTAATCCTTTGGACAAGCCTCATTGAGGTCGGTGAAATCGATACATAGCCGCCAAGAGTTATTTGTTTTTTTAACTAGCACCGTATTGGCCACCCATTGCGGTTGATCTGCTTGCTCGATCAACTTGGTATCCATCAACTTTTTCACTTTTTCGGCCAAGGCTACGTATTTCTCAGGGCCGAACTTTCTCCTTTTCTGGGATACTGGATTCTTTGTCGGGTCGATGTTTAGCTTGTGGCATGCGACCTCGGGATCGATGCCGATCATGTCTTCATGTGACCATGAGAATACATCCAAATTCTACTTGAGGAAATCTATCAATTGGTCTCGCAGGTCACTGGGTATTTGTGTTCTGATGGTCACGCTTAGTTCTGGTCGATCGAGGTAGACTGGGATCGTTTCGAGCTCTTTGATAGGGGTTGCTCGCTGATCATTTCTTTCTGTTCTTGGATCAAGGTTGAATTCTCATTGTTCGAAGTCGACCTCCATTGGCTCAAAACCGAGGCGAGGTTCCAAATTTGGTAACTCTTGTACGAACTTCTCTTTAGCTGCGACGTCAACTTCCATAGGTGTTACATTTATTTCTATTACATTGTCTATCTTAATTTCATCATTTTCTTTTTTCTTCCGGGGTGGAGTTTGACTCATACAACTTAGCCCCACCTCGGATTTCCTACCGAAATAAAAAATAGAATTTAAATCGACACAGGTGTAAGTTAAACATTTTCTTGCAGCGATTTGATCACCCTTGATGGTGTCAATTTTCCCATCAGATCCGGGGAACTTAATACAATAGAAATAAGATGAGGCGGCAGCCCCAAACTCATGTTCGAAAGGCCTGCCGAAGAAAGCATTGAAGTTCGAGGGGATATCGATGATTACAAAGTCCAGCTGTCTTGTCGCCTTCACTTCGATGTCCAAGGTTGAGGTGATTTCCACAAATAGGCGAATCATTTCATAGGCTTCGACAGGTTGGTTTTCAAAACCTCGGATCCCGACCTCGCAGGGCTCAACGTAAGAGTAGAAATCGTCGAGCAGGTCAGTGTCTTCTTGAAAAGGATGTTGCAGAAAGCCCCATTGTCGATCATGATGCGATGAACCAGAGCCCCCATTATCCTGCCAGAGATTACGAGCGGATCCCAGTTCGGATAGACCACTCCATCTTTGTCTTCTTCAGTGAAGGTGAGTTGTTTCTGATTTGGGGCGATGGTGTTGATTGTGAGGCAACTTAGCACCGCATTATCGAGAGCTCGCATCTTGGCCTTTTGACATCGATTTAACAGGGATGTCGCTGGGAGGAAACCCCCGAGAGTTCCCCCTGTTGGGCAGATCATGTGGATGACTCTGTTCCCTGCACCTTCTAGGATTTGCGGACCTCGCATGGCTTGGTTGTTTTGGTTTCTAGGGGGAGGCGTTTGTCGTTGATTCTGTTGTTACCTTGGCTTGACAAACCTTTCCAATTTCCCTTCTTCGTACAACTTCCAGAGCTCCCTTTGTAGGTCGCGGTAATGTTCAGTGGTATGCCCAATGGTATTGTGGTAATCAGAAAATTTCTTTGGGTTGAGCTTAGAAGTGTCCTGGAGCATTTCCCGGGCCGGTGGGATCTGTTGTCCGCCCCTGATCGCCTGAAAGATCTGAGTTGCATTCATGGTCATTGTCTCGAGGAGCTTCAATTCCAGAGTGTTATCGATTGGCTTGAATGTTCCAGGAGCTCGGTAGTTCATGGGTCTGGGTTTTCTGAAAGGTTTCTCGGATTTTGGATCTGGCTTCTTGACTTCGACCTTCACCTCACTTGGTCGCTGCTCGCCCAATCTTGAGGCCAGTATCTCGGCATTGGTGATCATAATACCTGCTCGGTATTGGAAATCGGCGTAGCTTGATCGGTAGTCCTTGTTCATCATCTTCCAGAGTTTGGTTCCTTTCTTCAACCCATGCACTATTCCCAAGACTTTGGCTTCATCACCCAAGGGCTCGCCTTCCATAATGAGTTGGTCTATGCGATCGATGTATGCTCGGTCCGACTCCTTCTCGAACTGATGGATGTTCGCAAGACACTGCTTGGTTCCCTTGTGTGGGGTCAGCGAGGTGAAGTGAGTGAGGAACAATTAAGCCATCTGATGGAAAGATTCTATGGACGTCGGTGGTAAGGTGTTGAACCAATGGTAGACTTGGTTGCCTAGAGTGAGCGGGAAGAGTCGGCACTAGGTGGCATCAGTTGCGCCCATGGAGTTCATGTAGGATGGGTATTTGCTTACATGATTGATCAGATCGGTGTTGTCGTTATATTGTGTGATGGAGCTGACATTGATCTTGATTTGTACAGGGGCGAGCATGACTGTGGGTTACAGTGGCGAGATGGGGATTTTTGTGGTGAGAGGTACTCCCCCCTTGTTCGCTAACTGTTCTTGGAGATCTTTGATATTCTGAAGAATGGCGACCATATGTGGAGATTCATTTTGCCCTGCGACCTCGTCGCGATGAGGGCAAGGAGGAGGGTTTCTTTCTTGTCGGCGAGGTGATGGAGTCCGACGACGTCTGTAGGGTGATGGAGTTCTTTCTGTCCTGCGGGGTGAGGGACTCCGTTCGAGTCGATCCTTCGCCGATATCCGCTGTCTGGGTCTGTCTTGGGCCACTGACCTGTTGGGGTTATACTGAAAAGTATTTCCCAACATGACCCTGAATACAATCTTTCGGGTCCGGCATGGTCGCGCTGCATCGGCCTGGGCTGATCTCGCTGGGGTCCACGACCTCGGTGCGGGCCGCTATTGAAACCCTCTGAGAACAAATGCCTGTGGATGGGATTTGGCCCTTCGTTCTGATTGCATCGATAGACTGGAGTGCACTGGGTCCCACAAGAGTTGACTTCCTGGCTTCCCTCGCGGTGAGGTCCCTCGTGGCGAGGTCCCTCGCGGCTAGATTTTTCTTTGTGAGGTTCCTCGTGGTGAGATTCCTCGTGCCTTTGGCCTTTGCCCTTGCTTTGGGCCTTTTGGTTCAGGTTGTGGCGCAGGTCGCCATCAGAGATTTTCATTTCGGCTTGTTTTCGGCGTAACTCCGCGATGGTCTCATCAATGTATTTAGGGGTGCAGATTTGTTCGAGCTTCTAAGCAATTCCGGTGATGGGTCCCCGGCATTGCGGTTGCTAGTGGCCAGGCCACTAACTCCCGCTCCACCGGAGCGACATGAGGCCGAAATAGAATTCTTTTTGGCGATCAAGGTAGCTTGAGACATGCTTAGGGAATGTTGAGAAGGATTTTGAGTGAGTGAGGGGAATTTTGTCGAAGATTCGTGAGGAATACTCCAATGAGAAAACACTAATACCTTAGCACTATTTTTCTTAAAGAGTACCCTCCTTCTAGCGTCAATTGTTGTGTACTAAAATATGTGGGTTAAGGACTAATGATGTGGCTTGATGATCTTAGTGACACAAACAATAAATGTGTAAAGTAGATTGCATTTATGTCATATGACTGTATGAGAGAATAAGTGTTTGAGTAATAAATTTGCAAGATGTTTGGTAAGGTATTGAATTATCCTCTTTTCTTGGTCATAAATGACCCATATTTATAGGATTTGGGAGAGTGGAGCTCACTCTCCCGGATTATAAGTACAAGTAGCCGAAAGTGGCCCTGTGAAACATTAAATTCTACATGATTGATGTGACTCAGGTCTGTGATCGCTGGGAGGTCGTTCGATGTATTATGAGCTCGCGCATCTCGTTGGGACGTCACCCGAGATAAATCCGGATTTGCAGGGATTTAGCCGTTTAAGTACTCATAGCTACCCATCATTACCGTCATTTACTGACACATCTCTGATTAGGGTCATCTTTAGGTAAGCTCCTTGGCGCTGCTCGCCTGTCATGGGTCCAATCGTAGTTAATACTCCGTACTTGTGTCAGTCTACGACCTACGAGGTGCATCTAGGTCGCATATTTGAGCTTGATGTGCTTTTGCTTTGCTCTTCTCAGCGAGGTGTTATACTTGCGTAAAATTGGGTCTGGCCTTCCTATGACTCTTCTCAGGTCGTGTCCGACCTCGCGCTACATGCTCACAACACACACAAAACTCACTCTTAATTTACTGGATGTAATAGGAAAACAAGAAAAAAAAGGTATTATTATAATTGGATGCAAATTTTAAAATTTTATATCATTAGAAGTGGTGAAATTGACTGCGATTGTTCGAGTTTTGTGGTTTTTTCATCTTGCAAATGAAAATCAAGCTTAAACATAGTTGTCAAAACTCCAAAATACACGTCTAGTCATAATTCATTAGTAGTACGAGTAGATAGGACTATCGTTGATATATCATACTGAAGTTTGAGTATCAACTTTCATTTAAAAAATACCCTTGATTTTTTTTAAAAATTTCAGGGGCCCCTACCCTTCCTCGCTCCGCCTATATCTATAATTATACACTGTATAAGAGTCGTTTGGTTGGGAGTAACATAAATCATTAATTTTCATTAATAATGCTTGACAATTTTTTATACATACGTAATAACAGGAATAAAAGTAATTTCTTACCCTACTTTCATTACTTGAATTTATTCTTGTAATCACTCTCTCAATCTTCCTCAAATGATATTTATTGTTGATTTTTCTAACCAAACAATAACAATGCAATCAATAATCGTATAGTAATTGACCTCTCAATTATATCAATTACTATTACTATTTTCAACTCATATCAGGTGGGCTATAAGTGATGCAGTTTTTTTCACTAAAAAATTAAAATAAATCTTATTATGAGAAACACTAATAATTCTCCGGTGCAATGCACGGATTTGAATATTATTGATTTTTAAATGTGAGATTATAGTAAGATGAATTGTAATCAAAGTTTAAATTAAATTTATTTTGTTCACATACTCATTAATTTATAATAATTTTTTTCACTATTAATTTTCATTAATATATAAAAATTATATATTTATGGTATAATAATCGTATGACTTTTAATTAGTATATACTAAATTCACCACAAATTACTAAAGGTATAAAATGATAGTACTAAAACTCAACCAAAAAAAATTATATAATCTAAAACAAAATTATTTAGATTCAACTTATATAATTAAAATAAATAAAACACTTTAAATATAATAAAATAAATATTTTAGATATAATTTTTATTTTTATAAATGCAATATATATGTAAATTTTAAAATCTTTAAAAGACAATTAACTTGTTTTGTAGTGTGTTAAAAATAAATTTAAAATTAAATTATTATTGAAATTAGTAGTGCAAAATAAAGATTAAAATAATAAAAGTTGAATTGGTAAACTTAAACCACTCTCTTTGATGGAGAGTGAGACTCACTATTGCACTACATAGCAAGTAGACTTTACTTGCTCCAATATGTATCATTTTTTCTCTCTCCTTACTTCTACTTTTATATATATATATATAGATATAGATATGTAAAAGTAGAAATAATCAAATCGACAAAGTAAATTGTACATGATTCTAAAATTCATGCACTATATTTAAAGAAATGAGATCACATAGTGTTTTACTTTTTATTTCATAATATGAATGAATGAGAAATAAAAATAATAAAAATATATGAAGAACCATCTGTTGTGTACATATCGCGCGACGTGGGGCCCGAGCCCATCCTTCGATGTCTATAGCACTCTATGAAACCCACAGATTTCATAGGGGTTTTACCTTGCACCCAGCACAACGAGGTGGAATTGGGCGACGTCCCCTTCGTCGAGGTCATCGATCTCGGGCTCTTTCAAAATCAGAGCATTAACTCTGATTTGAAATGTGTCAGATATCGGATACAGAAGATCTTGCCTAAACCATGCTTAGTCCAGAGAGAAATCGGCGAAGGATAGATATGAATGACCATTCAGTGTACTTAAAACGACCAATTCCCTGAAAATCCAGAAATTAACCAGGTCGATGTGCCAGCGAGGTCGCCTAACCTCGAGCGACCTCCCGCGAGCTCCAGAAGTGGATCACATAAAAATGTTTAGCATTTAATGTTTTGAAGTCCTTGGCGGCCAATGTACTTGTAAATCGGGAGAGTGAACTCCACTCTCCCCCAACATTATAAATATGGGTCATTTATGACCCAAAAAGATGAGAGAATTTAATATCATACCAAAACTCTTGTAAATTTATTCATCAAACCTGAGATGAACAAAAACTCTAATTCCCAATCATTTTCAATAAATGCAACCAACAACCATCAATTACTTGTTTGTGTTATTAAAATCATTAGTCACAACTAAACCTCCTAACCCGATATTTTAGTACACTACACAATCATATCTGAATTTATATATTAAAAATTCAAAAAAATGAAACATTAAATTGAATACGAAAAGTGAAAATGGAAAATCCAACCAATATTTAAATACATGTAAATTGATTAGTAGACTAGTGGGAGAATATATTTTTTTTCCAGTGGCGACATACTTTGAATAGTAAATTATTTCTACAAATTGATTAAACATAAATTATGGGGTTGTAGGAGAACATGTTTTATTACTATTTCAGTCACTAATATTTGGTTCTACTACTGTCAGAGGAGACCTTTGACCTAATAAATACTTAGGATTTTACTGTGAGGGCCTATCTCCAGCTTTGAGAGGGCCCGACCCACACAATCGTAGAACAACTGTCATTATGGGCCCACGTTACAACCACCATTCTTTTCCAAGAAATTTTCCAATGTCCCAAGGATCATTCTAAAGCCTGCATTTTTCTAGTTTTGTACATGTTACTTTATAGGGCATTGCTCTACCATGCTAGGGATGGGAATAGAGGTGCTCACGGTTCCAAAATTTTGGGAGGCGGAACCGGAATCGAACCGCGATCAAGGTGGTTTTTTTTTTAATTTTTTAATTTTTAGATCTAAAATTTGAAGAAATTTACATGAAGATGACAAATTATTATTTTGGGAACTTAAATGAAGATTACAATAGTTAAAACATATATAATTTTATAATTAGACAATTATAAATACATGATAATTGTCTAATTGATACATCATCAAACATTATTACATTAAAATAGTATTAAAATGCAATAATAGTAAATTAGTAAAACTAGTAGAAGACTAGTAATACACTACAAATGATTATAGCTATTAGATTGAGTTGAAGGAGACCTAAATCATCGAAATTTAAAAATTAAAAAAAAAACCATAAAACTGACGGTTCGAACCGGAACCGGCGGTTCCCGGTTCTAGGAATGATGGAACATGAACCGAACCGTGTATTTTACGGTTTCGGTTCGGTTCTGGAACCGGAACCGTGGAACCGGCAGTTCCAGTCCGAACCGCCTGTTCCGGTTTTTTTTAGCATGTCTAGGTGGGAATAGGTCAGACCTAGGTAGACTTCCTGCTAGAAGAACTAGGCTTGGGACATGTGTGTTAGGCTTAAATATGATTTGTTACCTGTGATAGACTTTTTAGTAGGTTCAATTCTGACCTTTTTAATAAACGAGTCGAGCATGAAAGCTTGTATAAAGCTTTTTTTAAAATCTATTTCACTTTAGATATATTTTTTTAAATATATTAAAATTTTGACAGTAAGATCGATTGATTTTGTTCTAGTTTTAATAAGATTTAAGATTTATTGATGTTTAAGCTTATTTAATTATATATTATTTTATATTAATATTATTAATTATATAATTATATTAATATAAAATAATTAATTAAAATATATATAATATATTTTATTGGATATTATATATTTAAACGATCTGTCTGTTGAGCTTAAAAAACTTTTTAAAAGGCATAAGTTTGGCTTGTATAAATAAATAGGCTTTTAAAAAGGCCGAAGTCTGGCTTGTTTGTTAAAAGGTCGAGTCGAGCCGTGCTTTAGTAGGCCGAGACATAGGCACCTATCGAGTAGTCTGGTATGTCCCACCCCATGTAAAGTAAAGACATTGCATGTAAAGTAGTAAAGACAAAATCATTTTTCTCCCGTAGGCACTAGTGTAGTATGTTACGATTTGGGGAACTGAGTGGTAAATTTATTAGGAAAAAAGGTAAATTCAAGTCTTTCAAATATGACAAAAGCTTGTGGGAGACCATGAGACGATTTATAAATTAACACAAATTAACATTTTCTTTTAATATGTTAAAACGTCATTCTCAAATTATATTTCGTCTCACTATAAGATGTTTTCACGCAAGATCTCTTTAAATATTTCGGGTTAATTTCACTTTTGGTCACCAAACTTTACATCAATTTCACTTTTGGCCACCGAGTTTCACTCTTCATCAAAATTAATTACTTAACTACACTTTTTTAATCAGAGTTAGCGACGACGTTAGTTGTCTGTCAAGGAACTAACTGGAGCAATTTAATTGGAGCGAATTATATTAGGGTTCTTTGATTTTCTTCCCCAATTCATTCAGCCTCTTTCCCCCCTTCTCTAAATCCTAATATCCCTGATTTATCTTCAACCAAATGTATATCTTTATTGTTGGTAATGATTCGAGCTCCACATTGAAGCTGCTTTTAACGTTTTTTTTTCTCAAGAAATGTGTTTGAGCTCAAGACAACCGATGGAGTCCACAGACTCCGATTTTCGTTTCGAACATATGTTTTGTAACTGTGAGATTGAGCTCCAATTGAAGAGTTCTTGAACTCTAGAGAATTCAGGAAGAAAGTTTTGATCATGCCCTAACTACAATATACATCTTTTTTTTTTTAATTACAATGTGCTCTGTTTTATTTTTCCTTTAATGAAGTATAAATTAATGTTATTTTTTAATTGTTCATAAAAAGGTGGATATTGTGATTTTTTTAGGTGGCTTATCCTGAAATATGCTCAAGATACAAATTGATTATTCTTCGATTCCTCAAAAAGTTCGATAGGCTTTGAAGATGAAATAAATATTCTCTAATATTAAAGAGAAACAACTAAAAGCTGAGTTGAGGAAAGATATTTGAATAGATATAGTGAAATTAAAGAACAGGCAGACACAAGAATCGAATATAGCGAAGAAGAAGAAGAAGAAAATGTTTTTGTTTGGCGCTTATGTGATGGTGTGTGGTGTTGTGATATCAATTTTTGTTTTTTTTCTGTAGCAACTGAAGCAAGTTTGATTATTTATTGTTCATGTAGTTTATTAAGATTTTTGCAATGTATTTGACAGCTTCGTAATGTACGGGTGAAAATGTATTTTTCTTGACACTCATTTTGCACTAATGTAGTTTATTTAGGAGGATGCTAATTTGGATGTTGATTTTGCCTTGTTCAATTTCTGAAACCTCAATTATATCAAATTTTAGTGTTTCTTATGAAGAAATTTTATTCGAGCAATAGTGTCATATAACCAACTGAAAAGTTTCACTTGTAATATTAAAAGGTATTACTTAATTTTGAAAAGTATTACTTCAGCAGAAATAAGAAAATACATGATAAAAGAGATAATGCTTTCCTGCCTACCAAACCTGTAAATAGACTAATGAAAGAAACCAACAACAAACAAAAATACTTGATTCCCTTGTTAATTCATACATAAACCAAACAAAATACTTATCCAATACACAAAATACTTGTCTAACAGAGTAGACAATTGTTCACTTTCTTATTCATACAAAATACATCATTCAATTGGAGATAAATCAATTGAAATTGAAGAGGCATAAGGGCTTGGGAGAAAAGGGAAAAAGGAGAAAAAATTATGTGATTTTGTGGAAGAACCCTAATATAACTCCTGTTAATGCCTTGACTGTCAACTATCGTTGTCACTAACTTTGATTAAAAAGTGTAGTAAAGTGACTAATTTTGATGAAGGGTGAATTCGGTGACCAAAAGTGATATTGATGTAAAGTTTGGTGATTAAAAGTGAAATTAACCCAATATGTTCTCTATGTTCAAATTAAATTTTTACTTCAAATTTCATATACTCGGTGCACAGATTTTTTATTCGTGCAATCACTATATTTTAGTAAAAGTTAAATGTCAAATTCTGTTATATTAGCTTATATGTTTCAGTTAAAATTAGTGTTATGTTTCAGTTAGAGTTGATATCAAGTTTCATCCCTGTGCTCAGTTGCATTGCATGGTGCAATTAGTTCATATGAAGTATGAACTTACTCAAAAAAATTATGTATTTTTTGTTGCATTCAAGTTTATGTAAATTCTTCAAAAAGAGAGGGTCTCATGTAAATCAGGGTTCACGTGAACCTTTTTTTTTTAGTGTGTCTATAATGTATAAAAAGTGCATTTTTTTTAAATGCTTGATTTTTAAACAACGATACTTGATATGTATAATAGTGAAACTTCATATGCACAAATTAATATTTAAAAAAGAATATTTCAAAAAATTTGATTCACTAAAATTTGTCATTCTTAAAATATATTTTTGGTGTAGATTGGATTTTTTCTTGGCTAGGTCTTGTATGCATCAATTGCACCGTGCACTCCATAATGTATTTTAGAAAATTGCAATTTGTTGCACTGAAACATTCAAGTATATTTTACAAATATAAGTTGTACATTTCAGTGTAACAAATCACAAGTTTTAATGCAATAAGTTGTAAATTTTTAAAATACACTATGAAGTATGAAGTGCACGATGCACATGGTTCACAGAAGACATGCTCCTTTTTCAAAAGAATAGTTCAAAAATTATGAGGTATGAAGTATGAAGTGCACGATGTGCATGATTTTCAGAAGATAGGCTCCTTTTTCTTTGGCATAATCAACAAGACATATTGTTAGCTATATCGTAAATTTTATTTATAGAAGTATAAGTAATAATATAATAATATGACATATGGCAAAAAGTAGTCACGATCTTTGGTTACACATTGTTATTATATCTTCTATTACATTATTTAAATTTAGAACATATGTACATCGTACAGTATTTACAAATATAAAATAACACCCTAATATAATCATTTAGCCTATTTAATAAATTATATATTTATTTAAGCAAAAATGATTCCTTCCAAATCTCATCCCAAAAGATCTTATATAAAAATATTTATAATCAGTTATTGAGTTTGTTAATTATTAATTTGGTACATATATTATATATAATCTTAATAAATCTAACATCTCTTATCTACTAATTGTGAATCATTTCCTATTACTGTGGTTATTTTATTTCAAATATCTTAATTTTCGTGTGAAGTTATTTATGATATTATTTAGTTTTTAATTTTTTAATATAAGGCATTCTTCATTAAAAAAATTATTTTTACCGTCCATTTATTTTATTACACTAGGGTTATTTTTATTGTACACCTCATTCATTCTTTTCTTCTTCACGAAGTCGCTGTTGTCGACTTTTCTTCTGCCGTTACCGATCATCTATAGAAAAAACTGTGAGAATCTTTGTTATTTGTCCTCTGGCCGTTAAAGGCAAGAATCACCTTCTCTTAATCATATTTTGAATATATATAATCTCTGGGTTTTTTTTAAGTTATCTATTTGGATTAGAAAATCTCAGCTCTATTTCCTTTTTCCACTTTCTGTTCAAATTTTTCTGGATGACCTAACGGCTAAACAACAAGATTCGTGGATTCTCGTCGGCAACTAGAATTTCTCAGATTATGGGGAGGCTTTTTAATTTTCGGCTGATCTGTGTAAATACAGTGATCTTTACCGAATTTCTTCTTTTTAATTCTTTAGAATATTATTAATTTTTTAAATTTATAATTCTTTTAATATCTCAACCATAATGTAATGTATAACATTAGTTTATCTTTATCAATTGACCATTATCTAATATGCTAGAGTTAAACACATATTTTCACATTCTAGGAGAATAAAGTCTTGCATATTGCAGCTTACGGGTCAGGCCTCTCTCTGACCTGATAACTAGTATCGCCTCCCGCCCTTCGTACGAGTGAAGTTCAAAGCAGGAATTAGAATTCTTTTTCTATTTTTTTTATATTGTGATTCATCTTTATATTAAAACTTGATTTAATTAATTTAAAGTTTGTATGTTATTAATAATTGTAAAAAGTTATAAAACTTTATAAATTTTGTAAAAATCTAAATATTTTACCCAATAATAAATTTGTAAAAAAAATTTATAAAATTTTACATAAAAATATATTAATAGCATTCAAATAGAGTGAATGATTTTTCCCATTTTTTTTTCAATATTTTTTTTCCCATTTTTTTTTCAATATTTTTTTTCCCTAGCTTAGATTTTGGTATGATATTTTAGAAGGAATTATTTGAGATTTTAGAAGGAAAAAAAATATTTTTCTTGAATAAATATAAGTTTTTAAATTAGCTAAATATTTATGTTATGGTGTTATTTACATCTTTGTAAATATTGTAGGACATGCACATTACATATATTAGATGATCTAATAAAATATATTACACTATTGTATAACAGAAGATCCTGACCTGACAAAAACACACCCCAATACCATGTGTTTATATCTCTAGTGAATTATGGAGTAACAATTTAGTTTTACTTTTGATTGAGTAAAAGAGACCCAATTTTAAAACATGAGAGACTTTCTTGTACAAAATAAGAAAACTCGCTCTTACTATAAAAATAAATATATGTTACTATAAGAGTAAGTATATGTTACTATATGGTGATTGTGAGATTTTTTTTTTTTACTAATTCAACAGTGTAATATGGTGGTTAGGGTCTTTATTTAAAATAACTGGTCACAGGTCAGAAAAAACAGATAAAAACAGAAAGAGATCCAGATGAAATAGAGGGATCGTTTTATTCATATAGTAATATACATTTCTCTTTACAGTAACATATATGTGTATTTATAGTACTCCCTCCATCCCAGATTTAATGACGCATTTACTGTTTGCACGGAGTTTAATAATAGAATTGTTTATTATTATAAGTTGCTTTTTGTGGAGAGTGTAAATGATAAAGTAATGACATGTAATGTAAATAAAAAAGAATAAAATTAATTTTAGTATGGAAAAAGTTGACAACGTGTGTAATTTTTTAGACGTTTTGGGATAAAATTTAAAGTAATGATGTTGATTTATTTTCTTTTTAGGAAATATACCAACGAATTCGAACAGATATTTTTGACAAATATGTCATTAAATCCGGGACGGAGGGAGTAACACAACAATATATATGTGTAATTTATATTTACAATAAGTTAATATTATACTTATTATAAAACAAATTTGTCAAATGATCCGTAAATTTTCGTAAATTTTTTCAATCCTAGTGGATCGGATGGGACGGGGCTCTTACAAAATTTTTGTCTTAAAATATTTATCAATAAATATAAAATATAAAGAATCATTTCATAAAAAATATAAAAATTCACAAACTATTCCTAGACTTAATCAGTCTGCTCCCACCTTCCACACCATTTGCTTCCGTAAATAGGAGTAATGTTTTTGTCCATGCATGAAAAATGTTGTTATTTAAATTAGTACTACATTAAGAAATAAAGGTGTTAAGTGGGGCAGCATATCCACCGCTAGTGTCCAACAACTACTAGACTAGGACCGACGTAAAGTCTAGCTGTCGTTGAAAATGACCATACACTTGTGGTGGGCTCCACTATCCACGTGGCCACGTCAGCCCTGACTCATAGCATAGGTGTCCTTACGCGCACTAGCCACCACAAAGTCGTGGTTCCACGTGTCACCTCTATAGTCCCCGCAACATTTCTTACCAAACTTTGGTGCACACCAAATCTCTTGCTAAAGGTAGGTGCCATTTAATATATTGGAATATTTAATTTATTTATATTAAAATATGTAATTTACATTTTATATTATTAATAGTACAATTCAGTATAAATAAATTACATATTTTAGTATAATAAATTGAATGGTTCTAAATATACTATAAAGTGTATGGTACACATGGTACATACAAGATTTAACCATTTTTAATATATTCAATATACAGTAAAAATTTCATACAGTCATATTGTCGGATCGAAAATGAATATTACTATAGAAAAATTATTCTTAAATAGAGTTTTAAATAGAAAAATAATTTTTTATTTTTGAAAAAAAAATAATACATTCAATATAATACACACCATACTACATGTATGTAAATTTATTAGTAAGTTCATATTCATATATCTAATTAATATGAATTTGACTAAAATAAATACATATACTTTCAAAGTATATAAAATTCATGTATTAACTAATATGCATGTACCTTGAAACAAAACAATAGTTATTGCTCACATATGTATAAATATTTGTTCAATATTGAAGGATATAATCATTTTGGCTTCAACAAGAAGATGTCTATGCAGACGAGTTATTAAGTAGTACACGCAAGTTGAAGGATGTAGTGACAAGACATAAAATTAAGATGTCGTCACAATTAACCATAGATAAATATTTTAGATCATCTTAATTGTAATGATATATAATTTTTTATATATAATGTAATTTATTCTTGTATGGAAACATAAATCCTTAAGACGGGATCGAAAATAATATTATGTCTTTTTACAATGTGGAGTTTATTTCTAAATATAATTGGTCTCAAGTTAGGACTGTAATTTTTTATTATTATATAGAGTTTATTCCTATATAGGGGGTTTTTACTGTATATATATATTTTTTGTGTTTTATATTTTTTTCCTTCCAGCTAGGTCTTGTATGCATTAGGGGTACAATCAAGGATGGGAGGGGGGGCACTGAGCCCACTGACTCTTTTAAAATGTATAGTATATATGTGGTTATTTTTAATATTATTATTAATTATTATGATGCCTTAGTGTTTTTAGTGTGTTGGGATGGTTCTGACCTCCTTGGCAACCAAGATTCAATCTCGTTTAAGCTAATTCTTTCTTTATCACTTTGAATACATAGTGTTCAGTTAGTATTCTCTTTTTTCTAATATATTTTAACACTTCTAAATATATTTAGCTCAATTTCTTCTCTTTTTTATTCGTTTATTTTACTCTCCTATAAGTCTAAATTTATTAATACAAATTGTTTATTTTAGTTTCTTTATATCATTATTAATTATTTGATTATATAATTTGCTTATTGATTTTAGATGCATTTCATTATTAGTATGTACTAAATTTGTATATTTTTATTTGACGATTCAACTTATATATATATATATATATATATGAAGCTTTTTAGATAGTGAGATCAATTTTATGCACACGTTGAATGTTATTATTATGTAAGTATATTAAGAATTCTAATGTAGTACAATTATATTTTTAAATTCATAAATAATTTATTCTAATAAGTAATATACATTTTAAATATACTTAAAAAAATGATTTTATCTATTAAGTTGGGCCCTGTGACTCGAAATTCTAGTTTTGCCACTGGGTACAATGCACTCTATAGTGTATTTTAAAAACATACAACTTGTTGTTTTGAACATATAATTTGTAACATTGAAACGTGCAATTTATTTTATGAACACAAGTTGCACGTCTCAATGTAACAAGTTGTGTGTTTTTAAAATACACTATGGAGTATATTGTAAATGCACCTGGTGCACAGGAGATCCGCTCATTTCTTCCTGTTATTAGCTAGTACTCCCTCCATCACGTTCTTATTTGAACAATTACTATTTGCACATAATTTAATATAAAAATTGTTTATTATTATTAAAATGGATATAGTTGCTTTTTGATGGGGTTAAATAGTAAAATAATACATTTGTGTAAACTAAGGTCATAAAATTGATTTTAGTATGAGAAAAATAATGACATGTGACGTAATGTTGAGATATTTGAAGGTATAAATAAAAGAAAAAAATTACTTTAATTTTATTTATAGAAATATTCAATTAAATTTGGGACGAACTTTTAGTCAATGTTCAAATAAGAATGAATTGAAGAGAGCATCATATAGCATATTTAGATACCATTTTATGATAGTTTTGTTTTAAACATAAAGTTATGCAACATGCACACCATATTAATACTCGTATAGTATGTCTACATGTGGCCTAGGTAATTAATGTCGAATTTATAAAAAAAAATAGGTTAAATTTTGTATGCACATGCAACACAAAAAATAACTATAAAAATAATAAGTACAAGAAAACATAACCTAATTTAGAAAAATATTGTGAAACTGTGAAAACTATAGTCAATGCCTTGCTAATTTGTGAAGGAATGAGTTCCTTGAAGAAACCCTTCTTGTGAATAGGCTTCAAGTTCGTTATTCTCGCTCTAGAATAGGAATATAATTGGGTTACTGTCCCTAGTTCATGTGATGATGCTTGAACTTTTTTGTATATCTTCGAAAATTAGGAAAAAGAAAACCCCCATATGATGAACTTAAATGTATTTATGTTTCTTTTTATACATTTTTATCATAAGTAACTATATAGGCGTGTAAAATAAAACACTATTATGGCGCTTGGTTAAGAATTTTCAAGAAGAATTGAATACTGAGGTAATTGTGATGATACATGAGAATAACAGACTATCTCTTCATCATCTATTCATCAATTCATCTTCATGGTTATTATTTTGATTAATTATCTCCTCCTAATTAAGAATCATTTATCCTCGATCATCCCACTATTTCTCAATCAATAATAATTTGTGTCTTAACTAATTTTAAAAATACACTATGGTATGCTTATTAGGGGTTATTAGCAAAAGAGTAGACAAATTTAGTAGGGGTAGGTGGTTATAAAGTGATTGGTAGAATTTATTTGTGTGTTGATAGGGATTTGAGGGGATTTCAAATTGTGTAAAGTGAATTTGAAATAAAGTAAAATGTACATTTGAATTTTGTATATGTTTTGAGGTGGACATTTTGTAGGATTTAAAAGTAGACTTTAAAAAGTATGCGATGAATAATTGATTGTGACATGAGTCTCTCATGAAACTTGTTTACCGTGAAACTAATTTTATATTTACATGGTCGATCCTTCAATTATCATGATTAATGCCCTTTAATATTATAATGCATACAACATACCTTTTAGTTATATATCCAGTTTTGTGAATTCTCTTGTGTGAAAATTGTCCACTATATACTTTGTGTTGATTGTGTATTGAGTAGGGGTGGATCGGTACGATATACCGAAAATATCTCGTCATACCGTATATCGTACCGAAATTTTCGATACTAAAAAATGCATATTGATGTCGTACCGAAAATTTTGGTATACCAAAAATTTTGGTATATCAATATTACATACCGATACCATACCAATATTTTGGTATACTGTACGGTACCAATTTTCGACATATACCGTATCAATACGGTATTTTCGGTATATACCGTAATATTTTCGGTATACCGGGAATATTTTCAGTATACCAAAAATATTTTAGTATAACGAATACCGAAATTTTGTATATTTTCATATCGAAACCGTACCAAAAATTTCGATAAAATCGATATTTTTTGGTATAATAAGTGTTGTATACCGGTATTTTCAGTATTTCCTCCATCCCTAGTATTGAGTATTGTGTGTAAAGTAGGAGATATCTCTTATCTACTAATTGTGAATCACCCTCTATTCATATAATTTATCTATTTCAGAATCTTGTAATTCTATAAAGTGTTATTTATGGTATAATAATATGAAGAGTTATTTATAATATAACACTTCATATTAAAAATCTATACCGTTCAATTTTCTTCATTCATCTATGCCATTGAATTTTATAAGTTTGACTTATTTATGATATAATTTTTAATCTCACAATTAATTTATCTAATTTAATTTATATCATTCAATATTTTTAGGTAATTATTTTTTACTTTTATGGTCCTGGGATTTTCTTACAGTCTACGTCTTTCTTCATCAATCATTTTTTATTTTTGCACATATACATTATATCAAATATATACTCTATTATACTACTTTATGGTCCTGTGATTTTCTTATAGTCTACGGGTAATATTGCTTTTGCCATTTGGATAGGCACAGTTTGAGCGATTTGGAATTGCAGGAATAATAAAGTTTTTGTAGACATCGAACTGGATCCCTTCAAATATCGGAGGAGATGAAAGCAAGAACTTGGTCTTGGATCGTGACGAAGAAATCAAAATTTAGTGTTGGAGAAATTGGTTAAATATTATTTAATTGTAATTAAGAATGCGTGGAACACTCATCTTTAATTAAATTAAATTAAATAGAGGGCATATAGTTTAATTCTCCAGAAATTAAAAGGCGTAGTGTCGATCTACTCTCGAAGTAGATGACCGTAGTGTATCTATAATCTCAAAATTGAATTTCGGTGAGTGAGAAATTAAATCACGAAGTTGAAACGTCAACACACTTTTTATGGTTTAAATAGTGTTGGGAAATGTGGGAGAATTAACTGGGAATTAATACATCCCACATTGAATAATTAGAGTAATTAACAACTCCTAATAAGATGTCCGGTCGTGTCGAGCCGAGCCACGCCCGAGCCTGTGGTCCTTGGCAATTGGACTTTGGTCTTGGTCTTGGGCTGGGGGCCCATATTAATTTTTTGGAGCTTACCCCAATTGAAATAATATGAGCCCAATGTGCAAAGCCCAATCCGGGATTGGGTTGGCCCAAGTAATTTCAGCACATGTCTGCAGAAATTTGAATTTGAATTCAGATGAACCTGGACGTCAGGATGTCAAAGTTCATGGACGTTTCACCTAGAATATTGTAACAGTTCAGTTACAGGGTTACAGACTGAGTGGTCAGACAACCCAATTATGATAATCAATTCCATAACTGCCCGAGAATTAAATTCAGGATGCCCTCCACCTGATGAACATGCTCGTATAAATAGGACATCATACATTTGTTTTTTCCACGCTTCAAATTCCTGAGCTTCCTGCAACCTGCATACCCAACTTTTCTGCATTTTTAAAGTGCAGCCTTCTCCTTGCGCCAATTCAGTACGCCGGAGCTTTACACGTTGCAGTGTTCCCCAACAGCTGCACTTGTAAAGAAGAAAGTCGTTTTACCTTTGAAAATGATACGTCAAATCGAGAACACTACCAAAGCATATTTCATTTTGCGGGAAAATATTCCACCATGACTCGACTTTGGTGAGTTTTTTATGTATTTATTTAGTTTGTTATTTGCTCATGCTGGTGCTGGTTAATACGTGCAAAGTTCGAGATTTTCTAGAAGTTGTTCTTGCAAAGTTCCAGAATTTGTTCCTGCGAATATTCGAGGATTTCCAGAATTTTTTCGTGCAGAATGCAGGATTTTTCAAAGTTAGTGCGTGCGAAGTTTGAGTTGCTAAAAAATATTATTTCCTTTGACGAAAAGTATTAGTTATTTTGCTGTAAAGTATTACTTATTTTTTAGTATTTTTAAAAAAAAATATTTCACCCACATTGTAAGCCATCGTTGGTGCTACATAAACCCAACATTTAGAGAATTACCTTTTGTGACAAGGCGTAAAGAATTGAGGAATAGCTAGTTGTTAGTTCGGCTAGTTCGGTTTACACATGTTATGGAGCATTGATGACTTGAAATTATTATTTTTGTTGCAAGGGTTGGGGTACCCCTTATACCTCAATTTTTACTTTAATGAATCCTTTGTTGGCTGATAAAAACATACATACAAACACACACACAAACATATGTATATATCCAGTTTTGTGAATTCTCTTGTGTGAAAATTGTCCAGAATATACTTTGTGTTGATTGTGTATTGAGAATTGTGTGTAAAATAGGAGATATCTCTTATATAGTACTTTTGAATCACTCTCCATTCATATAATTCAACTATTTCAAAATTTTTGAATTCTATAAAGAGTTATTTATGGTATAATACTATGAAGATTTATTTATAATATATAATACTTCAGATTAAAAATCTGTACTGTTCAACTTTCTTCATTCATATCTGTCGTTAAATTTTATAAGTTGACTTATTTATGGTATAATTTTTAATCTCACAATTCATTTCTCTAATTTAATCTATATCATTCAATATTTTTAGCTAATTATTTTTTACTTTTATGGTCTTGAGATTTTTTTACAATCTACATCTTCCTTCATCAATTATTCTTTTTTTGCACATATACATTATATCAAATACATGCTCCATTATACTTTAGAACATGAAATGAATGGAAATATGACATGCAATACTAAAAAATTAAAGTTATGTATATAGTTGATAAGTAATTAACATTTTAAAGTTATTTAATCTAAAATTAATAATATAAAACTATATTCAATCCCGCGTAGTGCTAGTAATATATAAAGTAAAAAAAAAAGTGTTGGATTGAAAAAATAATAGTAATAATTAAAAAGTTGGTGATAGATTATTAATAGTGTATTATAAATTGTATTTGTAAAAAAAATGTGTATTACAATAATTATAAGACAAAATTTTAGAGGATTTGAAATTCTATACTAAATTTCTGCTAAATGAACAAAACCTTGAATTAAACACTCTAAAAACAAAGCCCGAGAGAAAACAAACCCCATAATAAGGGCTGTCAAGGGTCTAACAATGTTACCACCTATTTTGTTATTCTTGAATTAATAATTAAGAGGTCCAAAAATCCTTTTAGAGATACTCTTAGGTCCAGTCTACTTTTAAAATTACTAAGAGGTACTAAGTAAGTGATAAAATATCCATAATACCCCTCAAAAATTTGAAAACTAAATCAATCCACCCTCAAATCACTCTCCCAATAAAAAATGCCCACAATCTGAAAAAACTTTCTCTCTCAAAAACCCTAATTACTTGCTCTCCTTTTCTCTTTTAAATAGCCGCCCCACCCTCACCATGCCGCCGCCGCGGCCATCCCACCTCTTTGAACCAGAACGGTGGCGCTACTCCACCTCCACACTCGGTGCGCAACTTACTTCCAACTCCGCCTCGACGACCCCCACCCTCCCTCCAAAAAGAACCAGAATGGTGCCGCCGACCTCCACTTCTCACCCTCCCCACGGCGCCGCCGCGGCCCCTCCACTCCAGGCGACGGAAACCCAAAGATAGAGAAGCCGCCACCCAAAAACCGAGCTATTGAGCGCTGCGATCTGCACCACCAAGGCCTGACTTCTGGTGGCACCGCTTCGCAGAAGCCAGGTCTCCCTGCTTCATGCCGTGGCCTGACCAGCCGTCGCCCTCGAGCCGCCCTTGGAGAACAGGGCCCAAAAACCAGGACCGACGGTCCCAAAAACCAGCGATGTTTGCTAAACAACCAAAACCCCATCTCCAGCGCTCACCGCGGCCCCCCCTCCGCAGCCCGCCGCTACCGCTGCTGCCTTTGTATTTTTTTATTTTTTATTTTGCATTCGTTTACATATCTAATATACAAATTTGGTGATTTTGTTACATTTTCTAGTGATTTGTTACGTTTTTCGGGAAGCGGCGGCGGGGAGAGGTGGGCCATTAGGAGTCTGGATCTGAATTTTTGAAGTTTGGAGTCTGGAGATGAATAGGTTCATCAATTTGATGAACACTTACACGTTTTCGTGCATATGTTCATCAATGTGATGAACATGTGCATGTTGACGAAAATATTTAAATTTCTATAATTCTCTGTAATTTTTTAGACTGTAGATTATATATTGTAAATTTCTATAATTTTCAACTTCTGTAATATTCAATTTCTATAATTTTTAGATTTTAGATGTAAATTTCTGAAATTTTTAGATGAAAATATGTAATTTTCTAAAATTTTTAAAATTGCAGATTGTAAATTTCTAAGATTTTAAAAAATGAAAATATGTAAATTTCTAAATTTTTTTAGATTTTAGATTGCAAATTTCCATAATATTCAATTATTTGACATGAAATTTTCAAGTTGTGTTTTTTACACAAACATGACCTTTTTTACATGAACAAAAAATAACATCAATTCTTAAGGGGAGGGGGATGATTTCAAATATAGAATGTAAGGGTATATCAGTCTTTTTGATACTCATTTTGCACTTAAGAATAATTCCTAAAATACATTGGACCTAAGAGTAATTGGGTCTTGGGCTTTGGACCTATGAGTGAGCCACTCTTATTCTTATTGAAAATTTGAGTCGGGCAACGTTAAAAAACAAAGAAAAAATGCTAGCTAAATTTTTTTTTTTAGAAAAACTCACTCTCCGCTATATTTTATGGAGCATTCTTACTTTATAATACAACACATTTTAAGTTTTACTTTTATGTACAACTTTTGAGATAAAAAGTCTAAATTGCCCTTATGTAAATAATAATGTGCAAAAATATGGTCATGTGCAGTTTAAAGTACCGCTGACTTCACGTGACATGAACATAGGTTGTAATTTTGCATACAATATAAAAGATGCAACTTTTTCTATTTTTTTGAAAATAAAAATGTGTAATATGATGGTAAAGTGATAATATTTTGTATCTTAAAGTGAGACTAAAAAATAATTGTATCTTAAAGTAATACTTGAAGATAAATTATATCTATGAACAATTTTCCCAAAAAAAAAACATGCATAATATAAATAAAATCATCAGAGAGACCAATTTTTTTTTTTTTTTCATTTTGGTTTTGATTTTTTTAAATATAAATTTTTAATTCAGGATCTCAAGCAATTTAAAAATCGAAAACATTGAATCAAAATTTAATAGAAATTATTTATAAAAAACAGTATCATACATAAAATAATGTCCCATTAAGCCATTACGCATATACTCTCTCAGTCCACTAAAACTGTACTCACTTTCTTTATTTTTCCGTCCACTAAAAGTGTGCTCATTCTTTTATGAACACACTAATTTTATCTACACCATCCAACCATCACTTAATTCCTCATATTGTTATTGTAATTTATCTACAAAATTCACTTTATCTATAAATGAACACACAATACACTATAATACCTTTATTTTATCTACTTTATATATATATATTTTTAAAAATTTGTGCCCAAATAAATGAGCACGGATGAAATATATAATATAATTCATATATTTGATTGATAATATTTTTTAAAAATAAAAGTGATTTAAAATGAAGCTCCATCTCATATAATGGCCCACCATATATATATATATATTACCAAATAAAAAAAGAAAATATTTAGCCAATCTTAAGTAACAAGTAAAGGATTTTTTTTGGTTGGCAGTTTTTATAGGTAAATGTAACATAATTATTTAAGTTGACAGGGATTGGTGATATTTAATACGACTCCTTTATACTAGAATCACGCATAAATTAATTAGCGCACCGCAGACCTACTACATTTTTTACATTAGTCAAATCCTGTGCAGGTTTGAAACTTTCTCCTTTCTTTTTTCGATTGAATAGTAAATTGAATACCACTTTCATTTGGACATTTTTTTAAGTTTTGATCCGTTCAACATTTATTTTCCCCTTTTTTAAATGATAATAAAATAATATTACTTTTTATAATTATATTTTCCAAATATTTCAAAAATTATATCTTATGTTAATATTTTATATACACTCAAAATCACTTTATTATCTTAACAACTTTATAATAAAGTAAAAAACTCTATAATACTTTCAACTAAAAACCACCTTATCCCCCAAAGATATTACAGTCATAAATAATTTTTACATTAAATATCGTATTTATAGTAAATATCTAAACCAATACAAGATGAAAGAGATATTATTATCTAAGGAATTTACTATTTTTTAAAATAATAATAATTTTTATAATTAACAGTAATAAATTTATGTATAATAGGGGTATTAAAAAAATAAATTTTATGTGAATTATGGAGCACATAACTTTTTGTCATTGAATGACTTTCTCCCTCTATAAAACCCCCATTCATTTTCATAAACTCTCCTTCTTTCCCCCCGACTTCTGCAATACATTATACATACGTATACACACATATACATACATTTTCTTTTTCCCTTCCACATTCATCTCTCTCTGACGATTTTTTCATCTGGGTTTCTGGGCTTAATCTTCGTTGTTTCAAAAGGTGACGTCATCTATGTTTTTTATTGATAGAATCTCGTTCTTTGAGCCTTTGCCTCTTTTTTCCATGCATTTGTCTGATTGCTGTTCGCCGACGGATTTTTTTTTGTGTTTTTTTCAGGGTTTTTAATTCGCATTTCGCTAGAATTTTGTTCCCATTTCGTCTCTTGTTACGTTTTTCCATCTGGGCTCAACACAAAATTAGGTATGAGGACTCTCTGTTTCTGTGATTCTTGATATATAATTATTTTAATTTTTGGTACTGTAATTTGTAAACATATAATCTGTGGAATGACTCTGTAATGAACCCCGGTTCTTCTTGCTCTTGTTCCTTTTGTATGGAGTATTTTCTCCGGCAAAGTCTTGTGTAAAGTTGTGTGTACCTTTTAATAGTATTAGTTGTTTTGTTAAAAGGCATTAGTTATTTTACCATAAAGTATTAGTTCAAAATATGTGCACGGTGAAACTGGTTAACATAAGACCAACATTACCTTATATATTCTCTGTTTTCTCTGTTGAAATTCAGTCTCTATCTTCTCTGTAGGGCTGAAATTTTAATTTTAAAGATGTCCCATAAGTTGTTGAGACCAAAATTTAGGCATTATTCAGTAATAATAGGTCGCTTTCTGCAATAGTTGTGGCAAACAGTTCTTTATTTTGTGTGTTCATAGATTATTCACTTATTTTTATTTTTCTCCTAATTCCATTTAGATGAACATTCTAAAGTCTGTTCAAACATGTTCAGTTCCAGTTATTCCTGTTTTTCTCACAACGACTTGGCATAGAGACTGAATCTTGATTCTAATATGTCGGCTTCGAGCTGTATTTGTATAATTTAATGTCACATACCTACTCCCTTTCATCTCCATTTTTTTTATATGCCCTCGTTTTCATTATGCATGAGACGGTCTCACGATGAGACGAAGTGTAATCTGGGCATGACACTTAACACTTTAGAAGACCGTTTCATGCGAGTTTTAGTCTTTCATTAATCCAGTGGATGGTTCATTAAGATTTATTCTATATGTGGTGGATACATGAAAAGAAAAGAAAGAAAATCAAATAGTAATTTCCTATTTGATAATTGTATTATCTTATGGTCACTTGCATTTATGTGATAGCAATAGCACTATGGGGACGCCTGAAATTTCAGTTGCTTTCATGAATGACATGGTTTTTGTTGTGTTTTGGTGTATTTTAATGCGGTGGACCGACGGGGATTGTTGCTTTCATTTTATGCTACTTGATGGACTGCTTTCTCCTCACCATTGATAACTACAATCTGCATAGGTGGTTCTCTATTGACAAAAGAGTTGGTTAACTGAGTGAAAACATTTTACGGCATAACATTTGAGCCCAAGATTTGGACAGAAATGGACATCAAATCGAACAATACTTCTCCCGTCTTAACTGATACTGCTGCAATGAATAACACAAGGCTGAGCATTCACTCTTCTCTGCTGCCATATTCTCCAAATAGCTCGTCTTTCGCCCCTACGCTCTTCCTCACTATCCCGTTCAGAAAGCCTGGGATTCTTGATGATGTTCGATCCAGCATGATTGAAGCTATGAAATTGTCATCCCCTACTCATAACAAAATTACGATAGAGTCCAACACTGAGACAACACTAACCAATGGTGACCTTGCTTATCGTAACTGGATGGTATGACTATTCATGCTGTTTGAATTTCTTCCAAATTTTGGCTTTCATAAGGGTAGTTTCGTAATTTCATTTTTCGTTTTGCAGCTCAAGTATCCTTCGGCACTTGCGTCTTTTGAGCAGATAGCTAACTGTGCGAAGGGAAAGAGAATAGCATTGTTCCTGGATTATGATGGAACTCTATCTCCGATAGTGGACAACCCTGATCATGCCTTTATGTCAAATTCTGTAAGGATCTATGTCTATAATCTTTTGGCGATAGAAAGTAGAACGACTAAGGCAAAAACTTCAATGCACCAGTTGCACTGTGCAATTGATGAAATTTTGACCAAAGTTTGACTCATTCACAAAAGAAACTAAAATATATGATGAAAAGTATTAGTTCACATGAAGAAAATTATTAGTTCATATAAAAGAAAAGTATTAGTAACCCCCAAGGGTTGGCTAGGTGGTGTAGGCTTGGGACTTAGGAGTATGCTCCTCTCTAGGTCTCAGGTTCGAAACCCCTTAGGTGTGATCAAATCTTGAGATGGGTCAGTCCATACAGAGCTTCGCTCTGGCTTGAAGTGGGGCCCCCGCTAGTGGACGGTGGGTTCTGGTCCCCCGGATTAGTTGCGACGTCTTCGGGCCGGATATCGGGCAATAAAAAAAAAAAAGTATTAGTTTGTACGCTGAACAATATTCGTACTTTTTCAATATACAACTAATACTGTTCCATCACATTAGCTAATTCTTTTCAACTGCTTTTTTTTAATGATTCACGATTTGTTTTTTTTTTTAAAACAGCGTGGTTGAAATTTATAAGAGAAATGTTAAAAAACTCAAAGACCAATATTACTAATAGGGTTAGTTACAAAAATTACATTTGAGGTTTAGCCTGTGGGGGGATTTTGTAAGAAAATAAACTTCATTGGGCGTTTTCTGTAATTTGGTTAAACCTTACAGTTAGTTTAATAATTTTCTCAAACTAGATATATTGCACTTTGTTCTTCCATTACTGAACCTTCATAACTTGTTTTCAGATGCGAGCTGCTGTTAGCAATGTGGCCAAGTATTTTCCCACGGCTATAATTAGTGGCAGAAGCCGCGATAAGGTAATTAAATGGAATTAATTGTTACTGTTGCTACATATCATGTTATAAACTTATAATACATGTTGTATTCGTATGAAACTTACCAATTTTTAATTTTTTCTCTCACATTTCTTCAGGTATTTGAGTTTATAGGTCTAACTGAACTTTATTATGCTGGAAGTCACGGGATGGACATAATGGGCCCCGTTCGACCCTCCTCAAGTGACAACAAAAACTGTATCAGGTCTACTAACAAGGAGGTACCGGCCATCTTCGATTTTATGGCCTTATTATTAAACATTCTTGGAATTATTATTCACAAAATTACTTGTGGTAATAGGGCAAGGAAGTCAACCTGTTCCAGCCTGCCAGTAAATTCTTACCCATGATTGATGAGGTATATAATCTCTTTATTTATCTAGTGACGTGCATCGCTTGATTCGTTTCTATGTAATATGGTTTACTTTGAATTATTAAATAATCACTTAATGCTCTATCTAGGTTTTTAAATCTCTTGTGGAGATTACAAAAGGTATAGTTGGTGCAAAAGTTGAGAACAACAAGTTCTGTGTTTCTGTACACTACCGTAATGTGGATGAGAAGGTAACGTGCCTCGTTTCTTAATCTTGTTCGTTTGACTTAGTTATCTCACCTCGTTTATCTTTCACTAATCCGGTTTTGGACAGTACAGAGTTGGACAGTAGTTGGTCAATCTGTTGAGGAGATCCTGAAAGGTTACCCTCATTTGCGGTTGACACACGGTCGTAAGGTATTTCTCACAAGCCAATTTACTCGTATATCTCTCTGTTTAGGCAAATAATTCTATGCACCAGTTGCATATTAGTTGTTTTTAAGTGTTTTTTTAAATGGTATTAGTTATTTTACTAAAAGGTATTAATTGTTTTCATTAAATAGTATTAGTTGTGCACCAATTGCATTTTACAATTGATGCACCCAAGTGTTACCCTGTGTATAGTTACTGCTTTCTACATATTACGTTTCTGTTTTACTGATTGTTTTGATTTTGATTCAGGTATTAGAAGTACGGCCAGTTCTCGACTGGCACAAGGGTAAAGCTGTTGAATTTCTACTCGAATCGCTCGGTGAGTGAATTCTCATGTATTGAAAATACACAGATTCTTCTCTATTGCTCCCCACACTGAAATTGATGCGAATAAAATTTGTAGGGTTAACGGACTGTGATGATGTTCTTCCAATATATGTTGGAGATGATCGCACTGATGAAGATGCATTCAAGGTAACTCGAGCTTAGAAAAGAAACTCATGCATTATTGTACGAAAACTCGATAACTAATCTATAATGTATTACAGGTTTTGAGAGAGGGTAATAGAGGTTACGGCATTATAGTTTCTTCGACGCCCAAGGAAAGCAATGCATTTTACTCTCTCAGGGATCCTTCTGAGGTATTACCAGTTTTTTCTACTGAATTTCGTATATCATTTTCAATCACGAATATTGATTAAATTGCAAAGCTGGCTCCGTATCTTTTGGGTGTTGACAATTTTAGACTCATACGGCTCAATTTTCTCAATTATGTCCCATGACTTTTGAAATGGTGCAATTTTAGTCCTATATCGACAAGGTTGCAGGATTTTTGCACGTCGTGTTCATGTGAGCTGCTGGAATTCCATGTAGCAACCGGATACGCAGCATAATGAGATCCAATTCATAATTTAATTATCACCCTAAATTTAAAAATTGTCAATTTAGGACCAAAATTGCAGCATTTTTAAGTTTATGGGACTTAAATAGTACTAAATTGTTAATACCCTATAGATATGGGATCAAATTTGCAATTTACTCCACGAATATCAACAGAAGCAGATTAATTTAGCACGGGGAAATAAACTGCCCCTGCAAAATTTGCTTCGACCGTTATAAAATGATGATTTTGTAATGGAAGTATACTGCTCACGAGGAATTATTCGACACATGCAGGTGATGGATTTTCTCAAGACCTTTGTGACATGGAAGAAAAATACAATATAACTATTTCGACATATGAAATGAGTATAATTTAGTACGTTAGAGACGTTTTTTTATTCATTTTTATGTTAGGAGATTCACGGGGTTTAGGAGCGGAGGTGGTTAATCGAAGCTTGTGGACAAGTTAAAGAGACTACATTTAGAGCTATGTGAATTTATCTGTCATTCCATCACCAAGGATGCCTTAAGACCCCCTTCCTGCTGCTGTTTTGTTCCTTGTAGGCCAACACAAGGGTGGGCTACTGGGCTCTATATAAAGGCTTGTTACATTTCTTGATTTAACTTCATTTTTTGGCTGTTATTCTATATGAAATTATGAATACATTATCTATTGCATATTCCAAGTGTATATCAGACATTTTATCCTGGCTTCATTTTGATGATGAGTTTTTTTAATGATTGATGTTTGTTTGTAGTTGAAAAGAATAAAGATATAACTTAATTAATTATGAAGGTTACTATTGTCCTAGAAACTAGAAAATTAAGATATTTCCTACCGTTTAGGAACTAGAATCCTATACAGTATTTTACATAATCCGAGTCTACCCTTCAAAATGGGTTGTAAATGTCTAGAAGACCCATCTTGATAATTAAGTGACTTGAACAACCTTGTTAGAATATTTATTGTTTGCTTTGAAGTGGGAATATTGAAAGAAATACAAATGACTTAGCCTTCTATTTTACTTGTTAATAAAATACATGGTGTGAGATCGTTTCAGGCCACGTACAACAATATCAAGTTGGGAATAAATAAAAAAGTATAAAGAAATATTACTCTAAATTGACCAGAAATAAGTTGAAATCCTTCCAAGAATGAGTTAGAAAATCCTTCACTTGAAAGTCTCCTGCAAAACAACCCGCAGGGGAGGTGATCGGCGTCGACCCTTCGGTACTCAAGTCAAAAGATTGCTTTTAGACTTCGTTTACTTTGACAAATATGATTAGAGTAGATTTGTTAACTAATAGAAGAGAGTTAAGATATCCTAA
Source organism: Stenogyne calaminthoides (assembly GCA_037126765.1). Lineage (NCBI taxonomy): Eukaryota > Viridiplantae > Streptophyta > Magnoliopsida > Lamiales > Lamiaceae > Stenogyne > Stenogyne calaminthoides. The sequence goes on from JBBCBC010000011.1 coordinate 19,278,409, forward strand.
GTTAACTAATGTTTACATAGGGAAAAAGGCAAATCATATATCCTCTCTGTTATTACCTTATCACGTTTATTTAGTAGTGGTAGTAGTATAGGTTATAACATATTTATTCCTAACTTAAATAATTAGATTTACTTTTTGTAATGTCCGAGTATAAAAATGACATTTTACATAATGAATAGGACATGGGCTTATTAACCTGCCCAATTTGAACGGTTCAAATAAGAGAGGTTTGCGGGGTTATAACCGGGTCATTAGGATTACCCACATATTTTAGCATATTTGAACCTCAAAAGGAAACACCCAACTGACCTGTACTGATTGTTATAAATCAACCTAAAAGAACAAAGTAAACGAAGCCTTAGAGGGATAGAAAATGTCTAAAGACAAGAGAGTATGAAAAAGTGTAAGTCATGTTACCTCCATGCTTATAAAATGGACTATTTATACCTTAGCACCTAAAGGGCATCCAGGTCCTTTCATCTCAAACCGGATACCCTAGACATGTTGGCAATATGTATTTGACACCTGAATATTCTCCATAAGAATTTGGCGTTTATCCCTGACACAAACGGTTAAACTAGTACAATTAGATCAGAACAAATACACGATATTTTAAGATAATATCCTATATTTTGGTCTGATATCTTAAATATGGAAGACCTCTTCTACTCGAAGGTATTAACAATCCCTTAAAGTCTTTACTTGTCTGGTCATGCTTGATCATATGTGGTCCTCAAACTTGGTCAAACTGGTCTGATCATTATGGTCAAATTAGTTTGACTACAACTCAAAAGCTCCTTTTAGATCCATTGAGAGGATATTTGTAAAAAATGATTATAGCCACCTTGAATTGTGTGCAGAAGTCATTTGAAATATTTTTTTTATTAGATTAAATAAACTTTTAAAAGTTATAAGTTAAAAGCTTCAAAAAAGGTGCTTTTATTAACTTATTAGTCTATTTTAAATACTTTTAATTTTTTTGTAAACACCATTAAATTTTCTTTTGAATATTTTTATAAGCACTATCCACTTCTAATACTAATTACTTTTACATAATCACTAATTTTAATTAATTCTTCAAAGCTATAATTTTTTACAAACACCCCTTGAGTTAGGTCTAACAAAACTTCCTGGGCTCGGGTAACTTACTCATTACTACATTTCACAATTAAAAATTACTACGAGATACAATAAAAAAATTTATTGCTACCCACTACCAAAAAAAGAAAAAGGGACTGTACTACTTATTTTGCCCTTAATTTTCTTTCGTGTTACTTTGAAAAAAAAAAGAAGAATTACTGATTTGATGAAAGGGGGGACCAATTTGACATGGGGTGTAAAAAGTTCACAGCCTTTGTGTTGGGATATATATAGTTTTGATGGAAGTTTCAAAACAATTGTAATAGGACCAGTTAAACCTGTTAGTCGACTGATGATGAGTTAGGAAACCAGCTGAACATGTTAGACAGCTGACGGAATAGAATATGTCACATATTGAGGGGGAATTCAATATGTATAAAGTAATGCCGAAGATCAGAAGGCAAGATCAGCAGATCAGAAAACAAGATCAACATATGCCATCAGAAGTCTAGATCAGAATATCTGATGATCAGAAGAACATCGACACTACAACAAGAACACCTTTTCTAGTAAAGACATCAGAAGAGTCGATAAAGTTGGAGCTAAGACAACTATATCAGAAGACTCAAGGTAGCCTGATCAGTAAATCAAGATAAGTCAGAAACGTGATAAGCCTATCTACGTATCCAAAACATACGAAGGAAATCAAACAAGAAGAATGTCAACTTAGCTGACTCTACAAGGCGCCGAATCTGTGTACTTGCTAGCCACTAAGAACTCGACACGTATGTACAAAACTGACAATGCATGATATGGCGTATCAGGGCAAACGACTACAAAGGACAAATATACATGGAGACGGCATGGCCTTCCTGAGCACGTCAAATCACGCCTGCAAGCTACCAAAAATAGCCTGATATTCAAATTGCTCTCCAATGGCTCTATGATTTTAAGGTCTATAAATATGGGATCAAACCTTCAGAGTAAGGTTACATAAATTATCACCATGCTCAAGCTATCCACAATTTCCGCACGAAGAACACAAAATCAAGAATATTTTCTAAGTGTTCATCCCATAAGTTCTTAGCACAGAAATCTTATCCTTCAGCTTTAGTCTACCCAAATACTAGGATAGATTTCCAGTTGGAACACAAAAAATCTTATACCCAAACCAAAAGTTAGGTTAAGTTTGTTTAGCAAGATTTCAGACTAGGGTTTCTAGTTCTGATTTCTGGGATTGGTTGAGTGAGAACTCTTGAAACATATGTTGTACTGTGTTGGACTAACACATTAATCTAAGTCCAGTTGGTTTAGTTGGTGCCCCTGCTGATAGGGAAGAGTGGACGTAGGACAAGTTGTCTGAACCACTATAAAAATCTTGTGTGCCTTAATCTGCTCTACCTGCTTTACACTATCTGCACACACCTGTTTAACTATTGCATGCATATTCTAAGTCTGGATCAGATTTGCACCAAGCAACTGATCTGATCAGTTTGACACTTTGTCATCTGATCCGATACAGATAACTTAGAACCTGATTTAGTAAATTGGTTTTTCACACGGGTTAAACTTATCTTCCACACATCAGTTTAGCTGATAGACACCGAACTGATCTGCTCTCAAGCGATCGGTAAGTTGGATATCAGTCCAAACTGATTCACACGCACTCTGATCAAACATACTTGCTATTCACACCTGATCTCACGAAAAAGTTCAGAAGTTTATTCATCCCTCCCCTCTAGAATTCAGCCTCACTAAAACCCGTTCGGGACCTACAAGTGGTATCAGAGCAGTGGTTCTACGGACCACTGGCTTTGAGTATCATCGATTCTTGAGGAAGAACCATTGTGGTCACTTGAATATATCTTTGAAAAACCTGTTTTTAAAACTCATCTGTTTTTAAACTCACATATTCAGCATGGATAACACTTCTGGAATGTATCATGATCTGCCTAAGTTTTCTATTGATGAGTATGCTGACTGGACCATACTCATGAGCAACCATCTGGGTGCGATAAGCAGTAGAATGATGGAAGTTCTTGAACAAGGACCCATCATAATTTATTACAACAACCCAGCTGAAGGAGGTGATCCAGAATATCCAACTGAAGCTAGAATCAGAAAGAGTCCTTCACTGATAGATGCTAAGGAAAGGAAATTGTCCAATATGGATACTGTAGCCATACATATTCCCCAACAACATCAACATGAAGACAATGGACAAGATAACACGTGAGAAGATCAAATATCTCAAGACTTCTAAGCAGATGTGGGATACCCTTGCTGAGATGTGCGAAGGAAACAATCTGATTAAGGATAGCAGACTGCAAGCTGAACTGGTAAAATTTAAAAAACTCAAGATGCTACCAAATGAAACCATAAATCAGCTTGATGGAAGAATCACCATGTCAGTCAACAAGCTTCGAGAACTGGGATGAGAAATGTCTGACAAAGACATCAACTACAAGATCTTGAGGTCCCTGACCAAGAAATGGGACATGAAAGTAACTGTGATAAAGGATTGCCAAGATATTGCGAAGATGAAGCCAAGCAACCTGTTTCTCAGTTTAAAGGCTCATGAATTCGATCTGATTGAAAGAGGTCAAGAAGAAGAAGACGAGTCACCTGCTGAAGCTACACCTGCCACGTCAAAAGCAGTTGCATTCAAGGCAGCTAGCAGCAGTCCGAAGTCTACTGAACTAATAGGAAATGTCATGAGTCAGGCTGAACAGATTGCTTTGCTGACCAGAAAGCTTGAACGATCTAATGTTCAACTGGGAAAGTATCAGAGATTTTATAGAGACTATCAGAACAACAGAGGAAGAGATAGGAGATCTACTGACAGATCACAAGAAAGGAATTGTTCTGATGACAGAAGAGATGATCACAGAGAAGATAAGAAGAGAGATGACTGTTCTGATGATAGAAGAGACAACAGATCAGATAGAAGTAATTCTAATTACAGGCAAAATGGGAAGTCACCTGACAAATCTTATAGAAGAAATGATTCACCTGGTTGAAGAAATTCCGTGGAACCTGGAGCATGTTTCAACTGTCAGAAACCAGGTCACTACAACGCAGATTGCCCTGACCTGACTCCAAAAGAAAGAAAAGATAAGCGGAATAGAAGAGAGCAAAGATACAGAGACAGAAAAGCCATGATTGCTGATACATCTAGGATATATGATTCCTATCTGCCTTCAGATGATTCTGGTTACTCATCTGTAGAAGACTTCTGCCTGATGACCACTACTGATGATGTCGATGACCTCGATGATCTGATGTTCTCATTTGATGACGACATCTGTCTCATGGCCAAGGATGCTGATCAAACTGAGGTAACTTCTAAACCTTCTGTGTTTTCTGTTTCCACACCTGTTGTGCTGAGCACACCTGCTGGAGAGATTGACCTGCAACTCTACAATGAGCAATTTTTTGATGATCTCTCTAATGCAGTAGACACTTATACAATAGTGGAAGCTGAGAACGATAAGCTAAGGGCCGAGAACATTCAGCTTGTCAAGGATAATGCAGTAAGTAAAGCTGCTGAACTAAAATCAGTTGAGACTGTTCAGAAGATGACTACAGAACTGGAGTTTCTGAAAGTCATCTCTTCTGATCAGGGTAAACCGGTTAAGGAACAACAAGCTATAAACAAGCAACAAGCTGATGATCTCAAAATCCTCCAAGCTAAATTTGATGAACTCTTCTGACTGCATGAGAGTCTAAAACAAAGTGAGGACAATTTGCGAAAGAAAGTAGAGATTTTTGGAAAAGCTTCTAAAAATGTTGATGAAATAACAAGCTACTTTCGGAAGCCAACTGAAAAGAAGGTTATTGAGTTTGATAGCCCTTCTGGATCCACATATGTCCAACCTGGTTCACATTCCAAAAGTGAACTTTGGAAGGTTTCTGGACAAGATACACGATATGCCAAATATGTATTGAGGAAGGGAAAAAAACCTGCTGAACAGAAAAGACAAGTGCCTGATCAGAAAGGGAACAGAAATGGGCCTCACCTAATCAAGCATCAGCCGAGGAGTCAACAGAAGAACCCTGTTCTTCTAAAGAGACCTCAGCCTAATCAGCAGATTAGGAATCAGAAAGGACAATCTCGCAAGGGAAAGTCTAATCTGAGACCTAATCAGGTCAAGCTGCCTAACCAGCATGCTAAGGGTAAACTGCTGAAGCCATTTGTGCAAAAGAGATATGAATCTTTTGATGGTAGCAGTCGTACCTATTCCTTCAACCAGAAATTCAGGACATCTGCACCTGAACCACACTGGATTAAAAGAAGATAGACTAATCAGAAAAATCCCAAGTCTTCTGATTCATCCAAGGTTCACACTCATAATCATACTGACCAGAAATCACATGAAGAGATGTATGATTATGTAGATGCTTATGGAAGACAAATTAGGCCTTCCGATCTTGATGATTACCATAGAAGTGCCCTGTTTGTTTGGATCCCAAAAGGTAACACTAACCCCTCAGGACCCAATCCTACAAGGGTACCTAAAGTTTGATTTGATTGCAGGATCGTGTGGGTTTGACCAATAAGAGAGGTGTACAAGCAACTATCTGGTACATCAATAGTGGATGCTCAAGGCACATGACTGGCAACAAACATCTCCTCAGTTCATACATAGGACAAGAAGGACCACGTGTACTCTTTGGTGATGATAACTTTGGTTTTACCAGAGGATTCGGAACCTTAGAGAATGATGATGTACATGTTACTGGAGTCTCGTATGTCGATGGTTTGAAGCATAACCTGTTATCGGTTTCACAATTCTACGATAATGGATTCAGTGTTGAGTTCTCAACTGATCAATGCACTATCAAGAATCGAGCTACTTAACAAATTTTGCTAACTGGTTCCAGAAAAGGAACGATCTACACTATAGATTGGAACAGTTGTCCAAGAAATACATGCCTAATTGTGAGGAGTTCCAAAAGCAGCAGTTGACTTTGGCACAAAAGAATGAGCCATCTGAACTTTAAGACTCTTAACAAAATAGCAAGGATGTCCCTAGTTGAGGGCTCCAGAATGAGGTATTCTCTAAGGATCAAACGTGTGTCGCATGTCAGAAGGGAAAACAGGTCAAAGCCTCATTTAAAGGGGATCCCATGAACAACATCCAGCAGAGTATTGCAACTGCTCCACATGAATTTGTTTGGACCAGTTACACCACTTAGTTTCAGCGGCTGCAAATACACTCTGATGATCGTGGATGATTATTCCAAGTTTACCTGGGTTGTATTCTTGTATAAGAAGAATGAAACTACAACAAAGATACCTGAGCTGCTCAAGAGATTACATAATGAGAAGGGTGTCAGTATTGTGAAAATTAGATCAGATAAAGGTACAAAGTTTCTGAACTCTTTTATAACTGATTTTTGCACTGAGTTTGGTATACAACATGAAACATCAACCGTCCGAACACCACAATAGAATGGTGTAGCAGAACGGAGAAACAGAACATTAAAAGAAGCTGCTCGCACAATATTGGCTGAACATGCAACTCCATACCGCTTCTGGGCAGAAGCCATCAACACTGCATGTCACACTTAGTGATTAGTGGTGATTTTGCTTGAGATTTATGTGCTTTTGTTGCTCACTCTTGTCCCAATTTCATGTTTTTATTACTCAATTTGGACTAATTGCACTTGAAATGAGAAAGGTTTTTGTTTTGCTATCTTTGTAGGAAAATTGAGGATTTTGGAAGTAAAACACGAGCTCAATATTATTTGGAGTCAAGTCAAATATAGAACCATGTGAAATATCTTGAAGTGAGGTTCGCAACGCAAAAAGAATCAACTTAATCGGAGTTCGGGAGCTCAAGTTATGAAGAAAACGATGACCGAACTGCACGACCTGCTGCTCGAGTCGAGCAGCCCGAAAAGTGAAAAAGCTGAACTTTTGAGTTGCTCGACCTAATTTTGGTCGAGCAACATTGCTCGAGTCGAGCAACACTTGCTCGAGTCATGCATACCTGCTCGAGTCGAGCAAGCCGAAAATATCTGAGGTCCCATTTCTGACCTAGGGACACGTGCCAGAGGATTCAAAAAGCATATAAAAAGCTCCAGCTTCGTTTTTTCTGGAAGGGCAGCAATAGGGAGAGAAGGGATGCTATCAAGTGATACTGTTTAGAGCTGCAACTAATACTTTTTCCTGTTTTTCAATTTTGCTTCCATAGATAGCATAGATCACTATAGTATAGCATATATATAGTTTCATTTTCAGTTTTGAGCAAGTATTCAAGGTGTTTTGATGGATTTTGTATGTTTGGTGCTTGAACTTCAATAGTAAGGTGTCTCTTTCTTTCTTTTGCTTATTTATTGTTTATTGTGATATGGGTGCTTTGATTTCTTGTTGTTTAGCCATGGGTTTTGCCTTGTGCACCATGGGCTAAGGTTCTTAGTGTTTGGGTGTTTGAAATTGTGATGATGATTGGTTAATTGCTTTGATCATGGTTGTTTATCTCTATTGATGGTTATCCTTTAGATTAGGGGATTTTACTTGTTCTATTTTGGTGGTTTTGCTATTAGCTTGTGTGTTTTTGCTAGTTTACTTCAACGAGAGTTGGGTAGACGGGTTTAGGCATATGGGTATTGGTTTAATTCACCCGGATAGGAGTCGATTAAGTCCTATCACAACGAGAGTTGGGTAGATACTTTAGAACCCCCCTAATCTACATTATCTTCTTGAGTTAAAACCTTGAGTGGGTAGTGAAGAGCACATAGGAGAATTGAACTTAGTATACAAGTGGGAAACACACGGAGATGGAGTAGTTAGTTAATTAGAGGACCTTATCCGTGCAATTACCCGGGCTAAAAAGGGGAGATTCTCCTCCCGATCCTAGGATTTCTAAATGATATCGGACCCTAGGCTTACCAAGTACGGGAAGGGTATATTGTGTAGTGATCGCTCTTATGGAATAACCGGAAATAGAGGTGAATGCCATAATTAATCTTTTGATAATCGTCTCACAAGGACAAACACCCGAACACCTCTCTCTCACATTTGGAAACAAATCGTTGGTTGCTTACTTGTGCTTTCTTATTGCTTGTTAAATTCTCTAGTTGTTAATCTTTACTTTGTTGCTAATTTAGTTTTAATTCGATAAACCAAACATGTTTCACACTATAATCATGCGACAACACATAGCTATTGGGCTCTATTCCACACCATAGTCCCTTGGATCGATATTTAACCGGGCACACAACGATCCTCTTATACTTGAGAGGTGAGTGTGAGAATTCACGTGTCACTTAGAACAAATGTTCTCTGACTAACATTCACTTCAAAACACCATATGAACTGTGGAAGGACAAAAAACCTCGTGTTTCTTACTTCCATATTTTTGGGTGTAAGTGTTTTATTCACAACAATGGGAAGAGTCAGTTGAAAACCTTTGAAGCTAAGTCAGATGAGGGTATATTCTTAGGATATTCCTCAACCAACAAAGCTTTCAGGGTGTTCAACAGGCGAACCCTAGTTGTGGAGGAGACACCTCATGTGGTCTTTGATGAGACATCTTCTGAACAAGAGAAATCTGCCTCAGAACAAGCAGTACCAGATCAACCAGTACCCGATGCTCAGAAAATGGATCAGTTAAGTATCAAAGAAAAGGGATCAGATCACGTAACAATGTATGTTCCTAACTTTGATCTTAATGATTCACCAGGTCAATCAGACGCTAAGGTACGTACAACTGTCGATGAAGAAGCTGGTACAACTGAGACAGTAACAACTGAACCATCAGGTTCAGGGGAACACCTGATGTTCCGGCGGACAGACATTAGCCTATGATGATTCCAACATCAGCTGAGACTTGTCCATGCCAAGTGGATCCTATTACTGTACCTCTCCCAACCTCTAGTGACTCAATATCAGAAGAGGATGACAATTCCCAAACCGATATACATCAGAAAAGAAGGACTTGGTTGAAAGACCATCCGACTGATCAGATAATCGGCAATCCTAATGCCTGAGTCCAAACTAGACATCATGTTGGTGAAAGTGCTATGTATTGTTGCTATCTGTCTTTGAAGGAACCTACCACAATAGAAGAAGCTCTACAAGATGCCAGCTGGATTCTAGCTATGCAAGAAGAATTAGAGCAGTTCGAGAGGAATCAGGTTTGGGAACTTGTAGACAGACCAACTCATCAACAAGTGATAGACACCAAGTGGGTATTCAAGAACAAGAGGGATGAGAATAATGTCATCACCAGAAATAAGGCAAAACTTGTTGCGAAGGGGTATTCACAATCAGAAGGGATTGATTATGATGAGACCTTTGCACTAGTCGCTCGCCTGGAAGCCATTCGACTGTTTCTGGCATATCCTGCCCACAGAGGGTATACTGTGTATCAGATGGATGTAAAGAGTGCATTATTAAACGGGGTACTAGCAGAGGAAGTTTATGTAGAACAACCTCTAGGCTTTAAAAAAGGTAACCAGGTGTATCGTTTAAGAAAAAAACTCTTTATGGCCTGAAACAGGCTCCCCGAGCTTGGTATGATACACTATCCCAGTTCTTGATAGGTAGTGGATTCACTAAAGGAGTCACAGATAGAACCTTGTTCAGAGTAGAAGATGGTGAAGATATTCTGGTGGTTCAGATCTATGTGGACGATATCATCTTTGGATCTCCCAACAAAAGCTTATGCGATAGATTCAACAAATTGATGCAAGGGAAGTTCGAGATGTCCATGATGGGTAAGATGAATTACTTTCTGGGTCTTCAAGTTAAACAAAGTACAGAAGGGATATTCATCTGTCAGACAAAGTATACTAGGAATTTGTTGGCTAAGTTTGGAGTTCAGAACAGTAAGGTAGCCAAAATTCCTATGATGACTGGATTCAAGATGGATCCAGATGAAAATGGTTAGAAAACTAATCAGAAAGAATATAGGGCTCTCATTGGATCATTACTATACCTGACTGCCAGCAGATCATATATAACTTTTGCAGTATATGTATGTGCCAGATTTCAGTCAAATCCGATGCAAATCCACCTTGAAGCAGCTAAGCGAATTCTTAAGTATCTGAAGGGGACATTAAACCTTGGTTTATTCTACCCATCAGATGATAATCTAGAGCTTAGTGGGTATTCTGATTCTGATATGGAGGTTGCAGAATAGATAAAAAGTCAACCTCAGTTACATGTCAGTTCTTAGGAAGCAAACTGATCTCTTGGTTTTCAAAGAAACAGACATCTGTTGCCACATCTACTATTGAAGCAGAATACATGGCCGCAGGAAGTTGTTCCCAACTGCTCTGGCTTAGTCAGCAGCTGAGGGATTATAACATTGTAGCGACGAACGTGCCCATATTCTGTGATAGTAATAGTGCTATTGCAATCACTCAGAACCCAGTTCTACATACAAGATGCAAGCATGAGGACGTTAGACATCATTTCATAAGAGATCATGTGGAAAAGAAGAATATTAGAATGGAAAAGATCCATACTGATAAGCAGATTGCTGATAACCAAGCCACTAGCTGAAGTCCGTTTCAGAGAACTATCAGTTGAGCTAGGACTACTGGACTTAGGAGAAAGTGCACCAGAAATCTTTGGTGGATTAATCTCAAAGACCAGTTGGTTAAGAAACTAACCAGAAAAGGGAAAATCAGTTGAGAAAGAGAACTCAACTGATAAGATATGATCAGATGGAAACTGATCAGATAACTGTTGACAGCTGTAGGGGGAACTTCAACTGATATCAGAGGATCAGTAGAGGACTGATCAGAAAGGGACACTGTTGGAAAATATTTAAGGCTTAGAGGTTCAAAAATTAAGATCAACATTAACAGTCAGACAGAAGGGATTCAGTCAAACACTCATGGTAATTGACTGGTTACAATATCAGTCAATCAGATACGTATCTCTAATTCCTGCTGGTTCTATTTTCATTGAGCTTATCTCATATTTAAATATTATTTTAGTGATATCACACTGACATGCATTAAATGCAGACGTGAGGAATATATATTAAATTCATTAAATACGCCCTTTTAAAATCCAAAAATTGTGGTCTACATCTTTCCTAACCACACGATCTACACTTTTAAAAAACCGCCTCACACAAACCATCGATCTTGATTAGACGACGTTTGGGGTTCCGATTGTGTAAATGATTATGTACCTCCCTTTCATTTTTAAAACCCTTCATCACTCTCATACACTCATTTTCACATTCACTATTTACCACTCCTCTTAGAAATCTCTCACTCTCTCAGTAATTCATCTTCATACTTCAAAAATTGAATTTGAGTTCATATTATCGTGCATATTATTTGGTAAATTTGTTAATGTGTTTGTGTTTATGCTTTCATTCTATGCTTCGTAATTATATGCCTATTTCTCAGAACTAATTGCTCCAAAAATTTGCAGAAATGACACCAAAAGTAAGACATATTGCAGAAATTGCTCACTCTTCCTCACACGCCTCACCGGAACCGGAAGTTGAGGATCCAATCTTTAGAAATTTCGCCGATGAAGTCATCGACGAAAGATGTGTGGATTTTAGGACGACTACAAATTCTGAGTCTCTTGAAATTTTGAGGATGTTGAAGGAGTGTGGATTAAAAACATAGTGCTCTGCAAGCACGGACTCAATCCTATTGGATGGTGCTCTCGAGTTTCTATACAATCTGAGAGAGCATGAAGGAGTGTTATACTCAGAGGTCCAGGGAGAACACCTATAAATCACTGATGATGATTTTACAAAGGATTTTCTGACTTCCAGCTCTTGCAGATGGATGTATGCCAGATGTGTATCACGCCAGAAAAGAAAGGACCATTTTCGACCATCTACTCCGCCCTGCTGATGCTCACCATACAAAGGGATTTAAGAAACCCATGTGGAAAAGGAAATTTCAATTACTATTCAACATAGTACAGAAAGTCATTGTTGGGATTACTTATAGCTTGGATACAGTAACTCAGGAAAATGCCAAAATAATGGCTGCTACAATTGACAATGCGAAGATCTGTTGTAACTGGCTATAATTTACCCAGTTTAACAATTAATTAGAGATACGTATCAGCAAAAGGCAATCAAAACGATAGGGAAAAAAATAAGTAATTGGTGACCCGGTTCGTCCTTTGAATCAAACTACGTCCGGGGGCGTCCAAGCCAGGTATTTGTGTGTAATATGTTTGCTTAGAAAGCTAAGATGATCTCCCCTTACAAATTTGGCCGTGGAGGCCTATTTATACTATCATTCTCATCTCTTGGGCGGGAATTTACATAAGGAAAAATGCTTATGAAAAGGCTACAATTACGAAAATCGCTAATTCTGCCTTAACGGACCAGAAGTCATCTGTATTTAATACACACCAATCGTGGAGCGGACTTCAGGGGTGGCCTTCGTGGCATGCCGGGTGTCGTCTTTGACCATATGAGCTGTGTAGTTAGTACTGATATAGGTCATTCCCTACTTGAGGATATAAAATGTAAGTCGTTCCGCGACTTCCTGAGTTGCCGACTTCCCAAGTTGCCGACTTCCGCGATTTGAATGTTGGGCCTTATCCAAGTTAGGCAGGTTGGTCCCGCGATCCTCTGGGAGGTCGGGATTATTCATGCTACAACAAGATCAATTGGCAAGGGTTTCTGAAAAGGAGATTGCTGGAAGAATCTAAAAAATTTGTATTAGAAGAAGGGAAAGTGGTTTTATCTGCCAAAATCACTATGCTGAACAAGGTCTCTCTGATCCTGATTGATTTGATGAAAGAGAGAGACTGGAGCGAAGACAAGATGATTCCTTATGTGTTAACACATAAGAGAATGCTGATCATCAACAAGTCGATTCCTGGCTTAGCTGATGATGATGCAGAAGCTACTGTTAAACCAACAATCGAAGTTCGCAGGAAAGGCAAAGGTAGTCAGAAGAGAAAAGTTCCCACCAGAAAACCAGAAAAAAGGATAGTTTTCAAAGAACCAGCTGTCAAGAAAGCTAAGTCAGCACCAGTTACTGAAGTTGCTATTAAAGGGAAGCAGAAAAAGCAGACAAAACTGGTGGATGAGTCTTCTGACTCTAATGATGATCGTATTTCGATCAGCAGACTGCCTAAAAGTCCTGGACAAGCTTTCAGAGAGTCATCACGAAGATCGCCTTCCAAAGGCCCTGCTCAAACGGAGCCACCGCCAACGACCTTGCAGGTTTACTCTGACAAACCTACTTCTCCTGATTCTGCCCATCTGGAGGCCTCTTCACCTGCTCCGGAGGCTCCAGAATATGTTGAACCAGTAAATGCTGTACCAAAATCTATTGTGTCTTCTCCTCCATTCCCATCATCTTCTCCAGAACTAGAAATTCTATCTTTTACAGAGAAGATCATCAGACGACGTTTGGAGAAAATGATCGAGGAAAGATACCCAGAGTTTGCCATCAAACCAGGTGCAAAAGCCACTGTTCTGGATGTGCTCACTTGGAGGGATATCAGGCTGAAGAAGTTTGAAGACTTTGGGACCGTTCTTGAGCAGAAAGGTGGGATTCGTCCTTTTCTGGACTATGAGATTCAGATGAGCAAAATTGCTGGTGTTGAGATTGCCCCTGATCTACTATCTGATGATACGGTAGCCGGCTTGATTACAAGATAATTGGGTATGCCGGATACCCCAATGCACAGAGAAATGACCCACAAGATGGTCAAATATAGTCGAGCAATGCAGCAAATGAAGGAATCTGATGATGAAGAAGAGATTGGCGATGGTGGTCCGATCGGTGTTGAAGAGATTTTCGAACAGATGGCGGATACAGAGAAGACAACAAAGGAGATGATGATCATTTAGGAACCTGAAGAAGCTGCCGATGAAGCTGTTGTGGGAGATGCGACACAGTCCCCTTCAGTTGAGGCACAATCAGCCGAGCATGTAATAGACCTGACTGCTGAGAGGAGTCAAGCTGAAGATATGGAAGTCGAAGATCCTTCAACATCAACAGGTCAGGTAGTTCAAATTCTGCAAACTTCGAAGAAAATCTGATGAAATATATCAAGAACACATTTCGTGCAAACCTGGCACAAATGTTCAGAGATGACGTCAGTTTTATCGTACCAAGGCAGTTGGAAAAGGCCATCAGAACAGAAAGAGAATATGTATCCTGTCATTGCATGTGAATGAGTGAAGACTTGAGGGATACAACTGCTGACAAGATGATGGAGGTCAATCGACAGATGGATAAGGTAGAAGAAAGCAGAAATCAACAGTTCACAGTAATGATGAATTAACAAATGGCTCAGCTGACCAAGCTGCAAAGTGATCTTACAGATGCAACTCAGAGGGTCAATTCTTCTGCAGATAAACTTGAGAATCTGTTCAACAAAGTCAGCACTGTGGTGGATAAAGCTCAAAGTTCTATGCTAGCAGCTATTGAGAAAGCAAAACCTGATGTAGGGATTGAGTCTCCCTCGCTCGAAAGAATTGCAAAGAATCTCTTACCCGCATAATCCAGAACCTCGCCTTCTGAATCAAGACTCTTTTTTGAGGGAACCAAAAAGGGGGAAGAAGAGAAAGATGCTGAAGTGCAGGGCAGACTCAACCAGGTTGATAATTTTGCGGCTGGGGTTCAAATTAAGCTGGACAAGAAGAGATTAAAGAAGGATATGCTCAAGCAAACAAGCAGAATTGAGAAAGGTAAGGCATCTCTTCTTCCATCGAATCATGAGAAAGCAAGAACAAGAAAGAAGGGCAAGAAAACCGGCCGCTATCGAAAAGAAGAAGAAGTTTCTGATCTTTGGAAAGAAGGAAAGTCAAGAATGTAAGAACGCCAAACAGATGCATGTAAAAGGCTGGAGGAAGCATCAAGTCTAGATAAGTCATACAATCTGAAGAAGAAGAAAGGACTTGTTGCTGAAGCTGGTGAAGGATCGCACTTCGTAGAGCCAATTCTTCCTGGAGATGTGGATGTGATTGTTAAGCCTGATAGGAACTTGGTAAAAGAATGGAAGAAGATCAAAGGAGAATAGTACATCTCGGCTTACATCAATCAGGTTATTCCCACTGCTGATGACAAAGATGAAATCTTTAGAGATTGGTTGAGTAACAAGCATCCAGTATTCTATGAATGCATTATGAGGGAGGCGAAGAAACTGAGCTGCATTCCAGTTGCCCCTGAGGTCGAAACCATGGAATACAAGAAGACTCCTGATGGGAAGTTGGACAAGATTGCTTTTAATGCAACTCTGAACATGTGTTTGGCTCAAGATGACATCTATGAAGAACACATGGTTGCAGAAATCAAAGCAAGGCTTTATGAGATGTGTGCTGTTCCGATGGAAGAGAGAGACTGAACGAATCAGAAGACTGAATTTTTTTTTGTAAGATCAGATTAGAATTTTTTCATCCTGTACTTATAATGCTCACATGATCAATGAAACATTCTACTTTTCTGATCTTAAGACAAACTCTCGTTGTCTTCTGATTTACTGTCTCCTTACTTTATCTTTAGCATTGTTCAACATACTTTCTGGTTAATGTTTTGGTTCCATAAAAAAGGGAAAAATTGTTGGGATATATATAGTTTTGTTGGAAGTTTCAAAATAATTGTAATAGGACCAGTCGATCGGACCAGTCGAACCTGTTGGTCGACTGATGATGAGTTAGGAAACCAGCAGAACATGTTAGATAACTGACGGGATAGAATATGTCACATATTGAGGGGGAATTCAATATGTATAGAGTAATGCCAAAGATCAGAAGGCAAGATTAGCAGATCAGAAGACAAGATCAGCATATGCCATCAGAAGTCTAGATCAGAATATCTGATGATCAGAAGAACATCGGCACTACATCAAGAAGACCTTTTCTAGTAAAGACATCAGAAGAGTCGATAAAGTTGGAGCTAAGACAACTATATCAGAAGACACAAAGTAGCCTGATCAGTAAGTTACTAATCAGTAAATCAAGATAACTCAGAAACGTGATAAGCCTATCTACGTATCCAAAACATACGAAGGAAATCAAACAAGAAGAATGTCAACTTAGCTGGCTATACAAGGCGCCGAATCTGTGTACTTTCTAGCCACTAAGAACTCGACATGTATGTACGCTACTAACAATGCAAGATATGGCGTATCAGGGCAAACGGCTACAAATGACAAATATACATGGAGATGGCATGGCCTTCCTGAGCACGTCAAATCACGCCTGCAAGCTACCAAAAATAGCCTGATATTCAAATTGCTCTCCAACGGCTCTTTGATTTCAAGGTCTATAAATATGGGATCAAACCTTCAGAGTAAGGTTACGAAAATTATCACCATGCTCAAGCTATCCTCAATTTTCGCATGAAGAACACAAAATCAAGAATATTTTCTAAGTGTTCATCCCATAAGTTCTTAGCACAAAAATCTTATCCTTTAGCTTTAGGCTACCCAAATACTAGGATAGATTTCCAGTTGGAACACAACAAATCTTATACCCAAACCAAAAGTTAGGTTAAGTTTGTTTAGCAAGATTTTAGACTAGGGTTTCTAGTTCTGATTTCTGGGATTGGTTGAGTGAGAACTCTTGAAACATATGTTGTACTGTGTTGGACTAACACATTAATCTAAGTCCAGTTGGTTTAGTTGGTGCCCCTGCTGATAGGGAAGAGTGGACGTAGGATAAGTTGTCCGAACCACTATAAAAATCTTGTGTGCCTTAATCTGCTCTACCTGCTTTACACTCTCTGCACACACCTGTTTAACTATTGCATGCATATTCTAAGTCTGGATCAGATTTGCACCAAGCAACTGATCTGATCAGTTTGACACTTTGTCATATGATTCGATACAGATAACTTATAACCTGATTTAGTAAACTGGTTTTTCACATGGGTTAAACTTATCTTCCGCACTTCAGTTAAGCTGATAGACACCGAACTGATTTACTCTCAAGCGATCAGTAAGTTGGATATCAGTCCAAACTGATTCACACACACTCTGATCAGGCATACTTGCTATTCACACCTGATCTCACGAAAAAGTTCAGAAGTCTATTCACCCCTCCCCTCTAGACTTCTGCCTCACTAAAACCCGTTCGGGACCTACACTTTGAATTTTTTTAAAGTTGCACATTCGCATTAATTATATAAGATTGCACATTTTAAAAAAGAAGACTGATTGATTTGACATGAGGATGCAAAAGTTCTGCAGCCTTTAGAATTTTACTGTCTTTGAATTTTTTGAATTTTTTAAAGTTGCACATTCATATTAGAGTTGCACATTTTAATTTGTATTTACTTTATGTTTTGTCATTTACTTTTTATTTTGTCTCTTTCTTTAATTTAGTCACAATTATCACAAAATATTAAATGTTTTTGTTGAAATTTATTTATCGATTGTGTCAAACACGCCCAACAAAAAAAATGCATCGTGCTTTTAAAAAATGCACGATGAACAAAACAATGCATATGTGCACAAATTTGCATTGTTCATATAAAAATTGTATATACACATAAACATTGCATATAAACATAATTCATTGTATATATACAACATACAACATAATACATTTGCATATAAATTCAAGACAAATAAAAGTTTGCAAATTTTGGTTCGTATCTCCTTCCTCGTACTCATGTTCCTACCAGTTCTTCACTCCAAGAATCATTGCCCCCTTCATATTGTCCAAACAATATTTCATCTATCCAAAACAAGGAAAACAATTTAAAAGAAAACCGCCTAAGTCCACCGCCAAATGGTGATTTCCGCGGTCATATTTCTTGAGCCACAGCCACCTCCAGAAACTATCCAAAGTGCGCATATTTCCACTGTCGATTGCCTCACCTATGTCTGATGACCGTCGACGGCAGTCATTTGGGTTGGAGTGGATTTTTTTTGTTGTTGCATTTTTTCACTAATTTGGGGATGGAGAGAGAGAGAGAGATAGATAGAGATAGAGATAGAGAGAGAGAGAGAGAGGGAGGGAGAGAGAGAGAGAGAGGAGTCTTCTGCAGAGAAGATGAACTAAAATTTTGTTCATTGAATATTGAAATAAAAAGCAAAAAATAATGATTAGATTTTGATTTGATGTTTTGTAAATTATTATATTTATTTTTTAATCAGTTTATAACATTACATGTGCAGGGACCTATTTTGGGTATTTTGTCCAATAATTTTGTAAAAGGCAGTAAGAGAAAAAGTGATTTGTATCTTATAATAAGTAGCGTGGGTTTTTTGTATGTATTAGCAATGTTCCCCTTGGGCTCAAGATCCAACTTTAATGGATAAATGTCTAGAAGACCCATCTTCATAATTAAATTACTTGAACATAATCTTGAACAACCTTGGTTAGAATATCCATTGTTTGTTTTGACGTGGAAAGAAAGAAATACAAATGATACAACTCTCTATTTTTCTTCTTAATTAAGTGACTATCAATCTCAACATGTTTGGTCCTGTAGTTTTTTAAATAATTGTTTGTGATACTGATTGCAGTTTCGTTAAGCCGATCGATTTGAACAAAATCTTTTATGCACTAGGTGCATTATACGATTCAAGTATATTTTTAAACTGTATTAGTTGATAATATTAATTATTTTCACTAAAAATATTTGTTGTAGATTGTACTTGTTGGAAAACGAGGGTTAGAAAAACACTAACCTCTATTCCAGAATTGCAGCGGAAAATATCGAACTGGTTGAATTCATCATACGCACTGGATTCCCTGAGTCTGAAACACAACCACAAGAATTGGTACATGGATTGCTTCCATTAATCACAATTTAAGAGCCTTTGATTTGTGTATCGTGTGATGCATATGAGAAGAGAAACTTGTTCCCTCTTTTCTCATGTTTCTGTGAAAGCATAGGAGAATAGCGTAAAAACGAATTCACGTGTCCCGAAAGAGAGAAAAGAATATCTTTTTATCCCTTCTTTTCTCCTGGAAGTTAATCTCTCAAACTTATCCACTCATGTGTGGAATTAATTAAATAATAAATAATAATATTTAATTTATTATTTAATTTGCTTTCATCTCCCACTCACACATGAAGTTTGAGCGTTGCACTAATCTACTTCATATCTTTCTACTATCACATTATACTTTTTTATATAGGCAAATAAATCGTGTGACCCTCGAAAATATGAGTAAACACTATATAACGTGTTAATGATATATTGCAACTCAGCCAGTTTTATATGAATAATTCAAAACTCGTTATACCCCAGAACTCTTTCAATTAACACAAGTTGACATATCTCTTTCAATCCCTTGAAATTATTAGAGAATATTCAACCTTTCATTATATTTACGTATTCATAATCAAGTTCTCCACTCGATTGACCGGTCAATGAACACAATAGAACGTGTTAATAAAGATGTCATTCCTTTCACACAAAATATCTACAGACTCCCACTATAGCTATTGTTGCATTAATCATAGCTATTGGTAGCATGCTAAAGTAGCAACACTAAAGTGAAGACTTAGAAATCTAGTAGAAAGTCCAAAGGGTACATTTAAGAGGCTTATCAAAACCTCAAGGCTTCATACAATGAGAAAATAGGGATATCTTTCTCAATTTCCTTATGGTCAACTTAGCACATGTGGTATGAAACACATGTCACGATGTTTTAACTTCCCAGGGTGGAAGTGTATGTCATTCTTTTTATTTGACATCGTGTAAATCACAGTTCAAGTGTATCATCGATACTTAACTTGGATTTCCTCCTTCTATTGCCTAGAAATTAATTAATTTAGCTTTGTAACAAGTCAAATAGATTCGTGGTAAAATCTATTGCGATTATCTACAATATAATCTCATCTCTGCACATACCTCAATGTCAGAGGAGATTGCTCGTATGAGAGAGCCAATCAACTTGATGACATACTATTATATGAATCATTCATATAATTCAGAATACATAAATGTCTAGTAACATTAACAACTACTTTGTAGTTCATTTAAATTCATTCAAACCCAAAACCTTAAGATGTCTTACACATCTCTGTAATTAGGTTTGACAACAAATCTGCTAACATCAGGTCAGCAGAAATTTATTCAAGAATCACTCTTTCTTCTTTGTAATGTCATTACAAAGTCAAACTTTTCATGATACTTGGAATCTTTAGTGTAAGCTTTGCCTGTTTTGATTACTACGATTAATTATAACATCTTTCACTTGAGTGTTTGATTTCACAATCAATCAATACAACTTCCATTGAAGTATAAATATCCATAATTAATGGCTACAATTCCCACTCAAGTGTTTAATTCCAGAGTGAATTGATACATCCCTACTGGAGCATTTCATTCCACAATGAATCACTACAACTCCCACTGAAGTGTTTGATTCTACAATGAAACAATATAACTCCCACTGGAATGCCACATACGTTAATGAATCGTTACAACTCCCACTAGAGTGTTTAATTCACAATGGAATGTTCCAGGTCTCAATTGAGTGCATTCCAATTATATCATGAAAATTCTGAACCAAATTTTTTATTTGACTGCAGATGCACATGCCACAAGCTCAGTTTCAATAGTGGTCAGTGCTATACAGACTTACTACACGTTATACCACAAGAATGCTTCATTATTTAAGCAAGAAAGTATAACTAGAATTTAATTTACTTGCATCTAAATCATAATTTCAATTAGTGTTTGTATACTCTCTAAGTTTAGATTATCTCCTTGAGATAATAATTTGCAGTACCCTTCAGATATCTCAAAAATCCCACACACTATCATTTAGTGTCTTTTTTTCGGATTAACCGATATCTGCTAACCAAACCAATAACTTAACAAATGTTGAATGTGCGCACAACATAACATGCATCAGACATCCAATTCAATTTGCTTATGGTACATTTGACATTTCATCTTTCAGTATTTGGACATTCATCATAGTTCAGTGACTCGTCCTTTTATAATATGAGAATCAACATGCTTTTTATACATTGATTTGAATCGTTTTAGAAGTCTTACTACAAAAGTCTGCTAAGATTATCCAAGTAACTTCTTTGAACGATCTTCGTGAAGCTTTCACCAAAAGATTCTCATTGTTATCTTTCCAGCTAATAATGTATCAACGTATGATCATAGAATTACATAACTATCTTTGGACCGTTAAACATAAACACAATTGTCTTTGTCTAACAAAGTTAATATGAGGCAATCATAGTATGAAGTCTCAAGTACCACTGTTTTGTGGATTTGTTTAAGTTTGTAAACAGACTTCTTCAATTTACAAACATTATCCTTTTCTTTGAATTCTCCATCGAGAAAAACAGTAACACCCATTTTTGATGTAATTCGAAACCTATACTTGATACTATAGCGAAAAAGTGAACGAGTAAATCTCACAAGAGACGAAGAAAGTCTAAATACCCCTTTCTGAATATAATCTCTCTACTAAGTGAGTATTTTTAAGATGTGTCCCAATTGTTGTGACATAGATAAAATCACAGTCATGTTTGGCCCCAGGCCAATGGCAGGCTGCCCATCGACCTCCTTAATCTAGCGCAATTCAGGAGCCTAAGACACAAAAGGAGCCAGACTTGGGCCACTATACCAACCAATCCAAGTATGCTCCTCTCAACAACAAGCAGGCAAGCCATGGAGCGACCTGCACGTATAAATCTACAGTTCGCTAAAACAACTTACAATAAGGCCTTCGCAAGCCGGAGGCGACTTAACTCAAGCAAAGCCTCCAACCTCGGTGGTCAGAGAGACCACTCGATAATCCACGCCATCCGCCCCCGAAGTCCGCCCCACGATTGCCGCTCATTAAAAGCTGCGGCCTCTAACTCAACCGAGCGGAATCGGCGGCCTCCAAGACTAAAGCCTTTTTCAATGCACTTACCTTATGTAAATTCCCACCCAAAGGGCGGGAATCCTAGTATAAATAGGCCTGTACGGCCACTCTTGTAAAAGGTTGCAATCTTAGATCATATGCATATACATAATACACCAAAACCTGGCTTGGGCGCCCCCGGACGTAGTATATTTCACAGGATGAACCGGGTCATCAAATCTCTTATCTATTTTAGTTGCTTTGATCGTCTCTTTCATATTATCAAACATCGAATTATTGTTTGTTCGGTCCCAAACATAAACGAATACAACACCAATAAAGAATCTACAAGTTTCAAAAAACTTGATTTGACCTTATTGACTTAATATTATCTTTCATTGTTTTGTTTCATTAGTCTCTTGAATAATGAGATAGAATCTCTCTCGATCGTCTGTAGGTTCTTCCTCGTTCACTAAAGACTAATCTAATTTCTGAAAATATAAAGAAGGTGTGTTCCACAATATCATGATGTCTCTCAGACACATGTTTCCTAGAGTATTTTTCAAGATTGAAACTTTGTGACATAAATAATTACTCTCATCAAGATCCATCTAATCTTAATGGGTAAACTTTTATCAAATATCACAACATTAAGTAAATCACTCCCACTTGGATCTGATAGTGAGTGATTATTTCAATATGAAAATGGTATAGTATTTCGAATACCTCCCTTACTAGGAAATATTTTTCAGAAAAAAATTGACATTATGTGATTTTATCTCATGTCTTATTCTGAACTTCTTGATATCCGATCAATTTGTATCCATTGGATTTATCATAGTATATTAGAAGATACATTTCTAAATCCTTTAGACCCTTGTTGGTCTAAAGATACCATGATTAACAAAAGATTAGGTCTTCAACTTTCTAAAGTGCAGATGAAGTTGACTTAATCAACTATGAATAACTTTATTCAATATGCAGACAACCATAAATAACTCATCTTTTCAAAAAAGATAGTTAAAATAGTTGTACTATCATGGATCACATCATATCCAACAACTTATGTTCCTTCTTTAGTCACATCATTGAACAATGATGTATAAGGTTTTGATAATCGTCGGATTATACAATTTTCATTACACAGTTCCCTGAACTGCATTGGTAAACATTCACGTCCTCTATTGGTTCTTAAAACCTTTAAAGTTGTGTCCTTTTATTCTCAACCTCATTTATGAAATGTTTGAAGTAATCCAATACCTAAAACTTGTGAGAAATTTTAGACATGTAAAACGTGAAAAATTATAAACTTAAGTAATGAAAAACCAATAAATTCCATGATTTGCTATTTGACATTCATAAAATCACATTTATCAAAATAAAATAATTGTAATGAAGAATTAACAATCATTATTTGATCAAATGATTTTTGTTGTACCCGGTTTGATCACTGGTGGACAAACAAGTATTTTGATAAGCTCCTATCAATGTAATGGCGAAAGCAATAAATGACAAACAATTTGATTACCTAGTTCGTCCTTAAAACAGACTACGTCTGGGGGCACCAAACTAGGATTATTTACTGTATAATTTCTGCCTAGGATACTAAGATTTCGATCCTTTACAAAGTACATTACAAGTTATATTTATAGACATGGATCTAAGGTTACAATCTTCGTGGGCTTATTCCCGTGGACCAACCTAGGGTTTCCTTTCTTGTTCCACAAGTCGCGATTACAGATACATATTCCCCGGTTATATCCCGAGAAATCCGCCTCCTTAACTACCCGAATCTTTTCCATGTTTATCTTCAACTAAGCTCGGGACTCAATCGGTCCCGACTTTTGGGTTCTATCAAGTCGCCTCGCGACCTATTTGCCATCCCAAGTCAGCCCGCGACCTTCGTGGCTTCCCACTCCTCTAGCGACTTACCAATCTCCCGAAGTCGCTTCAAGTCTTGCTCCAGCTGGATAAAGTCGGATAATTTCCTAACCATAGGACGGTCCAATTCCCGGCTTCCACCAAGTCGGGTTATTTCTCCCTACAACAATTGCCCCTCAAGATGAGGTCGCAAGCTTGCTCTGGGATCTTGTCTTGAACCGTTGACGTTTGCCGACCTACGGAAAGTCAATCTCGGGACCTGTACCCTAGTCAAACCCTCATCCTTAGGGAGTCGTATGGTCATCTCGGTTTCCCAACTCGGCGCGACAAATGACATGATTGTAATGATGGTATGGCAGGAAGGCGGCGTTTCAAGCCGCAAATCCTTCCAACCAGCGGTCGCGTGCTTCCTACGCACTGTCCACGCAGCCTTAATTTCTGCGGGGGGCCTCGAAAGTTTGAATTTATATTTTCGTCCCCCCTCCCTTCTCTATAAATAGGCCTAGGGTTCCACCCTTTAAGCCCTTCCTCTTCCAAAACTCATAGATTCGAGCTTCTGCGTCTGTTATTCCGGCTATCCTTCAGAGACCCAGCTACTTTCCAGGTAACCGTCCTTTCCCCCATTTCAAGTCAATGGCATCCGGCTCCAGATCAGCTCCTGTGCCCCCTCCGTTCATGGTTTCTTCATCTTCCAACGATGACAACACGACGATCGCTGAATTGTACTGTCGTAGCCAAAGTGAGACCGCTGCTCCCAATCCCACAATGCCTCCGACCGAGATGGTGCCTCCGGCACCGGCCGGGACGACCATGGATATGATGATGACTAGTTCCTGAGGGAGTTGGAGGAAATCACACACGTTCCTGCCCTGGAACCGAGTTCCCTTTGCATGGCCGCGCCGTCGAGAGAGGAGAGGTCTGGGCCTTCTAACCTGGCCCAGAAATATGGGGCCTACGAGCGGGCTTTTGACTATCACTCTTATGTGGCCCAGGCCCCGTACAAGAGACCAGCCCACGACTTCCGAAAGTCGGTCAAGTCGGACTCCGTGGCATCTCATGACAAAAACAGGTCGGTTCTCACCGATGGCTACGTGCAATCCCTCCGCCGCCTTTACAAAGTCCCCCGGGACATGCACTTTTATGGGGCGACCCCAAGAGAAAGTGCCGACCAGCTGCCACCCGGGATGATCGCGGTCAACGAGCAAACAATGGAGGCCGGGATCCGGTTCCCGCTTCACCCGACGATCTCCCACCTACTGGCGGCTTGGAATCAGAGCCTGACCCAGATCACTTCTAATGGATGGAGTTACATTCTTTCTACAATGACCATTCTTGGGCAGGCCGGGTTGCATCGACTTCCAACCACAGGTGAGGTGGCCTATGTGATGATGCCCATCCATCAGGCCGGAGGCTGCAACGCCGTGCGGCTCCGTAGAGGTCGGCTCTACCAATGGAGTGTTCAATTCCATCTAGGTTGTGAAGTTGTACTTTTATTTACAAGGAACTGTTAATGTGATCTTCTGTGATCGGGTATCACCATATTAACTACAATGTAATACTGTATTAATACTTGAACAATTTGCAATAAATAATTAACATTCATTTATATTTAAAGCAACATTTATGAAATATTTGTATTCAGTAAATAAGAGTTACATTAGTTCGTTATTACGTAAAAGCATACTTTCACGTATAACCCCAACAATCTCCCTCTTGTACTCAAAGTCTACTTTTAAGTATACCCTACAGCTAGTCTCGTGTTCAACGTGACATCTACATGTCACCTACACGAACCTAATACATTTCTCCCACTTATACTCAAAGCAGATTGACAATGCACTTGACACCCATTCCTTCCACATGACTCTCTAATGTTTTCTGAGGCAGACTTTTTGTGAATGGATCTACTAAGTTGTCTTCAGATGTGATCTTTGCCACCTCTACATCTCCTCTTTTAACGATTTCTCGTATAAGTCGGTATTTTCTTTCAATGTGTTTGCTGGCTTTGTGGGCTCTTGGTTCCCTTGAATTTGCAACTTCTCCAGCATTATCACAGTAAACCGTGATGGTATTGGGCAAATTCAGAACTACATCCAAGTCCACTAAGAAGTTCTTGAGCCATACCGCCTCTTTCGCCGCTTCGCAAGCAGCTACATATTCGGCTTCCATGGTAGAATCGGTGATGCATTTCTGCTTTACGCTTCTCCATGTTACGACTCCTCCTCCCAGACAAAACACACTACCTGAGGTAGATTTTCTGGAGTCTATATCTGATTGGAAATCTGAGTCCGTGTATCCGATTGGGAAAAGATTGTCCAATTGATAAATCAACATTCTATCCTGAGTTCTTTTCAGGTACTTAAGAATATTTTTAACAGCCGTCCAGTGCTCTTTTCCCGGATTACTCTGATATCTTGCTACCATGCCAAAGACAAAGCAAATATCTGGTCTCGTGCACAACATTGCATGCATGAGGCTTCCAACTGCTGATGCATATAGAATGCCCTTCATGTCATCTATCTCATTTTGTGTCTTCGGACACATTTCTTTCGACGGATGGATTCCATGCCTGAAAGGCAAGAAACCTTTCTTTGAATCCTGCATGTTGAATCGCTTCAAAATAATGTCTATGTATGAAGCTTGGGATAAACCGATCATTCTTTTCTTCCGATCTCGAGTGATCTTGATCCCTAAGATATGACCGGCTTCTCCCAAGTCCTTCATGTCAAACTGATTTGAAAGCCACATCCTCACGTCTGACAACACCTTTACATCATTCCCGATGAGCAGAATGTCATCCACTAGTACTAAGAATACCAATGCAGTTCCATCACACTTTTTATACACACAACTCTCGAACTCATTTTGATTGAAACCATAGGTTTTAATTACTTGATCAAAACATTGGTTCCAAGCTCGGGATGCTTGCTTAAGTCCATAAATGGATTTCTTTAGTTTGAAAACCAGATGTTCTTTGCCTTTCGCAATGAAACCTTCGGGTTGACGCATATAGATTTCTTCCTCAAGACTTCCGTTAAGGAATGCTGTCTTAACATCCATTTTCTAGATTTTGAAATCAAGATGCGCAACTATCGACAGGAGAATACAGATGGACTTGAGCATGACTACAGGCGAAAAGGTTTCCTCATAATCGATCCCTTCTTTCTAAGTATATCCCTTTGCCACAAGCCTAGCCTTGAAGGTCTCAACCTTACCGTCCGATCCTCTTTTTTTCTTGTATACCCATTTGCAACCAATAGGTTTGACCCCATTGGGTGGTTTGATAAGCTCCCACACCTGATTATGATCCATAGAACCCATTTCAGTCTCCATTGCAGTTTGCCAAGAATCTGCATCCTTGTCTTGGATTGCCTCGTTGTAAGACCATGGCCATGGGTATGATTCCTCTCCAGAGATCAAGTCTGAAGACTCTCCTATCCCTAGGAATCTTTCGGGCTGTCTCACAACCCTCCCACTGCGACGAGGTTTCGTTTGTGTGGGTTTGATGTTTGGTATTACTTCTTGTACAGTTGGTGTTGAAGCTTGCCCTCTTAATTCATCTAAGGTAATCTCACTTTTGAGCTTTCTATTGTTCATGTAGTCTTCTTCCAAAAATCTAAAGTGGGTACTTATTACTACTTTTTGATCTTCGGAACCATAGAACATGCACCCTTTCGTTCCCTCAGGGTACCCTATAAACAACCTCAATTCTGAACGTGGATCCAATTTACCGGCTTCCTTGTCCAACACGCAGGCCGGACAACCCCAGATCCTCATGTGACCTAAACTTGGCTTGCGCCCAGTCCACAACTCTTTAGGGTTTTTGGGAACCGATTTGGATGGTACCAGGTTTAGAATGTAAGCCGCTGTTTCCAAGGCATGACCCCAAAATGATTTGGGTAGATCCGCATAACTCATCATTGATCTGACCATTTCTAAAAGTATTCTGTTTCTTCGTTCTGCTACCCCGTTTTGTTGAGGAATTCCGGGTGTAGTTAACTGGGAAATAATCCTTTCATCTGATAAGTAGTTCAAGAATTTATCGCTGAGGTATTCGCCTCCATGATTAGATCGTAGAAACTTGATACGTTTTTCCATATGATTCTCTGCTTGAGCCTTAAATTCTTTGAATTTCTCAAAGGTCTCAGATTTATGCTTCATACGAAAAATGCACCCATATCTTGAGTAATCATTGATAAAAGTGACGACGTACTCATAATCTCCTCTTGCTTTGATCGACATTAGACCACATACATCAGTGTGAACAGTTTCCAATGCTTCTTTGGCCCTATTCCCCTTGGCTCCAAATGCTCTCTTGGTCATTTTACCCTCCAAACATGATTCGCAAGTTGGAAATGGTTCAACCTGGAGAGACTCCAACGAATCATCTTGGACCAACCTTTGGATCCTATTTGGATTGATATGACCTAGTCTTAGATGTTAAAGAAGTGTCTTGTTCACATTGGATGAACTTTTTCTTTTAGTTTTCAAAATGGCCGATGTGTTAAAGGACTCATTTTGTGGGTGGTGTTAACAATTGATAGTATAGAGATTGTTCAACAACGTTCTATGACAGATAAATTTATTATGTAAAGAAATGGTAACAACTTTATTAAAAGTAACTGAATATCCGTCATAGAAAAGTTTAGAAACTGAAATTAAATTCTTTCTAAAATTTGGAACATAAAGAACATCTCTTAGAACTAAAACTCTATCTTCAAAAGATAGTTGCACGTCTCCCACTGCTTCAGCCGCCACTTTCGTAGCATCGCCCAGTGTGATGAGGATCTCACTTCCGCTTAGTTTCCGGGTCCGCCCCTGTAAAGTGAAACAAACATGATCAGCGGATCCCATATCCACTACCATGAATGGGTAGTATACGTCGCTAAACAAGTTTCAACAACTAATGCTTGAGAATTACCTTTCTTTCCATTCGATTGGAACTGGTATACCTCCAATGTCCTATCTCACAGCACTCCAAACATTTCCTTTTGCTTAGACTTTTGTTTTTGATGGACGTTGAGCCGACTTGGTTTAGTCTCTTTGTCTTCTCGTCATTCTTACCAAAAATTGCCCTAGAAAGAACAGAAGATCCCTTTGCAACCAAGCATGTTTGCTTGCGCTCCATTTCCTCTTCAACCAATGTAAGAGCATTTACTAGATCACCCACAGTAAATTTCATATCGCTCATCAAGTAATCTAGATAGATGTGATCATAACTCTTTGGTAGAGAATGGAGAATGAAATCAACTTTAGTTTTGAAATCACATTTTTCGCTAAGAATCTCAAGTTCCTCAAAAAGAACCATAACCCTAAGAACGTGCTCCCTTGCGGTCGTTCTTTCTTCCATTTTTAGCTCGGCCATCTCATGCCTTATGCTTTGGATTGCCATATGGGCCGGATGTGCAAACATCGCTTCGAGATTTCGCATAATGTGTGAAGCTTATTCAAATCCTTGATGAAGGTGTTTTAGCAATTCTGACAGATGCGTCAGGATTATGTCCTTCATCAATTCATTGGCCAACTCCCATTCATTATATTCCATCTCGTCCCATATTTCAGCATCCTCAGCTGATTTTTCGGGTTTTGGTGTGTCAAGCACCCATTTGGATTGTTGTGCAGTTAAGATGAACTTCATTTTGTAATTTCAATCAAAATATATTTCTCCAGTAAGCTTAAAATCCTTGAGTTGATCAAGTGGATTAAAAGGTTTCGACATAGCTGAACAGAAATAAACATACATTTCGTATTAATGCTAGAATTAAAACAGAAAAAGTTCATCACATAATTTGATACCATGAATCATATTAAAATCTCAAAAAAATATGAACATGTATCAGCCAACATCCAAAAATAGTTTATGTTGGTCCCGGTGTGAACGAGTCTTACACTTGTATGGAGGGGGAATACACGTGTTCAGTGTTTTTAAAACTTTTTCTTACTGAGGTCAGCTTGGGTCAGATAATCCTGAAGATTAGGTTCTGAGAAGCACAGAAATCGCTCTGAGTCAAAGTCTACTGAGACAGTGATCCCGAAATTTTCGGATACCTCGGATAATCCCAACCGAGTCCCGAGTGTCGAGAGATCCCGAGTTGCTTGGATCGGATAACTAACTTCTTGAACCCTCATAAGAGTACGTTCGGTTTGGTAACTATCCTGTTCTAACTTCTTTCGGTTGTGCTTGAATGGTTGGCCCTTAGTTTATACTCGTTTTAAGCTTTGCTGAAAACCTTCCCTTTATGAAATAGTGATTAGGCTGTGATTCACTTATGCAACTTCAGTGGATTGATTCCAACTGAATATCAGTGAAAAGTATGCTTTCAAAATCAAGTCAATGCAACAGATAGGCACAGATAAGGAAAGCAATAAAGAACACAACAATTATAGTGGTTCAGAGACTCAAGCTCCTACGTCCACTCTCCCTGACTCTTCAGAGAAATTCACTATCAACTTTTGAGCTTTCTGACTACCTCGTAGTTTACTTACTCAACTTCGGCCACGAAGTTTTTACGACTACTCCACGTAGTTTACTTACTCAACCCGACCTTGAGCTTTACGACTACCTCCGTAGTTTACTTACTCAATCACACGCAAGCTTTTCGGACTACCCCCAGCAGCTTACTAACTTCTCCTCTAGAGTTTTCTGACTACTCCGCGTAGTTTACTAACTCTTTACAACACTTCTCACCAACAAACACACACCAACTACCTTCTCAAGGGTTTGGGGTTTCTTGGTTGGTTTCCAACTAGGATGAGATATCCTTTACAATAAAGCGCAATGCAAAGGGTTAGGATATCTCGACTAAGCTTTGGATAATTCTTATCAAGCTAGACTTAGTATAGTGAGCTCTCTTCAATATCGAAGCACTTGGGAAATTCTAAGTTATTCGAGTGCTTTAACTTTTACAAGAATAAGTTTGAGCTCTTGAGTTGCGTATAAATTTCCCGTAACCTTACAATGTAGAGGGTCACCAGTATTTATAGGCATACACTAAGGTCACTTTTGAAAACTATCCGTTGGAGAGATAGCTTCGTGAGTTCCCTCTTATGGTGTGTGAGAAACGGTTATATTTAGGGTTTGAAACTCCCTAACACGTTTTAGGCAATAGCCTTTCATGTAGCCGGTCTTCACTTTTTGCAGTCTGGAACTTTTGTACATCTGACATCTTTTTCAGAGACCTGTCACTGTCAATGTCAGTATGGTACAGTGTCTTCTTCCTCTTTTTGACTTTTGTCTCCAGTTAAAGGTACACACCTTCAACGGCTCTTTTTGGTTACAAACTCTGAGTTTGATATAACCTTAACAACACTTCTGACTTAGTTCCTTTTGTCTGCATTTGAATGTCTTGGCAGATATCTAACTTTCTAAGGAATCGCGATCTTCTCAGTATTGCATCCTTCAGATAGATATATTTAGTGCCTCGGAACATTCAGGTTCATACTGAGCATTCAGTATATTACTGAGTCTTCAGTAATTACTGTGCCTCCAGTATTCTTGATCTTCAGTTTCTCAGTCTTCAGTCTTGTGTCCTCAGAGTCTTCTGAGTCTTCAGGGTCTTCTGAGTCTTTAGGTTTTTCTGAGACATATTGACTGTTGTACTGAATCTTCACGCTGAGTCTTCAGTTACTCAGTATCCTACTGAGTCTTCAGTAACTATCCTGAACTATATCTGCTGACTATACATTCTGCAGATAACATCCTGACAATTCTAAAACTGAATCCTGACTCAACTATCAAGATCATTCTGAACATGTCATACTCAGGGGTTTTGGGATCTAATCAAAATCATATGTCTTTATTAAATTCATCTCCCAACAATTTCCCCCTTTTTGATGATGCCAAAACCTATCTTGTTACAAACATATAACCTATACTCAGGTTTCAGTTTTATCCTATTACAAGATTGGTTGTCTCCCAACAATTTCTTAAATCAGAGAATCTCCCAACAATTTCAGAGTTTCTCAACAGTTTAATCATTTATCAATTTCTTCAGTAATGAATCTCTTTAACTAGTTCATTACCAAATACTTAAACAATTTCCCCCTTATCAACATACAATCAGTTCAGAGACATTCATTCAGGCATATCAAAATAAAAGACATGTAAATAAGATAATGAGATATTATCTTTTGAGCATAATGATAAATCTTCATTGATGATTGGTATCCCATTACATATTACAATGAGTTTATCAACAAAATCAAAAAGACAAAAATTTAAATATTACAGAATCTTCTGAGTCTTCAGTCTTCGGTCTTCTGATTCGGCTCTCCAGTCTTTTGCTCTTCAGTTTGCTTCATTCTCAACTTCATCAGCGGGCACCTCCAGGTCAAACATTCCGAAAAATCTCTTCTTCAGCTCATTTCTTTCCTTGATGATGTCCGGACTGTTTCCTGTTAAACCCAACTGACCAGCATACTGAGAAATCTCTTGAGTAATGGGCTTCTCATTCACCAAGCCATTATCAAGTCTTGGAGGAGGATAGGAATATGGACCAGGGGCTACTATCTGTACCTCTCCTTCATCCGCAAAGTTAATCCAGCTCTGTAGATACTTTGGATAGAAGATAAGAAGATATTCAATGAAAGCTTCATTATGATCTGAGCTTTCCCCTCTCCATTCCCTGAGAACATCATAATTGAACCAGAAGGTTCTTTTGACTTCTTCCCACATATCGTTGAGTTTGATAGGCATCCATTTATCAACGTGGGGCCACTTTAGTGCTTTTGATGTTCCTTTCCTCTTGCTCGCAAAACTTCCCCGAAATCACTCCTTCATACGCTCTTCGTCTATCTTCTTTTGATCCGCGAGGCGTTCACGAGACCGAAGCAACAACTTTCTTAGCTTGTTCCATTTGGAGTGTCTTCAGAGCATTTCTCGTGTTGAAGACTTTCTTCTGAGGTTGAGACTCAGATACCACTGGTTGTTCTGTTTCTTCATCATCCAGAATCAGTTTTCTCTGGATTGGCTTGGAAGCCTTCACACGCTTGCTTTCAGGTTGAACAACGCCCAAGGCTTTCCTCTTCATAGGCAGTTCAGCAGCGAGCTGGCTTGTTCAAACCTTTGCTCTAGTACTCAGTTTCTCTCTTGCAACATCAAGCATAGCTTGCTTAGAAACTCGAGTGTAGATAGACTTTTTCTACCGAAATTAACTTCAACTTCTCATGGTTTCGACTTCTTTAAAGGCTTTGGCTAGATTATACATTTCGACATCTTTAAGGCCTTCTTCTCCAAAAATCGTGCCATGAACTTTACGATCTTGACTTCCTTTTCCCCTTCTTGCACCGTAATTTGGAAGAAGTCTGAGAGGTCTTTGTGTCCATGTGATATTGCTCTTTGCTCACACAAATGAACTTCTCCTCCTATCTCGATCTTGTTAGTCTTCCGGCCTCCTTAGATGGTTCTTGGCCACGGAAAATTCTTGAGATAAGTGTACAAACCGGCGGAGAAGTGCTTCCTTGAACATCTCTGTCATCTTGGTCATGAGCATTGAGCTCATTTCCTCAACAGCCAGACTTGATTAGCACCTCATTCTTTTACGCGGTTTCACCTCTAGGAAATCGAGAACTCTCACGGTGTTTACGCTTGGTTCATCACTTAACTTCGGCCTTGACTCCTCCAAACTTCTCATTCAAATTTTCTTCCATGGAGGTCATCTGGGTGGTTAGAGTGTTTTTGAATTTACACCGACTCACGAAGAGTGACTAAGACATCCCATCTTTTGAGCTTGATTGGCCAACGTCTCTTCCATCCCGAGCAATCTTGATCATCATTGGCTCAACCTTCTCAAGTTTCTCTATCAAGGGAGTGAGATCAATCTCAGGAACCTTCTCTACCTTCTGTGCTGTTTGATCATCCTGAGCTTCAGCTTCATTCTGAGCTCCAGTCTCTAACTGAGCCTCAGTCTGAAGAGTACTAGCATCAGTCTGATTAGTAATAGAAGTCTCCTTTTCCTTCTGAGACTGTTCCTCAGCATCTCCCTGTTGTTCCCCATCTCCATCTTGAGATTTGTCTCCCGTGCTTGGGGCACCAACCCGATTGCTCTCCTCTCATTAACTTCCTTTGAACCAAAATTCATCAAAATCGACATTTTTCATCCCGAGCTTTGTCCTTGAACCACGAGAAGTCGGTCGAAAAAAGTCATCTCCTCATTCCACCAGTCTTCCCCTCTGAAAGCAGCAATATCAAGCATCTCGTGAAGAGTCTGATTTAGGATGAACACAGTTGTCCTTAGTCTGAAGAAAATATCTTGCAGATCAGGGTATGAGCTGAGCTCAGGGTAGCGGTTAAGAATGAACCGTTCCCCCTTGCTCCTCCACTCGCCTTCTTCAGCCTCCCCATTCTTCCATCTCGGGCTCTCTGGTTCAGTTGAAGCTTCTGCTAAGGGATCAAGAAGTAGATCACTTAGGAGCTCATCAAGAATATTCTGCTCCTGAGTCTCCGGCATCCCGAAGTTTGTCTTGGTCGGGTTCTCGGTTTGCATCTCGAGTGGGTTACGAGGGCTGAAATGGCATATCCTCGGTTTAGTCCGAGTTGGCTCGTCGATCTAAGCTTGCACATCTTGGATCGACTCTGGTGGCTCTTCGTCTGAGCTGCACATCCCGAGGTAAGTATCTCACGAGTCTGAGCTCCTTTAAAAATTTCCTGAGAAATTTTATCTGTACTGAGCGATGTCTCGAGCACCTCAGAAAAGACCTGCTCCTCAGTTTGATCCTGTGTCCTAGAGATAACCTGAGCCAACACTTGTAATGGTGAACTCTGAGCAGTTTGGCCCTCAGGTTGAATCTCTTCAGAATCACTTCCATCTTCATCGGTGAGAACCACCAATCTTCTGCGTTTTGGAGCAAGATCCATCTGTTTCATCATCTTTGCTCCCTGCTCCATCTTTGCCTCCAACAACACCTTCCCCCTGGTTTGTTGGCTCTCTTTTTCAGCAGCTGCAGAAGGTGATTCTACCTTCTTTTCTCTCTTCCCCCTGATGACCTGCTTCCTTGCAGCAATGGGTTTAAGGAGAATTTTGGACTTAGGGAATGGGGTCGAATTGGCGAAGATATCCTTCTCCTCTCTGCACATCTCCAAAATGTAAGCAATTTTGGTGGCATGGTGGATCTTGCCTTTGATTGAGATTGCCCCGTCAACTTTCCTCAAAACTTTGGTCTGCTCACTCACCGTCTGAATCAGGAATTTCAGCCAGTTGAAGTCTGTGGTGGGTGAGGCCTCTATCGCCGCCATCAATCTGAGCTTGAGTCTTGATCCGCTCAAAACTCCCATAAGACTCATGATGCACTTGCTCACAATATCCATCAAAACACGATATTGTGGCTTCAGTGCCTTTTTTATGCGATGTCGCCTCAAACTTAACGGGATTCTCGGCAATCCTATCTAAGTACTCTGCTCTCTACGACATATAAGTCGTAGGATCCTCTCCTCTATCCACGAGCTCAAAAACATCATTGATTTTTTTGGAACTATATCTGAGATCCCTCTCAAAATCGGCGTATTTGGATGAATGCTCTAAGTGTGATCTGATTAACTTAGAATGCATACAACCCTCTTCATCTATCTTCAAGTTTCTGAGATGAATTAGATTACCTCTTTTCGCAAACTCTGGTGCAGTGGGTTTTGCGACTAGTTGGGTGAGTTTAGCGATCGAATCATATCGCGAGCCTCCTCTTACGGCTTTGAGTTGGTTGTGCTTTTCGAGTGAGACAACGAACTCGTACCACGGCTTGTTGGTTTTATTAATCTCTCGAACGAGGGTTGGAGCCATTTTAGAGTTTGATTTAAGAAGTGAAGCTTTAGGGTTTGGAGAATTTCTGGGCAAAAGGGGATTTATAATTGCAGAGGATTTGGAAACGAAGGGTTTGATAAAATTTTGGCTTGAATGGCTGATTGGGGTTTATATAGCCTTGAGATCGTGGGCAATCGTGTTGGTTAGGTGAGTAACAACGATTGAGATTAATCTCCGATTAATCGGGTATCTGAACAAACGATCTCTGAAAAGTAAGCCGCCAAAACATCCTCATTGGTCATTAATGTAGCAGAGCATTAAATGACTGTTGACCTTCTTCGGAATTTAAAATGATCCCGCCCAAAAAAAAAATTCCTCAGGTGTTTTATATTTATTGCGAATGATTACTGAATTTTACTTAAGCAATAAATGGATCGCATGAGTCATTACTTCTTCAGACCAATTTCCCTCTATCAGTCTTCTTTAGATCTGACCTTGATAAAATGTCAATATAATATCGAAATCTTGAATTGGTTCGGTTATCTTCTTGAGTTTTACGAGACTCGATTCGATATTTCCATTTTATCTGAGCTTCTCGAAATGATTACGAAAAACTTCATGCATCCGAAAACCTTCAATTTTTCATTTTTTACTCTATACACCGGTTCTAACATCCCTAATTCAACCGAAAAGTTCCTCAAATCTTGATTGACCAAAGGTTTAGTCAAGATATCGACCGCTTATCTTAGATGAATTTTTTCCATCCTTATGTCCTTCTTTCTCCGACATGATCTCTCGATGAAGTGATGTCTGATATCCACATGCTTGCATCTGGTGTGCAATACCGGATTTTGTGAAATAGCAATGGCACTATTATTGTCACAAAATATTGGTACTTCATTGGCTACAACTTTATAATCCCTCAATTGTTGTCTGAGCCAAAGAATCATGCACAATGACTTCCTTCATGACCATATATTCAAATTTTGGTACTTGTTGCTCTTGAGGTCATTTCTTCGAAAACCAAGATATCAGCTTGCTTCCTAGAAATTGACAAGTTCCTGAAGTGGACTTCCTGTCAATTCTGCAACCTCCATAATCAGCATCTGAGTAACCACTTAACTTTAGGTTATCATCAGCTGGATACCATAATCCTCTATTCACTGTTCCTTTAAGATATGTTAGTATCTTTTTGGCAGCCTCCATGTGACTAGTCTTAGGATTAGCTTGGTATCTTGCACATATCCCAACAACAAATGTTATATCCGGCCTACTTGTCACGTGAGATAGAGCAATGATCCAATGATTCCTCTATAATCGATATGACTTCTTGATTTGCCTTTCGAAATCGGGATCCATCTTGTAGTTAGTATTCATGGGAATCTAATCGTATTGCAATCATACACCATATTTGGCAATCGGATCTACGGTGTACTTTGCACGGTTGATGAATATTCCTTCCTTTGATTGTTTCACTTGAAGTCCTAGAAAGAAATTCATCTCTCCCATCATTGACATCTCAAACTTGCCTTTCATCAGTGTTGAAAACTTTTCACACAGCTGATGGTTTGGAGATCCAAAAATGATGTCATCAACATATATCTGAACTAGTAAGATATCTTTCCCATCTTCTATCCTGAACAGAGTTCTATCAACAGTTCCTTTGACAAAACCATGGTCGATGAAGAAAAACGAAAAGTGTATCATACCATGCTCGGGTGCTTGCTTAAGACCATACAAAGCTTTTCTTAGCTTTGTAAACTTGGTCATTCTGTTTTGAAACCGGAGGTTGTTCCACATAAACCTCTTCTTTTTTAGACGCCGCTCGAAATGCACTTTTCACATCCATCGATGGATGTGAACTTCATGTGGGCGGATATGCAAGAAACAATCGATGGCTTCTAGTCTTTTGCAACAGGTGCAAAGGTTTCATCATAATCCAAGCCTTCTTCTTGGGAATAACCTTGTGCAACTAGCCTTGCCTTGTTTCTCACAATGTTGTTGTTTTCATCTCTTTTGTTCTTGAAAACCCACTTGGTTCCAATGACATTGTGCCTTTCTGGTCTATCTACTAGCTCCCATACTTCATTCCTCGAGAATTGATTCAGCTCATCTTGCATGGCAGTAATCCAGTGAGAATCTTGTAGAGCTTCACCAATCTCGATGAGGTTCTTTCTCCGATAGGAAGCAGCAGAATAGTGCACTCTCTCCATGGAACCTTCTAGTCTTAACACCTTCAGTTAGATCACCCACAATCTGACTTGTAGGATGACTATCTAACCATTTCCTTCTTGATGTTCCCCCTTCAATGGTATCCTCAACATTTGAAATGTTAGGTTCAGTTAAATCAGCAAACTCAGGGAACAACAAAACAGGAGAAAGGGAATCATCTTCCTCAGGGGAAATTCTATTCAGAACATTGTCAGAGACATTTGTTCCCCTTTGGTTGATAGATTCAAAATTTGCCTCAGCTGTGACCACATCTTCATTGGCATCACATACCTGAGTCTAAACTGGTGTCTGTTCAGATTGGTCACCTTTGGAGTGTTGGTTTTCCTGAGTCTCACCATCCTGATTTCCATCCTGAACTTCTTTATCTGAGTCTGAGTCACTCCAATCATAGATAGTGTCCGACTTCTTCTTTTCAGGTCCAGTGGATGATTTATCTTTCTGTTTCAGGCTTAATCTGGTGATCCTCTTAGTCAGTTCATTTGCATCATGTTCCTGTTTCTTCTGAACACAAACAGATTCATCAAAAACAACATGAGGTGTTTCCTCCACAATAAAGAGTCCCTACAGTTGTAAACTCGAAGGCTTTCTTGACTTGAAATATCCTAAGAATATTCCTTCATCGCCTTTACTATCAAATGTTTTCAACCGATCTTTACCATTATTGTGTATGAAACACTTGCAACCAAACACACGAAAAGAAAGAAACAAGAGGCTTCCTTTCATTCCAAAGCTCATAAAGGCGTTTTGCCTTGACTTTTTTTGTCGGCATGGATCTATTCTCGAGAGTAGCATGCGGTGTTGGCGGCTTGATTAAAATCTTTTAGGAATATCGACCCATTATCATTGTCCTTGCGAACTTCTTTTCGAGTTACATTTCCTTCTTTCAAAGAACACCATTTTGTTGAGGGTCCTTGCGGTGATGTTTCATGTAGAATTCCATTTCTTTGCACAATAATCGAAAATGATATGATTTATAAACTCAGTTCCTTTGTTAGATCTGATTTTGACCACACTCAAATTTTTCTCAATACTGAGCCTTTTTCGATAACTCTGGCGACTTTATCTCGAGTCTCTTTCTTCTTGAGTAAGAATATGACCCAAGTATATCTTGAGTAGTCATCAACTACTACCAATGTGTATTTCCTGCCATTAGTGCTCACAGGTGTTATAGGACCAAAGAGATCCATATGCAAAAGCTGAAGTATTCTCTCAGTAGAACTTTCTACTTTGCTTTTAAATGATGCTTTGACTTGTTTTCCTTTAAAGCGCAGCGTCACAAATGTGTTCCTTCTTGAACACTTCATTAAAGTAACCCTCTCACAAGAGCTAATCTTGCAAGCTTGTTCAGGGGTTTTAAAATTCAGTGATTCATTCTTTTATGCCATAGCCAATTTGGTATCTCAGGGAACTTTTAGCAACTAAACATGTATCTTTAGGAGTTGAGCTCCAATCAACAAGATACACATTCCTTTTCTTGTACCCGGTCGGAATACTTTTCGTGATGTATCATCTTTCACAAAACATAAGTTCTTTGAGAACTCAACATTGAAACCTTTATCACAGAATTGGCTAATTGAAAGCAAGTTATGCTTCAATCCGGATACATATGAAACACCATGGATATGAATCGAGTCGACTTCCAAAGTTCCATATCCTTGATCGTCCCCTTGGAGTTATCTCCAAAAGTGATCTGTGGGCCTCTTTGTTCAACATAGTCACCGAAAGCACCTT
The DNA here is from genome assembly GCA_037126765.1 of Stenogyne calaminthoides. Taxonomy (NCBI): domain Eukaryota; kingdom Viridiplantae; phylum Streptophyta; class Magnoliopsida; order Lamiales; family Lamiaceae; genus Stenogyne; species Stenogyne calaminthoides. The sequence continues at coordinate 19,317,803 of JBBCBC010000011.1, forward strand.
CTTGAATCTGTCATATGTCTTGAGCATCCACCGTCAAGATACCATACATCGAGGAGCTTTTTTTTCTCTCTTTCATCGATGCCATGTGATCTTTCATCGGCTTAGTGCCCTTGTTTTCTCTCACGAAAAAGATCAATTCTTAGGTACCCAATTTGTGTAGGGTCCTACGAGGTTAAATTTGTACCTTTGGAATCCAAATCGCCGACAACTCTAATCACTTTAGAGTGGCTAATTTGTCTTCCATAAACATCAACATATACATCCACTACTCTGGGTGCCTTAGCGTTTTACGTATATGTGTGCTAGCTTTAGCATGAACATGTGCCTTTGAATTCTTCTTTGGTTCGGGCCTTACGCTCGGATGCTTAGGCTTTTGTGCGGCCGGTCTAAATCTTTGATGACTTCGGGTTCGAATAACCTTTACCCTTAGCAAGTGAGGTTCGGGTTATGCATCTTGAAATCTGGTCTTTCGATATCTTGAGGACTTGGTCTCTTGATTGAGAATGTCTCTGTTGAATGTTTCTCATCGAGGATTCCTCTGATGGTTCGATGTAGAAACCTTTCGGGTTTTGCATTCTTAGCACGAGGCTTTGAAGTACTTGCTGAAACTTTCAATCGGCCGCTCGAGTTAGCCTTTACACGAGGTTTGGGCTTTCTAACTTTGATCATTCAATTTTCTTTTGAGACCATAGGTCCTTTTCCTTGTCTACAACCTTGGGCATTACTTGATTTTTGAAGTGTAGGTGCCACTTGGTTTTACAAAGATAGTCTTTTTGCTACTTGACGCGACATTTAGATGACCTTGTGAGGTTCCCCCGGAATGTATCCCAATCCAGTTTTATAGTCCACAGATCTCTGGTAACTCTGAATTTCATCTATTACATTAGATGCATTATTCAATAGAGTTAACTTCTTCTGTGCACTATCCTCACAGTTCTGTAGAGTTTTATGCTTCTCAGAGAGGTCATTGAACTTCGATTCGATTAAATTTGAATCTCTTGATGGATTTCTCTAGCTTTTTCGATTAGGGACATTATCAACTTCTCTTTCTCTCGAGAGTTGTACTTTGAAACATCCGATTCATCAAGAGCTCCCATTAATTGAGAAGTGACTTCAATATTGCTAGAGTCTTTCCATTTTAGATTTTCAGCTTTCAGTTCCTTATTCTGCTCTTGAGTTTGATTTAGCAGTCCTTGCAAAACAGCATAGTCCTTCATCAGATTCTCAAAAGAATCCATCAGGTCAAAATGACTGTTTTCAGTGGAACTTGAAAACTCTTGTGCTAGTGTAGGAGCAACAACAGAGAAAGAAGAGTTTACCTCCTCAATGGCCATCAGACAGATGTCATGACTTTTCGGTGTCGAGAATATCTCATCCCCAAGAGCTAGATCCCTCCTCGAGTGTTCTTCTTCGCAACCATGGCCTTTTTGCTTGAGAACTTCTGGTCTCTTATATCTTGCCTTTCTCTTCTCTCCTTAGCACTCAAATCTGGACAATCATACTGTAAGTGACCTTTCTTCTGGCAGTTATAGCATCTGTTGGAATCATTATCCTGATCATTTTCTTCTTTGGACTTGGAGTCCTTTCTTTTGGATGAAGATCCTTGACTTTTTCAGTCTTTCTTCTTCTCGGTTGATCGTCCTCGGGTTTCTTCCGGTACTGTGGTTCTGAGATAGTGATCCCGACACCTTTCAGATACCTCGAGATAATCCCAACCGAGTCCTCGAGTGTCGAGAGATCTGAGTTGCTTGGATCGGATAACTAACTTATCGAACCCTCGAAAGAAATGCGTTCGGTTTGGTAACTATCTGTTCTAGCTACTCGGTTGTCTTGAAGAATGGTTGGCCCTTAGTTTATACTGCGTTTTAAGCTTTCTTTGAAAACCTTCCCTTTATGAAATAGTGATTAGGCTGTGATTCACTTATGCAACTTCAGTGGATTGATTCCAACTGAATATCAGTGAAAAGTATGCTTTCAAAATCAATTCAATGCAACAGATAGGCACATATAAGGAAAGCAATAAAGAACACAACAATTATAGTGGTTCAGAGACTCAAGCTCCTACGTCCACTCTCCCTGACTCTTCAGAGAAATTCACTATCAACTTTTGAGCTTTCTGACTACCTCGTAGTTTACTTACTCAACTTCGTACCCCGAGTTTTTACGACTACTCCGTGTAGTTTACTTACTCAACCCGACCTTGAGCTTTTCGACTACCTCCGTAGTTTACTTACTCAATCACACACAAGCTTTCAGAATACCCCTGTAGCTTACTAACTTCTCCTCTAGAGTTTTCTGACTACTCCGCGTAGTTTACTAACTCTTTACAACACTTCTTACCAACAAACACACACCAACTACCTTCTCAAGGGTTTGGGGTTTCTTGGTTGGTTTCCAACTAGGATGAGATATCCTTTACAATAAAGCGCAATGCAAAGGGTTAGGATATCTCGACTAAGCTTTGGATAATTCTTATCAAGCTAGGCTTAGTATAGTGAGCTCTCTTCAATATCGAAGCACTTGGGAAATTCTAAGTTTTTCGAGTGCTTTAACTTTTACAAGAATAAGTTTGAGCTCTTGGGTTGTGTATAAATTTCCCGTAACCTTACAATGTAGAGGGTCACCAGTATTTATAGGCATACACCAAGGTCACTTTTGAAAACTATCCGTTGGAGAGATAACTTCGTGAGTTCCCTCTTATGGTGTGTGAGAAACGACTATATTCAGGGTTTGAAACTCCCTAACACGTTTTAGGAAATAGCCTTTCATGTAGCCGGTCTTCACTTTTTGCAGTCTGGAACTTTTGTACATCTGACATCTTTTTTCAGAGACACATCCTTTGTCAATGTCGGTATATGGCGATGTCTTCTTCCTCTTTTTGACTTTTGTCTCCAGTTAAAGGTACACACCTTCAACGACTCTTTTTGGTTACAAACTCTGAGTTTGATATAACCTTAACAACACTTCGACTTAGTTCCTTTTTGTATGCGCATTTGAATGTCTTGGCGGATATCTAACTTTCTAAGGAATCGCGATCTTCCGATGTTGCATCCTTGAGATAGATATATTTAGTGCCTCGGAACATTCGAGTTCATCTTGAGCATTCATATATTCTTGAAGTCTTGATAATTCTTGTGCCTCCAGTATTCTTGATCTTCAGTTTCTCAGTCTTCAGTCTTGTGTCCTCAGAGTCTTCCGAGTCTTCAGGGTCTTCTGAGTCTTTAGGTTTTTCTGAGACATATTGACTGTTGTACTGAATCTTCACACTGAGTCTTGATTTTCGATCCTCATTGAGTCTTGATAACTATCTGAACTATATCTGCTTGTTATACATTCTGCGGATAACATCCTGACAATTCTAAAAAAGAAATCGACTTCGACTATCAAGATCATTCTGAACATGTCATACTCAGGGGTTTTGGGATCTAATCAAAATCATATGTCTTTATTAAATTCATCTCCCAACAGTTTAAATAAGCCACGTTGGGTGGGTCATTATTTAAACACATTTGAGCAAGTTACAAACAATAACAATTACAAACTTTTAATTAAAAAAACATTAATTAATAGCTGGCTCCTACTTGACCAATATAAAATTGTCAGGGACTTCGGAGAAGCATATGCATATCAATTTTATACCTAAGTAATAACCATGATTAAATACAGAATTATTACTTCGTTTTGATCGAGCCTCGTTGGGAGGGTCATCGTCCCCACTAATAATAATTCACAATCATCCTTTTGAAATTTATTCATGTGAAGGCTATCTTTTGGCCCTCCGTTGGGGAGATTTCTCCAAAAGAATTCACAAATAAATAAATCATGGAGGTCAAAATTAATTTGATTCAAAACCAAATTAATTATTTTGAAAAATACTTAGTAATTTTTGAGTTTGAGATTTTTCACAAGCAATATCTCATGCAAACACATTAAACGAATTTAAACAGAAGCATACGAAAAAGCATATAAAAAAAAACATAAATTAAACATATTGGGCACAAATTATCCAATTGTCATGGTTTAATTTTCTTGTCTTGATCTTGAAGAAACATCGTCTTGATTTCTCCCACTCGTTAGATCTCGAAAAAAATTCCGTCTCCAATTGCCACGCCAAATGCTTCGCATGGCCAGGATGCGCCCGCATCGATTCGGCAACTGGGTAGCGATCAACGCCCATCTTAGCCTATCTTTGGCATCGTAGCGTCGCCCGTCGACCTCCAGGCCTTAGCGGGGATCGGTGGTCGGCCTGTCGCCACTTCGCAGCCTCACGCTACGGCCCGGTCGCCCGGTCCGCTCACCGTCGGCTCATGCCCGCGTCTTGGCCGCCTGCGAAAGCAAACCCACCTGATGCCTAGCGCCAGAGCCGTCTTGCGCTTCACGGCGGCGTTAGCATTGCGCGCGTGCCTCCCTCACTTGCGTTTATTGTGATGCATGTCGCCCGATGTCGCAGTTCCCAATCCGTTTTAACTTCTCCTCTCCGTCTTAGTCTTCAATCCGGTTATAATTTATTTTACAAAAAAAAAACCTAAAATCTAGACTAATCTATTACATTGAACAAATCAAATAACCTAATATACTCGTGGATTTTCTCATGAGAAAAATAAATTCGAACAAGTCGAATTAAAACCAATCATACGCATGAAATAAATAAACACATTAAATACCATGACAATTGGATACCTGCAAAACAGATCTAACAATTCTACTATCTAATTTTTAATAAAATTTAATGGCCAACAAATTTAAATAACAATCTCGAAACCGAGGCTTTGATACCAGTTGGGAAATTCGGGGTGCCCGGATCTATTCGAGGTGTATTTAAATACATATTTAAATTAATCAATTAATTACTAGCATTAATCAATCCTAAATTAATTCAACATAATAATTAAATAAACAACAACAACATGCGTACACGTAATTTCTAAGCATGCGGAATCTAGGAGTTACGAAATTAGATACCTGTTGGAGTGACAACCGTTGAGACGATGGTGTTAGTGTCCTAAAGACAATCCTTTGTATGGACGTAATACTAAGATAATATTCATTGTTGGTTTAATATTATTATTTATTTAATATTATATATATGTCGTTGCACTTATTAGAATATTATGTTTGAATGTTTGCATTTGTTCTTATCTGTTGACAGTGTGTGTGCTTGTATTTTTCAGAGTGTTGTTGAAAATGTTATGCAACATGTGAAACAACATATGACAACGGAAGTATAAAAACACAGCGCAAAGGATTTCAAAATTTTGTATAGTCTGTAATCCAGACTACACGAACCTCATGGTTAAAAACATCACTATAACAAGTAGTGAGATACACACGAATCTGTTACAAGATCCTAAAAGGTGTAGTAAAAAACCACACACTAAAATCAATCTATTAAATCAAGTAACTAGTGATCTTATTCAACCTAAAACTTGATCTAATAAGACAAAATCTATACTGATGGGAGAGATTGTATTCCCTCGACCAGTACACATAGAATAACATCGACCCTCACACTCCTAGAATTACAAACACTCATTTTTTCACTCTTGGTTGTCTCTTGGATGCTACTCTCTTAAGTTTGGAGTAGAGCAAATGGTATTTCACTTTAACTCAAACTTGAATGTCGACCAATACAATCTATTTATAGACTTTCGGACCAACTGCATTGTCCTATCCACTTGGTGTGAACAGCCTTGAACATCTCCTCCACTATCTCCATGATCTTGGTGTAACCACCCATGATCTTTCTATTCTCACTCCATTCCAGTGCAACCGCTTGATAATATCCGAAATTATCTTCAACCTGCAATGTAGGAAACATAGAAAAACACATCTATTAAAACAGAGTCAGTGTCAGGAGAAAGGGCAAATTCATGATGTTGTGCAGAATGTTGTCCAACATCTGGAACAACATCCGAGCAACATCAACAAACTCCCCCAATTTGGCCTTTCTACTACAACACACCTGATGTTAAAAACAACATCCGAACTTGTGTCAGGAAAGAAACAAATAATAGTCATTCAGAGAACAACTACTATTTAACCAAATCATAAATATAAAAACAAACGCAAGCACCAAGTACATCAGCAGTGTACTTAGGCCAAAGTATCCAACATAAAATAAATGACAGAAATATAAACCTATCATCTAATTGTCCATTAACAGAGTTTATAAAGTAAAGAACATTAAATAAAAGATTACAACATAGAAGAAAATTTCTATAGTGAAATAAAGGGAAGGACTGGACCATTGGAATGACTGCATCTCCATAATCTGCAAATGCTCCCCCATACTTAAAAAACTCACTCTGTCTTGAATCTGATCACCAGTTATCAGCTCCATAAAGCTAATCAATGATAGCAATACTCTCAGGAGACATATTCTCCCTGGTAGGTGTCTTCAACAGCTCATCATCAGTGTTATCAGGGCTATCATCATTAACTGGTTCAGCTTCATCGGGTACCATTTGGTCATCAACATCAGTCTTTAGTGCATCTTCAACAGCTTCCACTACAGCATCATTAACAACATCTTATACAACGTCTTCAACCTCTCTATCTTCAGCATCATTCTGACCATCTTGTGCAGCAGCACCATCATCATCCTCAGCAACATTATCAACATTATCAACATCATCTGGTTGATTATCCTTCTCACCTGCATGGCCAGATGGACCAACTCCATCATCACCATCATCATTAGGACCATCATCAGGTGATCCTCCCCCTGTTGGAGTAGAAAACAGGTTTCTCCAGAAGGTTTTCTGTCTAATCAGAGTATCTATACTGTGCTGGATGGATTGAATTTGATCAGTAATGAAAGAATTAGAAAAAGTGACAGTAGGGATACCATTACTTTTGGTGACTGTGTAAGGAATGTTGCCAACAGAATGGACAACATTTTTTGGTTGCTGTTCAGGATCCTCCATAGGTAAATCAATTACACGGTTGCTACCTTTCAGAACTGGGGAAATCCCAAAACTGGGAATAAAACCACTTATCTTCTCTCCTCTAGGTCTGTCAAACTCTAAGTTATCCAAGAACTGACAAATCAAGCTTGGATATGGAATTTCCCAGCAAGAGACATCATATTATCAAATATGATTTGTCCCATATTAAACTTGTTCAGATGAACAATCTTGTAAAGCAGGAAATCATGTCCTTTAGTAAGCACAGTGGAGTTTCTAGATGGAAACCAATTTGAGACCAACAATTTATGCATTACAGAATAGAGAGAAGTCAATTTGGCAGCAGAAAATTGTAATGTCCATTCAGAATATCTTCCTCCAGTTATCACAGACATCACTTCCCCAATTTCTAGATCAACAGGATCGTCCTCTATATTCCTAGTCTTTAGGAAAATATTGATGCGTCTAGGAGTGATGGTAACAACATTATGCTTAAACCTTACTTTCCCATAATTAGAAGACTGTCTATCACCACAACTCTTCTTCAAATTAGCATAGAATTCAGCAACCCAAGGCACAAAGTATGGTTTAGCATATTGCAGAGCATGTAAGAGGAATCTACTCTCTAGAAATCTTATCATATTGTTGGCTTCAAATTCAGAAAGTTTAATGATTCTTTCATCAACAATATGCCTCTTCAACATGGTTTTCACAACTCTAGACTTCCTATCAAATTCAATTCTATCATCAGGGTCTGAGTCAAACATAGTTACCTCATCAGAATCAGAGAGATGATCAAACTCCTCAGCAGTTTGATCTTCAACAGGCTCATCTTCCTGTACATTTTCATCAGCTTCATCATCTTCTTCAGGTTCCTCCTCATCATCAGGATTCTCTGCTTCCAAGTTCTCTTCCTCAGAGTCATCTGTCTCAGCTTTCTCCTTCTCAGAATCATCTTCTTCAACATCCTCGGATGATTCTGCAGCATCAGGAGCAACATTCACAAATGGTTCATTTTTCTTTTTGGTTCGTTTTTCTTTCCTTGCCAGCAATTCTTCCATTGTCAAATCATCATCAGAGTCCTCAGGTTCTGCAGCAGTGGCTTTTGGAATCTCCATCTCTTCATCAGAGTCCTCTACAGTGATAGGATCATCAGAACCACCATCTGTCCTTTTTGGGCATTTTCCTGTATAGTCTACCTTTTTGCCTAGGTTTCTCTGTGACATTCTCCTCTTTCCCCATCCACCAACACCTCTTCTGGGAGCCAATTGCTTCTTCCTCAGCCTAATGTTCTTCAATTTCTCCCCCATTCCTTCTGAATCAGAGGAATCGGCATTATGCATTTCAACATCGACTGTTTGTGTAGGGTTTTCAGGAGGGTTTTCAGAAATAGGTTCAGTAACAGGAGTTTCTGATGGTATTTCTGGAGAGGGTTCTTCAGCCAAGGGTCTGGCTGAGAGATCAACATAGTCAGAAACATTTACTAAGTTAGAACCAAAATAAATGTCAGGCAAAATAATCGGGTTTTGTTCAACGACTTGTTTTACAAGAAGAGCAACAAATGATTTTGGAGCGGAATCAGGAATGTGTAGTGCAGGAGGTTTAGGAATGGAAGTAGAAGATGATCCACCAACATTTGTGGAATCATAATCTGGGTTTTGTGCGGCCATTTATGCGAGATGGTTTAGAGGGTTTGAGTTTTCTGGTGAAGAAAATTTCGAGGGAGAAGGGTTTGCGTGAGAATGTAGCTGATCAGGAGAACTCGAAGGGTTTTGTTCATCAGCCATATCGCCTTTCTGTCCAATCAAATATATACACAGGCAATTAAAATAATGTTATATGAAATATAGATGGGAAAAAGAAGCATATGACCGAAAATAATGAAATAACACAAGAACAACAACAAACCTCAAATCCAATATGCAACAATAATGTTTTCAGCTTTCAATATTAAACATCACAGACAAATCAAACTTAAGTAGAGAAGAAGAAATGGAGGTTATTACACAAAATCACCAAGAAACCGACCAAGAGTGGGACAAAGAAACCACCCACTAAGGCAAGTGTGATCGTGTGCATGTGTAAGGACTGCCAAAAATATTTTCGAAAACCAGGAAACCATATCTAAAATTAAATAGACACATATCAGTTCAAATAACTTGTTCAAACTGCAAATTCAACTTATCCAGAACATTAAATAAATTATGTATGATAGATAAAGTTTGAATCACTTAAGGTTTTACAAAATGTCGGCACACATATATCTCAACACTTAATTTTGCATGAAATTCATCATCAAAGTGTTGCATATTTTGAATTTTTTTTTTAAACACATGTTCACATTGATCCATCTTTTCAAAAGAGTGCATCGTAGTAGCGAGCTCTGTGCCCCATAGTTACTCAATGGATTGTGAACAAACATGGATGTATATTTAATCACCTTTTGAAAAGAGAACATCGTAGTAGCGAGCTCCGTGTCCCATAGTTACTCAGTGATTACACATCTAAGTTGTGTTTTATTTTTAATGCATTTAAGAGATATATGTCCAGGACTCTGTATCTAAACCATGATTCAAACAATAAGATCAAAAACTATCAGTTAAAGCTAAAAAATAAGCAAAACATCAAACAAACTCATTATCAGAACCACAATGTTGCTTCAAATGTTGAGAAACATTTGTCACAACATCTAGTGTTTATTTTCAGATATAGCAAAGACCAAGAGATTTTCTAAGCGAAGAAAACCTCTCATTATCAAGGGCTTTTGTGAAAATATCAGCAAGTTGTTTTTCAGTAGAAATGTACTCTAACTTCACAACTTCCTTCTCTACAAGATCTCTTATAAAGTGATGTCATATACTTATATGCTTAGTCAAAGAATGTTGCACAGGATTCTTGGAAATATTGATAGCACTAGTATTATCATAATAAACAGTCAAAATACCACTTTCCAACCCATAATCATCAAACATCTTTTTAAGCAATAACAGTTGAGTGCAGCAACTTCCAGCAGCAACATATTCAGACTCAGTTGTCGATTGTGAAACACAATTCTGTTTCTTACTATGCCAGGAGATAATGTTGTTTCCCATGTAGAAACATCCTCCACTAGTACTTTTTCTGTCATCACAATCACCTGCCCAATCTACATCACTATAGCCAACTAAAGAGCAATTAGTATCCTTTGAGTACCAAATACCTAGATCACATGTTCCAGCTACATATCTTATAATTCTTTTTACAGAATTAAGATGTGATTCCTTAGGATTAGCTTGATATCTAGCACAAAGACATACACTATACATATATCAGGCCTACTAGAGGTTAAGTACAAAAGACTTCCAATCATTGATCTATACAAAGTATGATCAACATCTTTTCCAATCAAGTCTTTACTCAACTTTTGAGTTGAACCCATATGAGTTTTCATAGTTTTAGCACTTTCCAAACCAAACCTTTTCACCAGATTCTTAGCATATTTGTTTTGACAAAAGAAAATATCATCTTTCATTTGTTTGATTTGAAGACCTAAAAAGAAATTTAGTTCTCCAACCATAGACATTTCAAAAGTACAAGTCATTTCTTTAACAAAACTCTCAAGCATATCATTACTAGTTGAACCAAATACAATATCATCAACATATATTTGAGCAACCATGATATCATTCTTAGAATTTTTAATGAACAAGGTTCTATCAGCTTCACCTCTCAAAAATCCAAACTCAAGTAAGAAATCAGTAAGTCTACCATACCAAGCTCTAGGTGCTTGTTTTAGAACATATAAAGTTTTCTTTAACTTGTAAACATGATCAGGAAATTCTAGATTTTCAAAACCTTTAGGTTGTTCAACATAAGCTTCATCATCCAGAATACCATTTAAGAAAGCAGCTTTAACATCCATTTGATGCAAGTTAATGTTAATGAAACATGCAATAGCAAGAAGTAATCTAATAGATTCTATTCTAGCAACAGGAGCAAATGTTTCATCAAAATCTATTCCTTCAATCTGAGTATAACCTTGAGCAACCAATCTAGCCTTGTTTCTCACAATATTACCAAATTCATCAGTTTTATTTTTGAAAATCCACTTTGTTCCTATGACATTAATATCAGAATTAGGTCTAGGTACAAGTTTCCAAACATCATTTCTTTCAAACTGATTAAGCTCTTCATGCATAGCATTTGTCCAGTTTTCATCATTAAGAGTTTCTTTCACATTCTTAGGCTCAATTGCAGAATGATAACACTCAAAAGTTACCTGATTGCATATGGATGACATGCAAACTGATCTTACAAAGTTATTGATGTGAATACCCATCCTTCTTCTAGTCTGTACACCTGTGGTAGCTTCTCCAATGATCTGATCTGACAGATGACTTTTAATTATCTTTGTTGAGGGAACCAACTGTTTTGGATACTGTGAATCTTGTGACAGACTTTCAGTATTTGAACTTTTGGATAATGTTGTATCAGATGTTCAAGGAACATTCTGATCAACATCCTTACTGTCTTCAACGTCATCAGTATCTCTGGATACTTCTATCAAATCTGAGACATTGTCTTCAACACTTTTTCCTGCAAGACTTGCAAGTTCATCAAATATCACATTAACAGATTCTTGCATTGTCTCAAGTTATAGATTCTATATGCCTTGCTATTCTTAGAGTATCCTAAAAAAAAATCCTTTATCACTCTTTGAATCAAACTTATGTAACTGATCTCTATCATTCAAAATGTAACAAACACAACCAAAAACATGAAAGTATTTCAAATTTGGTTTCTTGTTATTCAGAATCTCATAAGGAGTACAATTACTACCAGAACGAATGTACACTCTATTCACTATGTGACAAGTAGTATTTAAAGCTTCAACCCAGAATTTCTTAGAAAGACTTTTTGAGGTTAGCATAACTCTTGCCATTTCTTGCAAAGTTCTATTCTTTCTTTCAGCAATCCCATTTTGTTGTGGAGTTTTAGGTGAGGAAAACTCTTGCAAAATACCTTTCTTTTCACAAAAATTAGTAAACAAACTGTTTTCAAATCCTCTTCCATGATCAAACCTTATCCTATTGATCTTTAAACACAAAACAGTTTTAAACCTTTTGTAAAAAAATTTAAACTCAAAAAAGGTATCAGATTTTTCTTTCAGAAATATAACCCAAGTATATCTAGAAAAATCATCTACAAGAACATAAGAATACCTCTTTCCACCTAAACCTTCAGTTTTCATAGGACCCATTAGATCCATATGAATCAACTCACAACACATGTTTGTTGTACATGCTGACAACATTTGATGTGTTGTCCTTACTTTCTTACCTTTCTGGCATGGTCCACAGATTTTTCCTTTTTCAAAGTCCAGATCAGGTAAACCAACAGCAGCACCTAGTCTATGCAATTTCTGAATACTTCTGTAATTAACATGACTAAGTTTTTGATGCCACAAAAATAATATCATCTGCTTTAGCACTTTTACAAGTATGGTTTGAACCAATTAAATAACAATTATCAGCAGGTCTATTGCCAGTCATTAAGCATTCATCATTCTTATCAAACACATATCATGAATTCTTGTCAAATTTCACATGTAAATCATCATCACATAACTGACTAATACTAATCAGATTAGCATGTAAACCTTTTACATTTAACACATTTGTCAACTTTGGAAAACCAGGAACATTCAAGGTTCCTTTACCAACAACTTTACCTTTTGAACCACCACCATAGGTAACATGACCACCATTACGAGATGTATAATTTGTCAGATGATTGATTTGACCAGTCATGTGTCTAGAACAACTACTATCAAAATACCAAGATCCAGGAACACATGCCTTCAAAGATGTATACACAACATTACAAGACATGTTCTTATGAATCAACTTTTTAGTGTTGTTAACCTGTTTTATGGGATGTTCAACTTTATCAGGTAAAAATATTCCAGCTTTTAAGTCTCTTCTTAACTTAGAACAATATGGACGAATGTGACCTACTCCAGCACAATAAAAACAGACATACTCTTTAAACAAACCATCAGATTTCTTTTGTTTACTTTTAAAAGATTTTGGAAAAGAAGTTCCAACTTTTACAAAAGAAATAGGTTCACAGAATATATGAGTATTCTCAAAAGATTTCTCAAATCCAAGTCCAGTATTACCATGACTACCAATCATCAATGCATCATTCAAATCAGTAGTGCTAGTAGAAAACTTTTTAAAGTAATAGTAGTGCACTTAAGTTCATCTTTCAATGCAGAAATTTCGACATCTTTTCTAGTTAAAAGAACATCAAATTTAACAAGATTTTCTTTCAAATCTGAATTTTCTAAAGATAAGGAACTCAACACCTGTTTTTGAGTTTCTAGATCAGATTTAAACTTCAGATATTCAGAGTTACAATCAGCAGAACTTAATGTTTCAGCATTCAGAATAGTTCCAGCAAAACAGTTAATCTCAGAATCATATTTACTGAATGTTGTTTCAGATGTTGTGATAACATGTGAATCTATTTCAGACCAATAATCATCGAGATCATCATCAAATGTATCATCATAAACTATTCTAGCAGACATAACACTTAGTTCACATATATCAGTATCAGTTTCATCATCAGAATCATCACTTAAGGTAGCATTAAAGTTCATCTTCTTCCTAAGCATAATATTAACACATTTATTAGCATAATGACCATATCCAGAACATGCATCACATTTAACCTTTTTTCTGTACTCAGGATCATATTTGAACTTGTTATCCTTAGAAAATTGTTTAGGTTGATTGAAACTGGAAGACTGACTTGAAACAAGCTTATTATCAGAGGGAGAAGAGTTTTGGTTAAACTTATCCCTTGATTGAAATTGACCATTTGGTCTTCTTAACTTTCCTTTTAAAAAAGATTTGAATTGCTTAGTTATAAGAGTAAATTGTTCAGAAATGTCTTCATCACATAAATCAGAAACATCTTCATCAGAATCAACTTAAGTTACATAAGGATGTTTACCAACATTATCAGAAGTTTCACCTCTAAAAGAAAGTACTTTCTTGTCTTTATATTTCTCATGTTTATCATCATCTAACATATTTGAGTTTATCTCATAAGTTTTCAAAATACTGATCAACTCATTTTGACTCAATAAATCAGTGTTTTTAGCCTCTTCTATTGCACATATTTTAGCATCAAATCGTTTAGGAACAGTTGTAAGTATCTTATTGACTAACCGAGTGTTGAAAATTGGATCACCATGTGAGTGTGACTCATTAGCAATCTCACTTATCCTTTCATTGTATGATGAAATGGTTTCATCATCTTTCATCTTCAAGTTTTCAAACTTGGTTCCCAACATTCTGAGTCTAGTCCTTCGAACACTTTTTGATCCTTCTCAATGTTCCTACAATATTTCCCATGCATCCTTAGAAGAAACACAGCTAGATATTAGTTTAAACATTGAAACATCAGTATCAGTAAATATAACATTAAGGGCTTTAGAATTGAAATTGGCTGATGTGCATTCATCATTGGACCAATCAATTTCCTTTTTGACTTGAGATTCTCCATCTTATCATCAATTGTTCTCGTTGGATTCCAACTAGATAACACACTACGCCATGCTCTCTCATCTATAGACTTACTATACATGCGCATTTTAGGTTTCCAGTATGGGTAATTTGATCCATCCAAAATTGGAGGTTTTAAAGAAGGAGTCAGTGGATAATCCATTGCAAAAACACACTTTAAACAGGTCCTTTAACTTAGTGTATCAAGTTTATGGCTCTGGCGCCAACTGACAGTGTGTGTGCGTGTATTTTTCAGAGTGTTGTTGAAAATGTTATGCAACATGTGAAACAACATATGACAGCGGGAGTAAAAAAATACAGTGCAAAGGATTTCAAAATTTTGTATAGTCTGTAATCCAGACTACACGAACCTCATGGTTAAAAACATCACTATAACAAGTAGTGAGATACACACGAATCTCTTACAAGATCCTAAAAGGTGTAGTGAAAAACCACACACCAAAATCAATCTATTCAATCAAGTAACTAGTGATCTTATTCAACCTAAAACTTGATCTAATAAGAAAAAATCAATACTGATGGGAGAGATTGTATTCTCTCGACCAGTACACATAGAATAACATCGACCCTCACACTCCTAGAATTACAAACACTTGGTTTTTCACTCTTGGTTGTGTCTTAGATGCTACTCTCTTAAGTTTGGAGTAGAGCAAATGATATTTCACTTTAACTCAAACTTGAATGTCGATCAATGCAGTCTATTTGTAGACTTTCGGACCAACTGCATTGTCATATTCACTTGGTGTGAACAGCCTTGAACATCTCCTCCACTATCTCCATGATCTTGGTGTAACCACCCATGATCTTTCTATTCTCACTCCATTCCAGTGCAACCGCTTGATAATATCCGAAATTATCTTCAACCTGCAATGTAGAAAATATAGAAAAACACATCTATTAAAACGGAGTCAGTGTTAGGAGAAAGGGAAAATTCATGATATTGTGCAAAATGTTGTCCAACATCTGGAACAACATCCGAGCAACATCAACATCTGTGTTCCCATGAGTCATTGCTGTCATTGAGGTTGTGAGAACTCAGATGACTTAAGCATGATTCTCAAATAACCTCGATCAAGGATCATCAAGAATGGGATATTGATGATGCAATGGAGATTGGTGTGCGATCTGCATCATACTCTTAGAGAGTGTAGTAAGATCTCACTTACTACGAGATATTAAGTATCTCATGATGGATGCACAAATACCTTAGAGGGTATTGGTATACCCATCTGAGAAACCGTTTGATGTAGTTCCACTATAAGTGTCTACGGGTGTCTCGGTTAGTGGGAGCGATGTGATACTCCTTTGACTTGAGGTCAATACGCACAACATGTGTGGAGTGATGAACTTTGACCATGACCAACGCTTGCACCCTTCCATGGGTTGATACGCCATGGATTGGGTTCATCATGAAGTGCATGTGAGTGGTAGTTAAGCCAAGAAAATGATTCATTCCTCAAAGTGGATTTAGAGAGAATACTCATCTTCATAATTGGATAAAAGTCATTGGCCAATGCACGTCAACTTGAACTTTGTGGCCAAGTGTGACACGAGTGATCAATTAGTGATTAGAGATAAATTGATTAAGTTATTTGGATAGACACTTCATCATGTTCAAGACTAATCGAGTATTTGTGAATGAAATGAGGAAATCGCAATAGCCCATGTTTCAGTTACAGGTAGTTGCACGTTTCTCGCAACGTACCTCATATATTGAGAATGTCTGATTTATTGTCTAGGGTTCAATTAAGACCGTTAGTTTGACTAATCGCTCGATTTATGAGGGCCTATGGGTCACACAACAAGTAGTTCCCTTTTACGGATTATAGTTGGTTGATTAAATGTTAAATTGAATTTAATATTTAATTTATGGAGAATTAATTAATAATGGATTAATTTAGAATTAATTATTATTAATGTTTAATTAAATTGGATTTAATTAAATAAGAATTTCCAATAATAATATATGGAATATTATTGTGGGATTTAATATATATGGAAACAAATCGTAGAGATTTGACATATATGGAATTTAAATCCGTAGAGATTTTATATGTGGGAAATAAATCTAAGAGATTTATTTAAATAAAGATTAGGTATTTTATTTCCTAATCAGGTTAGTATATATGAACTCTTGGGAATTCATAAAACGGTTGCTCATATTTTCTCCATAAAATTTAGAGTTAGAATTGTCCTAGCAAATTCATCTTGGGATTCAACACTGACAAATCTGTGCAAGTCTGTGAACGGGGATTACGTGGATACCATAGTTGAGAAATTTGTCTACGAATTACTGTAAGATTTCTTGTTATGATTATTCGTAATCGTTTATGCAATTATATGTTCGTTGTTGGTGAACTGTTTAATTCCGCTGCGCATGTATTACGTGTATACGTGCCTCTATATTCCAACAGATGGATCAACCCAAAGTGTCTTCTCAAATATGTCCCACGTCCACGAATGTAATCCGGTGGAAGGATTCTCACGAACGATTTGAATAAAGGAGAAAATAAAAATTATTACACCACCTTTGTGGATTTCTAAATTTTTCAACACATGGAATTCACACTTGGGGATGAAAAATTAATCCCCTATTTATAAGACAAGGGGTGGCCGATTTTTTGCTCTAGAAAAATAAGGAGAAAATATTTTTCTTGATCTCCAAGAAATCTTGAATATATCTCATATATTCTTTTCTCCATCATTAAAATTTCCACAAAAATCCCACTTCCCTTTCTTACAAGATTTTCGAAAAATACAAGGGTCAAAGAAACAAGATTTGATTTCTTGAATTTATGGGATAATCTTGTATTCCAAGAATACTTATCTTTTTCTTGGTACATAGACATGTCATTCCAACAACTTGTCTACCCCAATCCACCAGTCATTTTCTCATAAAATTATCACCATTACTATTAAATTTCAATTTTGACATAATTTTGTTTTAGAAAACTACTATAAGTCTTCTTGGAAATGTCATAGCTCAAGTTTCAACTCTTACTAAGTTCTGAGCTATTAAATCGGAATTATCGAATGTGATAATAAGAAAGAGCGATAAACTATACACCTCCATCAAGGAACTTAATATTCCAAAATAGTATGCTAGTTTTCATTTAATTCTTATAAAAATTGCATAAGAAAATCTCGAATTTATAGAACAACAATTGTTCATTTTATCGAGTCATATCTACATAAAATGAGAAACCATTTAAACATTCAACGTTTAAATACTTAACACATGAATTGTAAGCTACAATTACACAAGAAAATTTAATTTCAAGCATAATAAGCTAATTCACAAATGTAATAAATTTTAATTGTGGTTCTCAATTTAATAGATAAATAAGCACTTGAATATTCATAATTCAAATGCCTTCAAAATATGCAAATTAAGAATTTACACTGAAAAATAAGATCGTAGCAACTTTTGGAACCAAAATTGGAGTTAAAACGAGCCCAAACGAGCCAAAACAAGATTCCACGAGCGCGAACTCGCCGGAAAACAACTCCGGCACGCTCGAAAACTGCCCAGACGCACCGAAAACTGCCTGAATTGCCGGAAAACTACCAAAAAGGGTCGGAAAATGAAGACACGTGCTGCCACACGCGACCAGAAGACCACACCCGTCATCCACGTACCTGGACGCACTGTCACGCGCCGCCTGGTATCCGCGCGTATGTTTCACGTGCTTACACGCGCCTGGACGCACCGACAAATACGCGCGTGTAATACACGCGCCCTTTCTGTACGATTGTCGGGCTTTGCGCATGTGTAACACGCGCCGTCACCTTCACCGATGGGCTACCGCAGTTTGTTCCTGGCTCGGGTCAGAGGTTTGACCCGATTCATCCGTCGGACCACCGATTCGGGCCGAGTTGAACCGGTTCAGACCAAATTCAAATTAAGTTTCAGATTTTTTTCAATTGGGTCCTTATAGAATTTCAAATTCTCAAAAATTGGCCCCACAATTCTCTGAAATGTTCTATTAGGTCCCACATTCGTGAAAAACTTCCAAAAATCATATCTCATTCGTTTCATAACCAAAATTAATGAATAATATACCGTTGGAATCGCCTTTCAACGTAGAACAAATTAATACCAATAAATCATCACAATTCATACAATACTGCTCGCAATTTCCAGTCAAAGTTCACGAAAATTTTCAAAGATCGATTTAATTCGCATAAACGGCTATGCCAAAAATTCTGAAATTTTACAGATACATTCTACATCATATTATGCACATACAGTAAAATGTTCAGCCCACAATTCATTTGTTTCAATAAATCAAAAAATTGAAAAAATCTAGAATATACACAATTCAACGTGAAAACAAATCCAAAATACATATCAAGCATATACGTAAGAGAATCGTAATCACATATGAGAATCCAACACAATGGCTTTGATACCATTGTTGAAAAATGAGGGTTAGAAAAACACTAACCTCTATTCCAGAATATCAGCGGAAAATATCGAACTGGTTGAATTCATCATACACACTGGATTCCCCGAGTGTGAAACACAACCACAAGAATTGGTACACGAATTGCTTCCATTAATCACAATTTAAGAGCCTTTGATTTGTGTATCGTGTGATGCATATGAGAAGAGAAACTTGTTTTCTCTTTTCTCATGTTTCTGTGAAAACATAGGAGAAGAGCGTAAAAACGAATTCGCGTGTCCTGAGAGAAAAGAATATCTTTTTATCCCTTATTTTCTCCTGGAAGTTAATCTCTCAAACTTATCCACTTATGTGTGGAATTAATTAAATAATAAATAATAATATTTAATTTATTATTTAATTTGCTTTCAGTACTGTATAACAAGAAACATACATACTCATCGACCAAAACTCATGTCCGATCCTACTTAAAAGCTAACATTTTTTTAAATATCAAACCAGCCTTCTTCCTGTTGTGTTCGATATAATTATTCAGCATTAAAAGGACACGTAAGAGAGACACGTGTAATATTCAACTATTAAAATAATCATGCACGATGGACAAGTGTGCTCGTCGCTCGCCGACCAAACATATTCACCTATGAAGTAAGTTTTGTTCGCCAGTATTCCATTTACCAATCAAAGTTGCTCAACCAAGCCTACCGAGCAAATAAGCATGTTCGCCACTCAGATCAGGAAAGAAGGAATCAAATGAGCTAAGTCAAGTGATCTGAGGACTCAGACAAACCTGAGGGCTCAGACAAGTCTGAGGCCACGAACAAGTCTGAGGACTCAGACAGCCTAAATGCTCAGACTATCCTGAGGGGTCAGTATGCTCGCTACTCAGATATCCTGAAGACTCAGACAAACCTGAGGGGTCAGTATGCTCGATGCTCAGACATCCTGAGGGTTCAGATATCCTGAAGACTCAAACGGTCAGTATGCTCGGTACTCAGACATCCTGAGGGGTCAGTATGTTCGATACTCAGATATCTTGAAGACCCAAACATCACGAAGACCCAGACATCCTGAGGGCTCAGTATGCTCGAGGAGGACAGTATTCCAGCATAAAACTGACATGGTTAAAGGGTCGGACAAAGCATGCAGCCGAGCAAAAGATTGATTTGGACGACCAAAAGAGTGCCTTTTAGACAAGCAAGAGCTAAGATCAATCTAGAAGACGAAGTTGGAAAGGTGGCAGTATCACAAGAGTTCTTGCATGCGAAGCCTCCAGCTCATGCTTGCCAAACCAGCTCATGCTTGTCGGAGTACTATAAATGGAAGAAAAAACAACAAGAGAAGGGTTACAAAAAAATTCTAGAAAGAGAGAAAGGTTACAAAAAATACGAGAGTTCATGCACGCAAAAACCCTAGCACTCATATACTAATTCTCCAAATCATCTTCAGAAATCTCCCAGAGGGAATGATTCATCTTCATGAGATGTATCAAATATTGTACGTGTAAAACTCGCAATACTACATCCCTGGCTTGGTATGCCCCCAGAGTAGTCATTTCTTGACGAACTGGGTCAACAAATTCTTCTTATTTACAGTTTATTTTACACGTGCATGTTTTGTTTGTGAGTCGTAACTGAATTAGCCACATAATATTCTCCAAATAAAATGACTCGCGACAATTGGCACTAGAAGGAGGGTACCAAAAAACCAACCCAGACACAAACCTGTAGTTAGCCGAGGCAGAAAAAAGAAATATAATGCCTCAATCTAGGAACACACAAACAGAGAGGTCGGGACAAAGTCGACCTCACGACCGGAAAGAGGCTCAGTGCCAGCCACACAAAGATCAGACAGTGGAGACTATTAATCTTGAGGATATAGCCAATGATCCGGTGGCCACAACGAAAGCCATCACTTTCTTGCTACGAGCACAGAAAGAGAGGGCTGAAAAAAGAGTTGGCTAAGTTAAAAACTCAAGATGATGAAGAACGACGCTCGCGTACACCTAGTAGCGAGCAAGTTAAAAAGAAAGCTGCGAAGCGGGCCAACAAAAATGCTGATGATACGTCCGATGACGAACAGCCTCAAGGGTCTAGACCATCAGCGTTTGGACGTTTGAGGCTCTCCGCCAAAGACCGAATTGGCAATAATAGGCGACAGGATACAGGGAAGGAACAACCAATGAATATGCCCGCACATTCGGATCCCCATGATCATCCGCATGCCGAATAAAAATCGGCGGGAACAAAATTGTCTATTCACCATCGATTGGGTAGTCAAGCACAAACTTGGAAAGGGGGACTGCCCCATCACGAGCATGACACACTGGGTCCTCATGATGGGAAATAACCCCGATCCAAGCCTGTCAGTTCCACCAAATTTGCGGAAATGCAAAAAACCATCGAGGGTTTACAGGCCGACCTGGCCGCGACCAAAGGACACCCTCGGGCGAGCACAATACCTTGCTCGCCTCTATCACCGGCGATCATGGCGGCTGAAATACAAGAGAAAGTGGCGAAGACCCGACCACCAATCCCCATGTTTGATGCTGAGTCAGACCCACATGTCCATCTCAGCAAATACTTGGGATATTTTAGTTTTGATTAATTATGCCAAAACATTATCAACTTGTGTTATTTAAGATAATCTACAGATAACAAGTTGAGGGGGAACGAGAGAACAAGTTAAGGGGAACTCATAAAATCGGCCGAAGATGATCGAGATCGACGAGGTCAGAGACGAGGCCGATCGAGATCGGATGAGTAGGATGAGTTCCGAAAGTTAATCGATGAAAATTTGAACAAGAAGAAGATGCCGATTTGTGATGAAGAAAAGCGATAAAATCTTTGTGAAGAAATCGAAATCAAAGCGAGAAGAAATCTGAAATCAAATCGTGAGTAAATCGATTCGGATGAACAAAGGAAATCGATTCGGATGAACAAAGTGATTTCAAAGAATCGATGAACAAAGATGATTTCAAAGATCGATGAACAAAGGATTTTCAAAGACACCGTAAATCTGCGGACCGCATTTCTCTGATCGATTTCAAATGACCGGATCAAAGACGAAATCGGAAGAGATGATGAAAGATGTCGACGAAATGATCGGATCCGTTAGACACACAAAAGCAAATGGCCAATAAGAAGACAACACACATATTGATGTGACATAAAAACTGCAGGAAAAAGTGCAAAATGTCAAAGAAAAGTTTGGAAGTTATTAGTATGGATTTGAATATTACTTTCCAACGGTAATATTTAAATCCACACTATAAATACATTGCACTATCTTCAAAAAAGAAGAAAAAGGAGGATCTGCAAAGTGAAATTAAAGCCAAATATTCAAGCAACTCCATTCATAGAACCACGAGCAAGAAATACACACATATATTCAAAAGTGTTCTACCCTAGATCTAAGCACAAATGTTATATCCTAAGCTTAGAGAGATTTTCCCATCCTTAGCATTGAGGCTAAACAAATGTAAGGGAAAATCTCAACCTAGTTGGAAACCAAACAAACCTTACCCAAATCGATCGGTTAAGTTTGTAGGTGAGTGTGAACTTCGGTAAACATCTAGCAATCCCGAAAGGGAGGGTAGCGATCCCGTGAGGGTGATAAGTCCCGTTTGAGTGAGAACTTCAGAAACATCTAAGCAATCCCGAAAGGGAGGGTAGGCGATCCTTAGAGGGTGATAAGTCCCGTTTGAGTGAGAACTCGGTAAACATCTATTGGTTAAGTTGGTGCCCCATGAAGGGAAGAGTGGATTTAGGACGAGTTGTCCGAACCACTATAAAAATACGTGTGTTCTTATTTGCTTTCATATTAACTGTCATACATACTTTAGCAAATCTGCATAACACATTCGAAAAAAAAAAAAAATTTAAGTCACCTCCCATTGAGATTTTACGAGTTTTAAATTGGGTTTTCCGGGACCATCATTTATGATCGCCATAGGAGCCACAGACGCGACGCAATGCCGATCATTCCCCATGACTTTGGATGATCGGGCACATAGATGGTTCTCTACTTTGCCGGCCGCGTCTATCACATCTTTCGCTCAATTGGGACAACAATTCCTGTCCCATTTTCCATCCATGTGTGCTCGCCCGGCACCAAAACAAAGGTTGGGTAATTTTTCCCAACTAAGGGGTGAGTCAGATCGAGCATACATCACAAGATTTGATAAGTGTTTGTATGATGGGGCCCCAGTTGAAGAGGATGCCAAGATCCTCGCGGTGGTCGGAGGCGACCCTGAATACTGACATGTGGAAAGCCATGCATCAAGACTGGCCGAACACATATTCAGAATTCCGAGAGCGAGCAGCCAAGATCATAGCTATGCAGGATTTGCTCGCCCAGTCACGATTGGGTCAGGAAACAACAACTAAGAAAGTTTTTGGGAAGAAAGTAATGAATGAAGGGGGGTACAAACCCCTAGGCTCTTTCAAACCATTCGAAGAAAGAGCAGAAGCAAACGCCCTACGAAGTCTTTTGGGCATTTCAGCAGAAACAATTTTCAATCAAATCAAAGATCGGGATATGTTAGATAGTCCTCGAAGAATCATAATGGACAAGCATCGGCTTAATGCTTCCAAATATTGTAACTATCACGAGTACATCGGGCACAATACAGAAGATTGTCGCGATTTACTTCGCCAACTTTGGAAGCTATACGAAGATAATCGTCTTACCCAATTCCTAAAAAAGCTGGCGAACAAAAGCTCCCGAACAGAAAAAACTGAAGACCGAAGAGGTAAGCATAAAGCCGAACAAACATCTGACAGTGATCCCGAAGAATCACGTAAGAGGTCTGAATTACCCAAAAGAGGGCCTCCTACTGAGGGTAGAGGTCGAGAAAGTCAAGAGATCCACATGATACGTCCTGAATATGGTCCAGTGGGTGGATGTTACCATGCACCAACATTATCGAACAGACGTAAGAAGATGGAGATGCGTGCCTTGCAAAGCATTCATCAGGTGAAGGTGGCGAGCACATCAGCTAGCACGCCACCCTCTCACCAAATTATGTTTTCAGAAGACGATCTCGACGGTAGAATCACTCCTCACAATGACTCCTTAACCATCAGTGCTCGTCTCCTCGGGTTGAAGGTGCACCACCTCCTGGTTGATACCGGAGCTTATGCGAACATTTTGTTCATCAACACTCTGCACCAAATGGAAAAGCAAGTTTGGGATTTGAGCAGTTATATTGAACCATGTGATCATACCATTATGGATTTTGGGGAATCTATAACCCGACCCTATGGTATGATTAGGTTAGGAGTCGAGTTAGAATCAACTCTAAATCTGAAGATCTGACGAACTAGAATGCTAGATTTTGTAATCGTCGATGCTCCGTCTACTTATAACGGGTTTCTAGGTCGCCCGTTTATTTAGGAATTTAAAGCGGCTTTGTTTCTACGACATTATCAGATTAAATTTCCAACACAAGATGGAACAGGTAGTGTAAAAGGAGATCAGAAGAAAGCTCGAGATTGTTTGCTATCATGTGCACTAGAAAAGCAAAATATCGTTAACATGATGGAACAAACATGGGAGATCGGAGAGTCAAATAGTCAAGCAAATCGCCAAAATGTCCTTTGTCGGACTTTGAACCTCGCTCATAGGATTTGAAATCTCCCGGATGGAGGTTGACCTAGAACCTCGCATAACATTTGAACCTATGGAGGTTGATCCAAGATCCTCGGTGGAAACAAAAAAAAAAAGCGAGCAACACCTGCCAAAACAACCGAGTCTATCAACATCGACCCGAAACGGACTGAAGTTAGAAGTGTTCATTGGTTGGAATTACAGAACCAATTCAAGCGAAAATGATTGCTTATCTTCAAGCAAACTTGAATGTGTTTCGCATGGTCGCGAGGACATGGTTGGCATTGATCCAAAACATGCATGCCACTCCCTCAACCTTGATCCAAAGACAAACTCCAAAGAAATCGAAAGCGCGAAAAGTTCGGTCCGGAAAAGTATCGACAATGAATAGTGAAATCAAAATGTTGCTCGATAATAAGTCGATCCGAGAAGTAAAATGCCCAAGATGGCTTGCGAACCCCGTAACTCGTCCGCAAAGTCTAATGAATCTTGGAGACTATGTATTGATTTCAATTGATTTAAACAAGGCATGTCCGAAAGATAATTTCCGATGCAGCATCTTGATTATTTGGTCGATAATCTGAAGAAAGTGAGCTCATGACCTTCATGGATGCTTTTGCTTGGCTATCACCAAATACCCATGCATCCGGACGATCAAAAGAATACGGCATTCTCTGATTGAAAAGAATATGTCTTTGTTGGCGGTATGCCCCATTCGGATTGAAGAATCTTGAGAGCAACATATCAACGTTTGGTGAACAAAATGTTAACGAACACATCGGGCCGAACAATTGAGGTATATATTGATGATATTGTGGTAAAGAGAGAACACAAGGAAGACCACATCACCCACCTCGCACAAACGTTTGATATACTCAGGGAGTACAACATGAAGTTAAATCCGAAAAAATACAGCTTTGGGGTTCAATCAGGAAAATTCCTCGGACATATGGTCAGTCAACGGGGGATCGAAGCGAACCCATCAAAGATTCAAGCCATGCTCGATATGCAGGCCCCCAGGAGTGTGAAAGAAGCCCAAAGGTTAACCGGACGTTTAGCTTCCATAAGTCGGTTTATATCACGAACTGGGGACAAATGCAAACCTTTCTTTGATGCATTAAAGAAAGGGAAATTCCAGTGGACCGAGCATTGCCAAAATGCATTCGAATCATTGAAGCGAAGACTTGCAGATACTCAGAACCTTTGTCTAAGCCTGTCCCAGATGAACAACTCTATCTGTATCTTGCTGCATCCGAACATGCAATTAGCGTTGTGCTCGTACGAGCAGAAGGGACGACACACTTGCCCATTTACTATGTAAGCCAAGTGCTCAAAGAAGCCGAGCTCTAGTACCCTCCACTGGAAAAGCTAGCATATGCTCACGTAATGAGTGTTCAAAAATTGCGACCATACTTTTTCGATCACTCAGTCGAGGTACTGACCACATTCCCATTGCGCCAAGTCCTCCAATCGACCGACATCAGGGCGGATTACTCAAGTGGGCGGTGGAATTAGGCCAATTTGGCATTACGTTCGCCCCGTGAACAACAATGAAGGGCCAAGCTATGGCCGATTTCATGGTCGAGTTGACATATCCACAAATGCCCGAAAAAGCTGTCGACCAACCATGTCATATGTACGTTGATGGCTCATCAACAAGTTCAAGAGCCGGAGCAGGCGTAGTTCTCATCAGCCCAATTAGACAAACATTCACAACAACCATCCGTTTTGATTTCCCTGCTACAAATAATGAAGCGAATCACGAGGCTTTGATCATTGGACTTCGGATGGCTATGACAATGGGAATTCGAGATGATTCTGGCGATTCTCGGATAATCGTTTATCAAGTAATCAAGGCGATCTGAGGCCCGAGGCGAAACAGATGACCTGAATATCGAAGAACTAACAAAAGAGTTGCTTGAGCAATTCGAACAAGTTTTCATAGAACAATTACCACGATTGGGTAATTAGCTCACGATGCTTTAACACGCAACAACAATAAAGAGAGGACGAACACAACCGACATTGTGGTCGTCACAACTTGTTCGCCATCGGTTCGAGTTATGGTCACCCAAGTGACAAAGTAATCGAAAACTTGGATGACTCAATCGAGTTATTTACAAAAGGGACTTCTCCCGAGATTAAAGGCCTGTTTACTCATCTCAGATTACAATCGCTTTCGCTATACTATCTTAGGCGAGCATTTGTACAAAAGAAGCTTCTCACTTCCACTATTGAAGTGTATTACTCTTGAAGAGGGTCGTGTACTTCTGGAGCAAATCCATGATGGAGTATGCGGAAACCATACAGGTGGGCTCGTCCTGGCACATAAAATAATCAGACAAGGTTATTATTGGCCAACCCTCAAAAAGGATTCGCCTCAGATATGCTTTCGCAAGATGCCACAAGTGCCAGGTACATGCCCCACTTATTCATAGCCCACCTGAAAAATTAGTGTCAGTTTATAGCCCATGGCCATTTGCTAAATGGGGGATCGTTTTGATCGGCCTATTTCCTACTGGCACGTCGGGAGTAAAATTTGTTGTGGTTGCCGTTGATTATTATACTAAATGGGCAGAAGTCGAAGCCATTGTCAAAATCACCGAACAAAGAATGTGGAACTTTGTTTGGAAAAATATTATTTGTCATTTTGGGCTTCCCCAATCACTAGTAACATATAACGGCAAACAATTCGATGGAAGTGAATTTCAACAGAATTGTGCTCGCTGGGGCATAAAAAAGCATTACTCAACTCCGTATTATCCCCAATCAAACAGACAAGTTGAAGCTGTTAATAAAATTATCAAGCATACCCTCAAGGCTAGACTTGATAATTCCAAGGGGAGGATAAATTTGAAGAGTTGCCGAAATATTATGGGCCTATCGAACAACTTTTCGAACATCAATTGCGGAGACCCCGTTTGCCTGGCATTTGGTGCGGAAGTCTGTTATACCCAGAAAATCAAGATTCCGAGTCATCGAACAATGACTTTTGGAGAGCACATCAATGACCAAAGGCCGCATACGAAAAGCGAACTGCTTAGAAGAAAAGAAGAACGAGGTCGATTTCAGAATGCCATGTACAAAAAGAGATCAGAAAAGTTCGATAACTCCAAAGTCCGAAAACGCAGGTTCAATATAGGTGAGCTGGTCTTAAGACGAGTAACGGGGGTATCAGGTGGTGTGTTCGGCCGAGCATGGGAAGGTCCATTCAGAGTTACAGAACGTTTGCTAAACGGGGCGTATGATTTGGAAGATCTGAATGGAGTCCCATTGTCCTACTCGTGGAATGATTCAAATTTGAAAAAATATTATCAATAATGACGAGCATAACCAGCCGAACAAAGTTAGCCACACAGCTGAAGCGAGCATAGTTGGCCGAACATAATTGGCAATGTAGCTGAAACGAGCACAAATGGACGAACATAATTAGCCATTCAGCTAACACGAGCAGGATAATCCTGAAGGAAGAACACATTGTGTTCGACACATATCTTCTAGAAAGAAATGCTGGCCAGCATTATCGAAAGACATAAGATACGTGTCAGAACGAGTTGACAAGTGGTGGCAACCAAGAAAGGAACGAGTCAATCCTTGAACAAGAGCTGACAAAAAGCCGAACAGATGTCAAAAGGAGGAGCAAAAGTAAGAGGGCCAACACCAACTAGCTATGCCAGCACTAGCTCGGGATAGTTCTATAAATAGAGGCATATTGATAGCTGAAAAAAGCAGAGAAAGAATAGATGAAGAAGAAAAAAAGAAAAATACTACAGTTATCAGAAGAAAGTTGGTTCAGTATGCCTCCAGACGAAGAATCCAGCACTCGATTCAGCTATCATTCTGCTGAATCGAGCATCTGTCCTAGTACGAGCTTTGTACCCCATATGACACTCCGAGCACAGGTTGAAGCTCGTTGCGGACTCAAGATGCTCGGCAGAGTCATGGTTGCCACTCCACATTACTCACTGCTTATGCAGTAGTAAGTAACTAGTCCCCTATGCATCCCCAAAATCTCCTCCTCGGAGGGGGATGTCGTGGTGTTCCTTTCGAAGCAACATCGCGGATCTTGATGCTCGAGCATGTCTTGAAGGGGACGTAATGGTGCGAGTTGAAGATTTTGCTTTCGCCGCTTGCTATAAGCGGCGGTATCGCGCCCACATGCTCATGTCAATCGCCCGCATAATCACAACTTGTCCGGAGGGACAAAAAGCTTATCTTCTTCTTTGCTTGAGCATGTTACTAAAGAAAGGGTAAACGAGAATGATGTGCCACATGCTTGTCAACATCAATTCCCCGGACAAGGTGAGGCCAGTTCGTGTCTACTCAAGACAAGGTTTTAAATCCAAAACCATAGTCTGATGTCGATAGTTGTGTAATAGACAGTCTTCTTCAAATGTCAAATGTAAAGGTTGTAATAGAATACGACGTGTTGCAAAAAAATATTTTTGTTCGCTAAGATTTTCTAGTTGAAGCTTATTTGAGGTCGCACCTAAGCCGGATGGCCCGAACAAAGATGAACGAGCCCAAGTCTATGTTCACCTGACGAACGAGTTCAGTACTCTCGATTCCGCTGACAAAAAAAGTAATGGAGTGCGTAGTCGCAAAAAGACGACTGCGTTTTACAGATACCCGTAGTGCAAGCAGGTGATGAGTGCGGGGTCACAACTAAATAAGACGGCCCTAGTACGAAGTGATCGCACCTAAATAAGACGATCACGAACCAAGAAAGGGGGGGTTCATAAAGTTAACCCATCTGGTCATACCTAAATAAGACAATCAACCGATTGTAACGTCAATAAGACAATCAAAAACGAAAGAAGTCAGGAGCGGGCATAGGCAAACCCAATGTTCGAATTCATTCAGAAGAAAAGAGGCATAAACTAGAAAGCAACAAAGCGAACATCAAGCAACACAAGTATCAATCAATCATCAGCAACCACATTCATCCTCAACAACAATTAGGTTAGAGGAAAAAGTTCAAAATATGGATTCAATCATTCAGATTTGAATTGTTCGAACAAAAAGAGAAGAAAGCAAAAAATTATACAAGTTTAGAAGATATTGTTCGAGCAAAAAATGAAGAAGACAAGAAGTACACAACATATGTTCGGCAAAGTAAAAATTACACTAAGGAGCAAATTCATAGTTGGGGGTGGACGGAAGAGAAATGTCGAACAAATCATGCTCGACCCCCTCAGCAATGGCTTCTCCGGCATGGTCAGGTCTAGTATGCTCGCCAGGAGGTACACTTTGCTCGGTCACAGGAGGTCCCCTTTGTTCGACCGGCACCTGATCGGACCCGGACTCAGTTCGGAGAGTTTGACCAGCAACTTCAGCAATGTTCACATCCGAGCCGTCTTCCTCATCTAGGATAGGATCATCAACCTCGATCCCTTCAGGAAGAGTGGAAAAGTCACACAGATCGTTCAAGTCAGACATCGAAAGATTGCGATCTGGAGGATTGTCGATCAGGTACTGCTGAAAACTAGATATGAGTGGGGCAATTTGTTCGCCAGTGAGTGTATGGCGAACAGACCGGATGGCATCAGCAAAGGCACATATGTAGGAGAAGTTGGACATAGAATCAACATATTCTTCATTGTGCAGCCTTGAATTTTCGAGACCCAAACGAGTGTTGGTCTCTTCAGCAATAATGAGTTGTTGGCCGAGCACATTCCTCTCACTTTCCATGACCTCGACATCAGTTCGGAGTCTATGAAGCTCGACATTCATCTCACTCTGAGCTCTTCGTATGCTGACCACCTCCTCCTGAGAATGGTTTAGCTCCTCCCTTGCTTGGCGAGCAACTTCCTGAGCCCGGCGATCATTCTCTTGAGCCTGGCAAGCATCCTCCTGACCCTGGCGAGCATCTGCTTGTGCCGAGGAAATCTGTCCTTGAGCCAACCTCAGTTCATCCTGAGCTCTGTTCAGCTCGCCCACCTTCTCTTCAAAACTCCTGATCAGAGCCAAGTAGTTGGCATGAAGATTGGCGGACTCAGCATAAACTTTCTCAAGAACGACCATAGATTGGCCCTGGAGTACCAGGCCGAGTCGCATGTTTTCCAAGGGTGTGGGACCCGTAGTAGACTCTTCCAGCTCGGTAGTCCATGCTCGAACGGGAGTCTGGCACGCCTTTTGAACATGCTCGGGAATGCCCGGAACCTTGCGAACACTAGGTGAGCAGTAGTAGTTTTTCAGATTGGACATCAGGGGCGCTAACCTGCTCAACCTACACATACACCCGAGCAAATAAGCATGACAAAGCGAACAAAATTAATGCAAAAGGAATTAAAGCGAACAAAATGTACCTATTCACACGGGCCGGATCCCATCCCAAGAATGATTTATCCTCGGGGGACCGAAGCTCAGGATTCAAAGGGGTCCATGACCGGGGTCCAGCAGGAGGTGGAGAAGATGTGCCAACCTCCATTTCAACAATCTGTGCGACCGGACCGACCACTGAGGCGGCCATTCTGATCGCTTAGGCAGTAGGGGTCTGGGTTACCCTAACAGCATCAGTGCTCGTCTGAGCCTATTCGCTTGGCATGCTCGGCTGAGCTTGTTCGATTGGCCCCTGTTCGCTGGCTTCCGTCCTTGGTCTTTTTGGTGACGGAGCCTGTTCGCTCGCCCCTTGCTCGGCCGAATGAGTAGTCCTTTTCGGTCGGCTCGATTCCCTAGGACCTGACGCAGATGCTCGGCTTGCCCTGGTCGCCCTGCTCGCTTCTCCCCGATTTGCTCGCTGAGCCTCCCGCTCAGCTTGAATTCGAGCGAGCTCCTGAGGTATTTTTCTTCGAGCCATCTTGGTATGTTCGGACGTACTGACGACAACAGTAACAGCAGGGAAAGCTATAAGTAAAACAAATTTATTATGTAAGAAAGGGCAACAGCGAGCAAAAAAGTACAAAGTTTATGCTAATGTAAGAAGCGATTCTTACCAGCAGGGTTAACAGCTACAAGATGGTGAGGGGGCACGAACAAGCCTCCTTTCTTCCTCTGTTCAGCGGTATTCAGGGTCTTCACAGATCGTTCCGAGCGAGACTCGAGATCAATTTGCCAAACGCTGCTAAAATAGCCGTCGTTGGTCTCTTTGTCCGTCGCAGCTGGAATCCCTGAAATAAAGAGTAAGTTAAAATCAGTTCAAATTGAGGAACAAAAGACACAAAAATACTTACTGCGATAAACCCCAAAGTCAGTAAGGATGTCTAAACGAGCATTTGGTTCACTTCCAGAAGCCGGGCTCTTCCAATCGTACCCAACGAACCTAAATTTCTCCTTCCAATCACTGATTTTGTTCGGCACATCCTCAATAATTTTACACTTGGCATTTGCTTGCATGAATAGCCATCCATGTTCGCCTTTCGGACGGGTCAAATGCACCAATCGAACAAGTTCAGCTGCTGAGGGATAATATCTAGGCTTCATTTTACCGAATAAAGTCAGGAAGCTCATAATCATATGCCACCCATTCGGCTTAAGCTGCGTGATGGTGATATTCCATTCCACAAGCAAACGGGTGATAACCGGATGGAGTGGAAACCTAAGGCCCGCTTCCATTGTGTCCAAATTCACGGCAACACAACCCTGAGGGGGTTGGTCTGCTCGCTCATCTGGACCCGGTGCCCAGAAAAAGACATCTTTGGGGGTTTCGTAATTTCTATGCAGTTGAGCGAGCATATCTACATCAATTATGCTCGCTATCTTGCTCGCTGGGTACTCATTTTCAACCCTAGTCCTATGAGGTTGCTCGGGCCAATCGAAACTATAACGAGCATTATACTCGTTATATGTTGGACTAAGAGGGACACCAACAGGTATATCAAGTTCGGGGATTACTCGTACCATCCCAATGTTCGATTCAGTTACACTCACAGCCATCAAAATTTCCCCCCTCACAATATTATCATCTCTATTTACATCAACATTATCTACAGCCCTAGACCTAATTTGAGGTTGGGGCAAAGAATCCTCATCTGAATCATCCGAAAAATCACTACGGACCAAGTCCCTATCTAATTCGTTTAGGGCTTCGTCGGAATCGGAGGAAAGAACGGCAAACGGCTGCCGAACTTGCCAACGAAACTCCGAACCCGAGACATTAGTCTCCGGCGCGTTAGCGTCACTACGGGGGATTCTATCGACAGAGGGGGAAGAGGAACTATGGTGGTCCGATTCTAGGGAAACAGAAGAGTTTGAGCAAGAAGCCATAATCGCAATGAGAGAGAGAATGCAATAAGTTACCTGAGTAAAATCCTTCACCGGAATAATGAAGCCCTCGCCGAAAATTTGTTAAGGCACGAAAGAGATGGAAAGCAGAGGCAAAGAGAAGAAGAAAGGAAAGAAAAGGGATTAGGGCGGCGAAATGAGGTATTTATAGATACCGGATTCAATTTTGAAAATCTAACACGGAATACGAAATGACATCAACTAGGGCCCAATCAGATTATAACAGTCGGGCCCCATGATGAATACAAAGCGACCCGGCTGGGGGGTATTGTTGTGTTCGATATAATTATTCAGCATTAATCGGACACGTAAGAGAGACACGTGTAATATTCAACTATTAAAATAATCATGCCGCGATGGACAAATGGTAACAAATGCGCTCGCCGACCAAACAAGTTTGTTCGACCAGCTCGCCACTTGTCAACCAAGCGAACATATTCGCCTATGAAGTAAGTTTTGTTCGCCAGCATTCCATTTACCAACCAAAGTTGCTCAACCAAGCCTACCGAGCAAATAAGCATGTTCGCCACTCAGATCAGGAAAGAAGGAATCAAATGAGCTAAGTCAAGTGATCTGAGGACTCAGACAAACCTGAGGGCTCAGACAAGTCTGAGGCCACGAACAAGTCTGAGGACTCAGACAGCCTAAATGCTCAGACTATCCTGAGGGGTCAGTTTGCTAGCTACTCAGATATCCTGAAGACTCAGACAAACCTGAGGGGTCAGTATGCTCGATGCTCAGACATCCTGAGGGTTCAGATATCCTGAAAACTCAAACAAACCTGAGGGGTCAGTATGCTCGGTACTCAGACATCCTGAGGGGTCAGTATGTTCGATACTCAGATATCTTGAAGACCCAAACATCACGAAGACCCAGACATCCTGAGGGCTCAGTATGCTTGAGGAGGACAGTATTCCAGCATAAAACTGACATGGTTAAAGGGTCGGACAAAGCATGCAGCCGAGCAAAAGATTGATTTGGACGACCAAAAGAGTGCCTTTTAGACAAGCAAGAGCTAAGATCAATCTAGAAGACGAAGTTGGAAAGGTGGCAGTATCACAAGAGTTCTTGCATACGAAGCCTCCAGCTCATGCTTGCCAAACCAGCTCATGCTTGTCGGAGTACTATAAATTGAAGAAAAAACAACAAGAGAAGGGTTACAAAAAAATTCCAGAAAGAGAGAAAGGTTACAAAAAATACGAGAGTTCATGCACGCAAAAACCCTAGCACTCATATACTAATTCTCCAAATCATCTTCAGAAATCTCCCAGAGGGAATGATTCATCTTCATGAGATGTATCAAATATTGTACGTGTAAAACTCGCAATACTACATCCCTGGCTTGGTATGCCCCCAGAGTAGTCATTTCTTGACGAACTGGGTCAACAAATTCTTCTTATTTACAGTTTATTTTACACGTGCATGTTTTGTTTGTGAGTCGTAACCGAATTAGCCACATAATATTCTCCAAATAAAACGACTCGCGACACTTCCATTCAGGATTTTGCATAATTTCGGAATCTCCACATGGAAAAGTGTTATCATACGAGTTTATCAACGTCGAAAGAGACAAATAAGCAATATATTAAAAGGAAAAGAAAATGGATGGGCCCAAAAGTGACCGTACAAGAAAGAGAGATGGGCCCGAAAGTGACCCCCTAAAAAACATATCCCTTGCCCAAAAGTGATCAACTGATCAAAAAGTGCAGCATGAGCAAAAAAACATAATACTATCGATGACTAGCAGCTGTAGTAGCATACAAGGAGGCTTGTAGGGCATTTTGTATCTTCTTTGCTTTCAGTCTTGAGTTGTAGTCTTGTCTCTTCTTATTATCGCAATATATTGAATTATTTATTCTTATTTTGTGGTTCAACAACGGTTTGTATAATGGGCCCATGCCATGAGTTTGATTTATTTTTATTTTTATGGTCTTTTGCGTTCATTGATTAGGGTATCTTGGTTTTGTGATTGTTATCGACATAGGCTGGGCAAGAATATTTATTTATTGTATTTTCCATTTCATTGAGTTCTCGTGTTTTTTTTTTTGAAAAAAAAAGGGAGTTCATGAATTGGTAGAACATGCATGTAAATACGATGACAAAAGTATTGCAAATTCAAAACCTCTACTTACGCATCTTCAGTAGAACATGTCACATAGGGACGGATCTAGAAATCAATGGTGAGGTGGGCTAAATAAGATAATTTATTTATTATAAATTTATATATATAGAAAATATTATTATACATGTATTCTTTTATCTAAGAATAGAATTCAATAGGGAGAAAAAATAGACATTTAAAGTCACGGCACATCAACATAAAATCATATAAAATTCAAGAGGCACATTTACGTGAGACGGATCATAATTTGGGCAATAACTCGTCAACACTTTGGAAGGAATGAGTCATTTGTGCTAATATGTACCTCATCTCATGTACGAGATTGTCTCATACAAATTTTTATCTTAATTAATTTAATTAGTAAAATAAATTGATCAGAAATGATACATACTTTAAAAAAAAAAACGATACGATTTGAAACTTTTGTGTTAAGTAGATGATTGATGCATACTTGCATGAGACGGTTTTACGGTGAGATGAAGTATAATTTGGGCATTGACGCTTTAACATTTTGGATGGGGTGGGTGTTAATTTTAGCTAATTTGTATCCCTTCTCATGTATAAAACTGTCTCATATGAATTTTTGTCGAGTTGATTTACTTTTGATGAAATAAACTAGATAAATCTTGAACTTCAAATTTAATTTTAAGAATATATGAATGACTTCTATTTAAATTGAGCTAAGTAGGTCTCGATTGAAAAAATGAAAAATTCAAAATATTTATACATAATAATGCATAATAATATGGAATTCTCAAGAGATTGCCCAAGTATCTTGATTAAAAAATGAAAGATTCAAAACAATTATACATAATACATGCATAATAATATGGAATTCATAAAAAAATTCCCTGGGCTGGAGCCTAGTGCATCATGCACATAGATCCGTCCATGATGTCACATGATATTTGTTTATTGTTATTTACCTTTCGCTTGTGATTTGTAGTCCCTCGTGCCAAACTCATTTGTACAATTTCCATTTCAGTTCGTCATGAACTCATTTGTACATTTTTTTAAAATGGAAATACCCATTTTAACTCAAACTCTTTAAACACTCATTTCTTTATATAATATGTCACTCACTTGTATCCTCAACACTTTATCACTTTTAATAAATATGATTAACTATTTAATAAAGTTGAATTTCCAATACTATCTTCAACGCTTTATCACTTTATCACCTCAAATATTAATAAACAACTTTAAACTCCGAGCACACACAAAATGTACAAATAAATTTTTGACGGATGGAGTAATTTATTACATAAAAACAACATTTTTTTAAAAATTATGATCCATGAATAACACATGTGATTCAATTGTAAAGAAAAAGGAAAACTTTCTTGGCCTCATCATTATCTATATATCATTGGTAGATTAGTGGGTGGGCTGTTGTGTAAATTAGGTGCACTATGCATTTTATAGTGTATATTTTAAATATATAATTTGTTTTGCACTATGCATTTTATAGTGTATATTTTAAATATACAATTTGTTGATTAAAACGTATAATTTATTTATATTAAAACTTACAACTTCCTTTATGAACACATATTGCACATTTTAAAGTAAATAAGTTATATATTTAAATGCAACAAGTTGTATATTTCAATAATACACTATGAAATGCATTAGTGCACCTGATGGGGACTAATGTTTTGTTTAGGATAGTAACTTAGGGTATGTTCGTTTCGGGATTATAGTGGGCGTGGGAAATCCTGGACTTTTCCTAAGATTTCAAAATCTTGATGAATAGTTAAAATGTATTTTTGTTATGAAATTTTATAAGGTAGGATGGTGGAAAAATTGATTGATGTGATATTATTATATTATTTTGAGTGCATTGGTAGAATAAAAAAGTAGATAATGTAAATGTATTGAAAAAAAATAAAAAGTTGAGTAGTAGTAGGTGATAAAGTAGATTATGATTAATAGAATTTCAAGATCCTTACTTTAAGTCTCAAAACAAATGGGGGTTTGAGATTGCAAAATTCAAAATCTGGCCAGGATAATCGCGAAACGAACATGTTTTAAGGACAATAATTTTACGGATTAAAAAAATATAGGACAATATTTTCTGAAATATATAAATATAAAAATATGCTTTAAAATCTGTAAATATAGGACAATTGAGCCCGAATAAGCCCGAATATCATGTGACATTTGAGCTCAATTTGGACTTATTCGGGCTTGATTGTCCCACATTTACAAACTTTAAAACATGTTGTCGTACATTTACATATTTCAAAACATGTTGTCGTACATGTCTAAATTCATAAAATTATTGTCCTTAAAATACAACCCCTAAATTACCGTTCTAAAAAAATATTTCCCCGCACCTAGTGCATTGAAGATCTAACCTAGATTACAAACTGTAAAAGTGAAAATTGCTCCATCACATTCACATGCAATTTGTGAGAGAAGGTTGTAGAACGCTCGGAAAAGAAAACTATAAATCTAGGGAAAAAAGGGAACACGAGTTTTTTTCCCCCTTTCCAACTGAATAACGTGTTTCTTCATTAACGTTCACTATTTTGGTTCATTATTTTCCCAAGATAAATTCAGTTCATGTACATTTGACCGTTCGGTGTGTTTATATTAAATGGATATACTTTTGTAAAGGTGCAATTGATAGGGAGTAATAAATAAGAGTGAGATAAAGAAGATTCGAATAATATAATACAAATTGCTAGTTACACCGTTTGATACGACATAATACGGATGACAGGATAAAAATAGTATTCGACTTGGTACTGGGTAATATACATGTATAAAAATTATGGTTAGGATCTCCTGTTATAGAATGGTGTTATATCTCCTGTTAAATTATTTATATTTGCGTCATGTGTTGATCTCAAAATATCTACAAATATAAAATAACACCCTAACATAATCTTTTTTTCTATTTAGAAAAGAGAAAGTCTTGTGTGAAATATTGCATACTAGTGTTATATGCAATACAACATAATTAAGACAAATATTGCCTAAATTTCACCGGTCGAATCGGGTTAGGTCGTAGGGTATGGTCGGCGCAGGCCGAGGTGGGCAGGGCGCGGGCAGTGGGTTCAGGTTTACATAACAACTTGATGTGTTACTACATGAACAAAAGAGTGTTACCCTATGAGCAAAATAGTGTTACTACATGAACAAAAACCAGTACAAACGCATAAACAAAACCCTAACAAACAGAAAAGAAATTTTCAGTTCAAAATTATAGATTTACATAACAACTTGATGTGTTACTACATGAACAAAAGAGTGTTACCCTATGAGCAAAAGAGTGTTACTACATGAACAAAAATCAGTACAAACACGAAAAATATCATCAGTAAAAGAGTGTTACTACATGAACAAAAATCAGTACAAACTCATAAACAAACCCAGAACAAATGGAAAAGAAATTCCCAGTCCAAAATTACAGATTTACATAACAACTTGATGTGTTAGTACATGAACAAAAGAGTGTTACCCTATGAGCAAAAGAGTGTTACTACATGAACAAAACCAGTACAAACGCGAAAAAAATCATCAGTCTAAAATTACAGATTGTGAAATTGAGAAGAATATGGAAGAGAAAAAAAAAAGAAGAACATGAGAAGAGAGGAGAAGGAAGAACCTGAAAAAGCAGCGTTGTGAAAATCAAACTGAAGAAATCTGGCGGCTGAGCGACGCGAGGAAGAAGAAGTCTTGCCCGACTCGCGCGTTCCAGACCTGCGAAAAGAAAAAAAAAGCCCAATGAACCTATAATTGCACATATGGCTTGTATGCAATATTGCATACAAGTTTTTGCGTTTAGAAAATTATATTTTATTTTTAGCAAAAAATTAATTCCTTCTAAATCTCATTCTAAAAAATTTTATAAACATATTTATAATTAATTAATTTAAACTACACATATATCGATTAACCAATAAATAAGCTTGTTAATTATTTAATTGGAATAGAATATTATAATCTTAATCTATTAAATAAATCTAAAATCCAATAAAAAATGAAATCTTATTAGAAAAAAAAAGACAATATATGTCATTAAAAATGAAATTTTATTATTTTAAAATATTTTTTTACAAACAAACTCAATAATTAATAATTTAAATTGTACGTACATATAATATAAATTTATAATTGTATTAATACAAATTTTATATTAATATATATGCAGAAATTTTACATGTATTAATTATCGAGCTTGCTTGTAAAATTTTATAATATATTGAAATATTGAAATTTCAATTTTTAATAACATATGTTGTAATCTTTTGAATAAATTTTCATTTTTTTATTGAATTTTAGATTTATATGATAGATTAAAATTATAATATTTTTACTCCAATTAAATAATTAACATACTCAATTATTGATTAATCTATATATGGGTAGCTTAAATTTATTAATTATAAATATTGTTTATAAGATTTTTTGGAATGATCTTTTGGAAGGAATTAATTTTTTTTCTAAAAATAAATATAATTTCCTAAATAGTAAATAAGGATTATGTTAGGATGTTGAAGGTTACAATGAAACGCCGTAATACGCACTGAGTCGGGGATTAAAATCGGGTCAATACTAATTTAGTATAAGGGTGGAAATTTCAGACACGACAAGATAGCACGACACAAAAACGATACAAAAATTGCGGGTTAGTGTTTAGCCTTATCGTATTCGTGTCGTTATCATGTAAACACGATAAGGACACGAAATTTTTGTGTCGTGTTCGTATCAACCCGATAAGTTTGAATTAAAAATATTTTATTATACATATGACTTGATATTTTATAATTTTATTAGAAATTTTTATTTTTTATCTTGTCATATCGTGTTAACGTGTATTATCGTGTCATATCGTGTCGTGCACTACTACACATTTGAGCTTGGAGAGCTCCACTTGGAGAGCCCTTTTAGAAAGAGCTCTCCAAAAATGACCTTGGAGAGCGGTTTTTAATTAAAAAAATAATAATTAAAAAGCGGTTCTAAACCGCTCTCCAAGAGAGAGCGGTTAAGAACCGCTCTGCAAGTGCAATATCAATGCGGTTAATAACCGCTCTGCAAGCATAGCACTTGGAATGCGGTTCAGAACCGCTCTACAAGAGAGAGCGATTCTGAACCGCTCTGTAAGGAATGGACTCAACCTTATACCAGAGCCCCCATCGCGTTTTTAATTTCTACACAGTACTAGTTCTCTCTCGTCCAAAACCCTTCCCCATTTTTTCGGCCGTCGCCGCCACCTCCTCCCTCCATTGCCACCACGTACGCGCCGCCCTCTTCCTCCCCTACCGCCGTACGTGTGTTGCCCTCCACCTCCTCCCTCCACTACCGTGCCGTGCGTCACCCTCCACCTCCTCCTCCCCTACTGCGCCGTCACTTCCTCCTCCTCCTCCTCCCTACCGCCGCCTCCGCCTCCTCCTCCTCCTCCTCCCCTACCGCCGCCGCCTCCTTCTTCATAGGTAATTTAATTATTTTATTTAATGTTTTTATATATATATGTATGTGTATATATATATATATATATGTGTGTATATATATATGTTTATATATATCTATTAAATATATATATATATATATATATATATATATATATATATATATATATATGGTAGGATATATATAGTCATATTAATTAGCTAGATTAATTAATTGGTTTGTTTATTTTTGTTTGAATATTAGATTGTTTAATTTAGTTTAATTGTTTTTATATGTTAATTGTTGTTATAGATTAATTGTTTTTATATGTTTAATTGTTGTTATAGATGAATTAATTGGTTTGTTGGTTTGTTGTTGTTTTTGTTATATGTTTGAATATATATAGTCATGTTAGAATTAATTGTTTGATTAGATTGTGGTTAATTGGTTGTCAATTTGTGTGTTGTTTCACTCAAAAGTATTAGTTGTTTGATTTAAAGGTATTAGTTGTTTCATTTAAAAGTATTAGGTTTTTCATTAAAAGGTAATATTTGTTGTTTCATAAAAAAGTATTAGGTGTTTCATTGATAGGTATTAGTTATCTCATTCAAAGGTATTAGTTGTTTCATAATAAGGTATTAGGTGTTTATTCAAAGGTATTAGTTGTTTCATTAATAAAAAAGTATTAGGTGTTTCATTCAAAGGTATTAGTTATTTCATTAAAAGGTATTAGTTGTTTCATAATAAGATATTAGGTGTTTCATTCAAGGTATTAGTTGTTTCTTTAAAAAGTATTAGACGTTTCATTCAAAGGTATTAGTTGTTTCATTCAAAAGTATTGTTGTTAGTGTGTGATTAATGTTGGTTTAATTATATTGTTGTTAGTAGCTTGGATTAATTGTTGTTAGTACGTGGCTTGAATTAATTTTTGTGTGTTTCAAATGAATAAGAAGATTAATGATATATGGTACATTAGAATGTACATTAGAAAATTAAAATGAATGTAGATTAAGTAAAGTTAGGTATGCTTTTAGGTTTAATATTTTTAGATACATTTTATTGAGAAACAATCTTCATATTGTATTTCCTATAGGCATTTGTAGCTAGTTCTATATGGATCGAAAGTGGGTTCGAGCAGATCGATTATCAGATGAGTATAGGAATGGGGTGGAAGAATTTTGTAATCATGCAATTAGACACTGCACCGACCCTCGGTACATTCCATGTCCGTGTTGGAAATGTATGAATGAAAAAATCATTAGTGGTCGAGAAAGTCTGTTTGACCACTTGATGATTCACGGTATTGATAAAACATATACCGTTTGGACATATCATGGTGAGAGAAGAGATGGATGTAGCTCAAGCAACCTAGAAACTGACTTTATGTTTGAAGATACAGTGGATGTGGATATTTTCGATGATGTACCGATTGTTGATACATCGAGTGTGGATGACGATGATCTGCGAGATCACCCTTATATGTCAGAGAAATTAAGGGATTCTGCTGGATTACCACTGTGGCTTGGGTGTAAGAAGACAACAAAACTGTCAGCTGTGTCTGATATTGTTCAACCTAAAAGCAGCTCATCAGTTGTCTGATGAGTGCTTTACAAGTATGCTGGAAACAGTTAGTGGTCTACTTCCTGATGGAAATGTACTGCCTAAGAGAGCATATGATGCTAAACAACTGCTCAAGTCCATCGGGTTAACACATCAGAAAATTCATGCTTGTCCGGGTGATTGTATCTTATTTCAGAAGGAGTATGCAGACCTCGATGAATGTCCCAAGTGTGGGCTAAAACGATATAAGAAAAATAAATCTCCCGCGAAGGTGATGTGGTACTTTCCAATAATACCAAGATTCAGGAGAATGTATAGTAGCGATGTGGATGCTAGAAATTTAACTTGGCATCATGATGATAGGATCAAAGATGGAATGCTAAGACACCCTGCTGATTCACCCCAGTGGAAGACATTCGATGTCAGGCATCCAAAATTTGGCACCGAGCCAAGACATTTGCGTCTTGCACTCTCAACTGATGGAATGAATCTGTTCGGTATCCAAAGTACCAACCACAGTACATGGCCAGTGATTCTGTTAGTTTATAATCTTTCACCCGAGTTGTGCATGAAGCGCACTTACATGATGTTGTCTATGTTGATATCAGGACCCAAACAACCTGGTAACGACATAGATGTATATATGACTCCTTTGATTGAGGACTTGAAGCTCCCGTGGGATGAGGGTGTCGATGTGTATGATGCTTGTAGAAAGGAGAATTTCAAGTTGAAGGCCATGTTGTTTGGAACTATCAATGACTTTCCCGCTTATGGGAATCTATCTGGATATAGTGTGAAGGGGGCCGATGCATGTCCTTGTTGTACCAAGAAGACACATCACATTCGATTGAGTCATTGTAGGAAGACCGTTTATATGGGACATAGGAGGTGGTTGGACCCAACACATAAGTACAGAACAATGGCCGATGCATTCGATGGCACAATCGAGACAGGTGAAGCACCACGTTTATTGTCAGGTTCGGATGTATTGAATGAGATGAAGAATATCGACACACAGTACAGAAAGATCTTCGCAAAGAGTGTCCCCACTAGCGGTTGGAGGAAGGAATCATTTTTCTTTCAATTGCCCTATTGGAAAGAGTTGTATGTTAGACACTTCATTGATCTAATGCACGTTAAGAAGAACGTTTGTGCCAACTTGCTCAACACTCTCCTAGCTGATAAGAAGTCCAAGGATGGTTACAATGCAAGAATGGATATGATTGATATGGGAATAAGAGCAGAATTAAAACTTGTACCTAGATAAAGGGGTCAACCGTTAGAGAAAAGAGTTACTTCAGACGCTAAAGGATGTGAAAGTTCCAGAGGGTTATTCGTCCAACCTACAGAGACTTGTATCAGATGATGGCGTGAGACTGATGAATCTGAAATCGCATGACTATCATGTCATCATGGAGACTTTCTTGCTCATTGCAATACGTTCTATCTTGCCTGAAAATGTGCGCATAACCATAACAAAGTTATGTTGGTTCTTCAAGGCAATGAGTAGCAAGGTCATAGATCCTAGAAAATTGCTTGGTTTTCAAAGACAGATTGTGGGAACGCTCTGTGAGCTTGAGATGTATTTCCCTCCATCATTTTTTAAAATAATGGTTCACCTAACCGTTCATTTGGTACACGAGATAAAGAATGTGTGGCCCTGCTCGTATGCAATAGATGTATGGTATAGAGAGATATATGAAAGTGCTCAAAGGATATGTGAAGAATATGTCAAGGCTGGAGGGATGCATTGCAGAACTCTATTTAGTAGAAGAAGCAGTCGAGTACTGGTCTGAATTCATTCCGAATGTCGATGCAATTGGACTTCCAATTACTCGGTTCACTAATAGGATGGATGGTGAAGGCCTTATCGGTGGTCAATCTGTAAGTGTTAGTATGGAGGAACTAACACGGATGCACTTG
Source organism: Stenogyne calaminthoides (assembly GCA_037126765.1). Classification (NCBI taxonomy): domain Eukaryota; kingdom Viridiplantae; phylum Streptophyta; class Magnoliopsida; order Lamiales; family Lamiaceae; genus Stenogyne; species Stenogyne calaminthoides. The sequence goes on from JBBCBC010000011.1 coordinate 19,361,526, forward strand.
TGCGTACTTCACAACACGGTCGACATGCTTCCTTTTATTGACCTGCACATCCAAGCACTTGTTGAGACATTTCCCACCAGAGATAGATCATGGATTGAAGTTGAGTACAATCACATGTTTGTTGACTGGTTCAATGGTTATGTAGCAAATATGTTGTCACGGGATAAAGAATATGTGAATGAAAGAGTTAACTGGTTATCTAGAATGCCTGATAGATATGTGTATTTGTACAAGTGTTATCTTATTAACGGATACACATTTTGTACCAGAGATCATGATGCCACAAGTACAATGCAGAATAGTGGGGTGTCCATTACTGCAACTGCAGGGGATCAATCGAATACTACTTACTTTGGACAGATTGTCAACATTTGGAAACTCGATGTTGTTCATCGACAACCAATCTTCGAGTGCAGTTGGGTGAGGATCCCTAACGGGGTCCAAGTTGAAAGATCTGGGTTCGTACGCGTTGATTTGAAGAATGTGGGATACCGAAATGACCCTTACATATTGGTCAGTCAAGCTCAACAAATTTTCTATGTCCCCGACCCAGTTAATAAGAAATGGTCCATCGTGGTTCTGTCAAACAAATATAACACTAGTTACCAGATTAGCGACCAAGTCGATGAAGATGTTGACACTATCGATGATCCTTTTCAGAACTTCACTCATTCTGTACCCTCTTTCAATGATCTTACAAATTCACGCCCGTACCAGAGAATAATTATCGATGTGAATGAATATGACAATCTGGATCTTGTTAACATTCATAGTCATGAACGAGAAAAGTCAACCAAAAAAATGAAAAAGAAAAACAAGTGCTAAAAAGAAATGTACGACTTTATTGATTATTTTTGCTTCTGCTTTATTAAATGTTGTTTCTTTTACTTTATTGAATGTTATTTCTTCTGTTTCCTTAAATATTATTTGTTTTTTATTTATTAAATATTGTTTTACTGTTTTACAGGATCATGTCTTATCTGCCACATCCCGGAGATGATGGAGATGATGATGGAGTATATTTAGGAGATTATGGTGGAGATTATGATGGAGATCCTAGTGATGATGATCGATATCATACTGATGACTTGGATCAGGGTGACACTTCTGCTCCCACCACTAGCAGCTCTGGGGATAAGCGCAGTAGAGGTATAGTCACGATATCTTCAGGGCTCGTAGCAAGGGGAAACAAGTGCAGGTAATTTTATTACAATTGAACAGTTGAAATTGTAATTATATGATTGATCGTTGAATCTAATTAAATAATATGTTATTGTAGTTATCATTCAATGAATATGGGCAGGCAATCGGTAAACAGAGTGAGACCTTGTCTTTCTACCTTGGAACTGCAGTTAGGCGTATAATCCCTATCGTGCTGCCATCCAAGGAATGGCGTAGCGACAAACTCACTTCTTTGAAAGAAAGATTATGGGATGAACTTTCGGTATGTTAATTATATATATGCTTATTGAAAGTTGTTGTATGATTACTAAATTTACTACATTGTTATGTTATATGCGTACAGAGTACATTTCTCGGCCTTGATCATTCAAAGAAGAAGCAAATACTGTCGCAAGCTGGAGTATTGGCCAAGAATTTTCGGGCTTGGCTGAGAAGTCAAGCACGAGATCCGGATACTGGTCTTTACTCGGCTAATCCGCCCGAGGCATATCAGAATTGCCCGTCGGTGGCCCCATACTGGGAAGAGTTTGTGCGACGATCTATGGATGATGAGTTCCAGGTAAAATTGATAAATATCATTTAATGCCCTATGTTTTTCAATGTTTATCGTATTTCTATTATACTGTAGCTACGAAGCGAGAAAAATTGCAAACAGGCCAAATCGATGAAGGCGCGATATCATGGCTCGAACAAAGGTTATGCACGCATAAGAGAAAATCTGGTGAGATCAAAATCCTAACATTTTATTTTGTTTATATATTTACTTTTAATATATCTAATAAGGGGACACGTTAATGACTATAGAAAGAAGAAAAAAAGAAAGCTGGAGAGAGTCAGCCTGTTGTTACCTGTTTCGAGTTATTTCAAACTACCAGAAAGGCTCGAGACGGGAATATTCCCGATTCCAGTGCACAGCGTATAATCGAAGAAGGGGTAAGCTATCCATTAATTTGTCTTTGAATTACAAACTATTATTTCTAAACAAATGATTAAATAATAATCTTTTGTAAATCAGGAGCGTTTATCTCAGACCGTGACACTCGTAGACATCCGCTTTGTCGGTACCGATGATCTACTTGGACGGGCTTTAGGTCGTCAGGAGCATCCCGGCCGCTTGCAGAGTGTTGGATATGGCGTCACGAAGTCATCATTGGCCATGTTACCTGGTCTTCAAGCCATGAATATGGTGGGTATACTTTCGGAACAGGTTGCCCAGATGGCTAAAGAGTTGGAACAGATGAGGTCCGAGAGACGCTCACATCACGAAATGTCCTCTAGTGGAGCAAGCTGTGAAAATAGTGTCGCTGATGCTATGTTTTCGGCTAATGCTAGGGACGATTTTATTGAGGCACTTCGAAACGACGTCCCGCAGGTATCAGATGTGTATCACATTTATTTTAATTAAAGACTAGTATATATATTAAAGTTTTCTAACTAAATATGTTATTCGAACAATCACCGACCTCATGCTACCTTTATTTGGAGAATTCTACTCGGTTGGTGGCTACATGAACGTTGCTCAATAACTCCGATGGAGTTATTCATGGTAGTCCCATCACTCCTGGTTTCGTGAGGGTCACACTCAATGTACCCATAATCAGAGAAGAGGATTCACCGGTGCCTAAACCAATTGATGAAGTTGTCACCGTCGGAACAGCGGTCGGGCACTTCATCGAATGGCTGACCAACTTGGTCTCTCTCACCATGAAGGTAAATTTAATATATGTTGTAGGTCCCGAACGGGTTTCGTGAGGGCAGAAGTCTAGAGGGGAGGGGTGAATAGACTTCTAACACTTTTTTGTGCAGATCAGGTGTGATTGCAGTTTGCCTGATCAGAGTGCAAGTGAATCAATTCAGACTGATATTCAATCTTACTGAGATCCTAAGGGCAGATCAGTTAGATATCTGTCAGTTTAACTGATAGTGCGGAAGCTAGTTAATACCCGTGCGAAAAACAAGTTTTATCAAATCAGATTCTCAAGTCAGTTTTCAATCGGCTGACTAAGCTGTCAACTTGATCGGTTCAGTTGCTTGGTGCAGACTGATATTAACTCAGAACATGTATGCAGTTTTAAGCTTGGTTGTGTGTAATAGTGTAAAGCAGTAAGAGCAAGTAAATGCACACAAGATTTTTATAGTGGTTCAGACAATCGGTCCTACGTCCACTCTTCCCTATCACAAGGGGCACCAACTAAACCAACTTAATCGACTGGACTTAGTTTAATGTGTTAGTCCAACACCCAACAGATGTTTATCGAGTTCACACTCAATAGATATTTATCGAGTTCACACTCAACCGATCCCAGAAATCAGAACTAGAATTCCTAGTCTGAAATCTTGCAAAACAAACTTAACCTAACTTTTGAGTTTGGGTAAAGATTTGTTGTGGTTCCAACTGGAAATCTATCCTAGTGTTTATGTAGCCAAAAAGCTAGAGGATGAGATTTCTATGCTAAGAACAATGGGATGAACACTTAAAAATAATCTTCAGATTTTGTGTTCTTCGTGCGGAAATTCTGCTATAGTTTGAGCTTGTTGATTATTTCCGTTTTTCCCATTCTTCTTCACTTTGAAGAGCAATCCCAATTTATAGACCACGAAATCAAAGAGCTGTTGGAGAGCAATTTTAATTTCCGGCTATATTTGGTAGGTTTGTAGGATTTGATGTGACGTGCTTCCAATATCGGCATGGCCGAAGGCATGATTAGCGTCGTTTGTCTCTGCAGCGTCGAATCCCGCATTGTCAGCTCTTTTTATGCACGTGTCGCTCTCTCATTGGCTTCACGAGTACAGCACTTCAGTATTTATCCAATTTAACGTTTGATATTCTTCTTGTAGAATATTCGTATGGTCTGGTGTACCATTTTGGTTGACACCAGGTGTGAGCTGACCTAATCAGATAACTGATCAGTCTACCTGATAGAGTCTTCTGATGCAGGTTGTCTTAGCACAATTTGCAGACTCGACTGATGTAGGTCTTCTGGTCTTCTGGTCTTCTGGTCTTCTTGATCTTTTGGTAGTCTTCTGATCTTCAGGTTACTCTGAGTCTCAGTGTCTTCAGTGTCATACTGAGTCTTCAGGTTTCTTACTGAGTCTTCAGGTTTCTCTGAGTCTTCAAGTTTATCTGAGTCTTCAAGTTTATCTGAGTCTTCAGGTTTCTCTGAGTCTCAGTGTCTTCAGTCTTCACCTGATCATCTGACTTCTTCTTGTCTTCTGACTTGTTTATTCTTCTAATCATCTGACCTTATCTGGTCATCTGATAAATTTGACCTGACCTATACATATTGAGTTCCCCCTCAATATGTGACCTATCTTTTACATCAGCTATCTATACATTTCAGCTGGTCATCTTAATCTGATTCTAAATCATCGATCGAATTTAACGGATCCGACCGTCCTATTACAACCTGTTTTGGAACTTCCATCAAAACTAAATACAAATTTCCCAACAATTTCCCCCTTTTTGATGGAACCAAAACGCTTAATCAGAAAAACAGATAACATACATAGAAATGCAGAATAAATAACAGTGCACACTTCAGAAGACAATGAGATGTTGTCTTAGAATCAGAGAGATATAATATTTTATTCAGATAGGTGTGTGCAGTACAGATTACATAAAACGTACCTATCATCTGATTCCAAGTTGCCTTCCTTAGCACTACTTCAACCTTTGAAGTTCTTTGGGGATACCAAACATCTTGTACATCCTTTGCATCAGATTGTCCAGATCTTCTCTTCTATGGATCCCTCCTTTGTCAGCAAATCTATAGTAAGCATCCTTGAATTTGACAGCATCGAGCCTGTTGTCTGGACGCATAGGTGGAAGAAGTTGTTCAAAGGGAGGAGCTTCAGGTATTAGTGACATGATCTTCCCTTCCTTCATCACCGTCTGGTAGAAGTCTGGGTACTTCGTTTCTAACCAGTTCTGAAATTCATCATCATTTTCAGTCTGGTCTGGATGAATCGGAATTATCTCCAGGATGTACACGTCACACAACCATTCTGCTCTGATCTGATCCCATTCTGGAAGCAGATCTAGCCGGGCACAGAGGATGTCTTTAACTGGTGCCGAAAAGGCTTTCTCTTCCCAAGCAATCTCCTCTGATGTAGCTTCATTCTTTCTCTTCCTTCGGATGTATGCGATGTTTAGTCCCTTAGCCTCTGCTAACTTTTGCTTCTTGATGGTAGCCTCTTTTATTCTCTGTCTGGTTTGCTCTTGAATTTGTTCAGGAGACATCTGGCTTTTGGTAGAGGATAATTGCCCCTGTCTCTGAACTTCAGCAGTAGCTTTCAACATCTTGCCTTTGCCTTTTTTTCTCTTCAGAGTTTGCTCAGGTTCATCTCGTTCGTCTTCTTCTGCTAGTTTCTTAGCAAGTTCAAGCTCTTGGCCTGATCATCAATTTCCATTCTTTTCTGTACAGACGAAGAGAAGTCTTCAATCTTATAGACTCTGGCAATAACATCTGAAAGAGCAATTTTCCGCTCAGTGATCTCTTTGCTATGTTGCTCCAAAGTCTCTTTTAGTTCAACAACAAGATCAGTAGATGGAGTGGCTTTAGGCAAGTCAGATACAGTGGCTTCTGGTAGAGATGCAATAGTTACCATCTGTGTCTGTTTTTCTTCTTTCTCTTGTCCTTCCCCGTTTTTGGTTTCATCAAAGAGGTTGGACAGCCTGCGATTCAGAGCATTAAACTGCCGTGTCATCTCCTCTCTAAGTTCCTCAACAACAAGAGGAGTGATCTGAGCGGATGCAGAAGGTGCAGGAGTTAAAAAACGTCTAAGAGCAAATTTGATATCCTTTCTTGCTCGCTCTGTAGAAGCTACAAAATGCTTCCAACTCATATCCATGTGGTTATTAGTCTTCTCCAAGGATGCCCAGACACTTTCCAGTAGTACCTGTGTCTCATTGTGCATGTCTGTCTGAACTTTGAGTTTATCAGACTGGAGAGTGAGCTTCTCGGCAAGAGGATTAACTAGTTGCATCACATCAGAAAGGATGGCATTATGCATCTGCATGAGTTTCTCAACTGTGAGACTCCTTTCTCTGTCAACCAGTTTTGTTTGCTCTTCTTCAAACCGCTTCATCGGATCTGCTGTGAGAGCTGTGATTTTTTCTTTAATAGCAGCCTTTACCCCATCCTGTATCTTCTCAGTACTAAGATCTAGGGTATCGGAGTTCAGCATAGCAATCTGGTCAGATGTTGATGCCTTGCCAAGCTGGGTCTCATCTGCAGCACCCATTCTTGGTTCATCGGCAGCTCCCTCAAGAGTTGTAGGAGGTTGTACAGTCTCCTCTCTATTATCAGCAATCCCGAACCTGTCATGAATCAACCATCTGATGTCATCCTCAGATGCCAATTCAACAGCACTATCAATCCCATCACTCTCCAAGCACTTCATCTCCAGATCTACAAAGAAGTCAGAGCCCAGAGACTTCATGAGGATCAGAAACTCCTCAATGCTTTTCAATCTGATATCCCTCCAGAACACAATCTCTTCTATCTGATGATGGATGCCAGGGTGTTGATCCAATTCAGGGCACAGGTCCAGCAGATACTCCTTGATTTGTTGCTTCATAATTCTTATGATCGGGCTTTCAGAATCAGGTGAAGCAAGCACGGTTCTAGTGTTGAAGGGATTATGAGAGATGGACACACGTTTGTCAGATCTCTCAGGTTCTGGTATCTCTCCTGGAGATTGGGAGTGAGGTGGGGACATATGTGGTTCAGGTTCGTTTTCCACTTGTTGAGGGGGTTCAGTTTCCTGAACAGGTTCAATGGTTAGGGGAGTGGGAGATATGAGTGGAGGTGAGGGTGAGGGTGAGAATGTTTTGTGGGGAGAGGGTGGTGGAGATAATGATTTTTGAGGAGAGGGTGATGGTGATTTGGAAGTGGGTGTAGGTGATTTTTCTTTCTGGAAGATCTTGGTGAGAGGCAGAGAATCAGATGGTGATTCTCCCTCAGAATGCTCCACTCCAGTTCCCTTAACTGTTCTCTCTCCTTCTCCTTCGAGCATCCGCTCGTCCCTTACTCCACTGGCAGTGTGCTCAGAACTGATTGCTATCCTAACTTCTGATTCAACCTGAATCAGATCCTCCGTTCTGTGAACTTGCTGAACAGAACTAGGAGCAGTCTTCAGAGGAGAAGTAACTCTCTTCTGGCGTTTCCGTTGAGCATCTGGTCTCTTGGCCAGATCCTTCCTCTTCAATCTCTTCTCTGGAATGGCCGTTCCCTGCTCTTCTGACTGTATCGAAGATGCAGTTGCCTTTTCTTTTCCCTTCTTTTCTCCCTTTGGTTTGGGCACATAAGGAGTAGGATCCTCATCAGACTGGCCAGGCAGAGGCTCATCTTTGCCCAAGATGGCCTTGTGCTTTGCTTGATACACCTTCGCACCATTCTCATTCCATTCATAATTATTTGGCAGCTTGTCTGACAGAATGATTGAGATTTTGTGCATGAAGGAGCACTTGGAAGATAAGCACACTTCATTCCTCTGGGTCAGATCGAACTTCCCCGAGTTTTTCCGCAGTCTTGCCTTAACCATACCCAACCAATCCATATCGGAAGCCTTCTTGATGATTGCAGTCATGACACTGATCTTATAAGAAGTGACAGCATCAAGACTGTAGGTTGAGCACAGAATCACCTTCTGAACAATCTCAAAGAGAAGGCGATATTTCCTCATCAGGTAGGAGGCTTTGACATTCATTGTATTCTCCTTATTTGCTGACCTCAACAGCTCGGCTTCAAGAAAGTTCTTCTCTCCTACATCAGTTGTGTAGGTTTCTGGGTTGATTCTTCCTCGAGTGAGACCGAAGATTCTCTGAAGATCATCATTTGAGACTCGTACTTCCAATCCTCCAACGGAAGAAATCAAATCAGCATCAATGTCCTCGTCCTTCTGTAGATTGTACAAAAATTCTAGGGCTTCATGAGTGTGGACTATGTTCTGATGTCTAGAGCAATATTGTTCAAGACCACACGCTCGCAAGCACTCCAGAATTTCCAGCGATTCAGGATCTGTGGTGACTGAAAATACTACATATTTCTCATCAATGATATCTTTCTTCATTGATGCGAAATTGCAGAACTTTTGCCCTTGGCCCTGTCGTGCAACAAGATGTGTCATTTCTGTATGACATGCAAACATATATTAGTTTGAGTAAACTATTTCAATAAACTCAGTCAAACCAGCAATCTAAGCATCAATTAAGAAAATAAGCATATAATTCGATGCATATATAAATTACAGACACATAGCAGCACGATTTGTAAACCTAATAACCACTATGATTGAAATCATGCAGTACTTAAAGAAAAATTACCAGATATTGATTCGTAGGATTGAGAAATCGTGAAAATATAATCAATTGATTTTGGAAAGTAAATTTCTGAAGATTTTGAGAATTTGATCTTTTAAGAAACTGAGAAGATGAAGTAGTGGAAAGAAGTTTTCTGAGAAGGATTTGGATTTATATTATGCGAGGGAAACCTCTTTGCACAACTTCCCAAAGGTACTCAAGTGCCCGTGTTTTGAAATCAATGGCTGAGATTAGTCGGCCAAAAAGTGTTTTAATTGCACGGTTGAGAAAAGTAGTCTTCTCGTATTTTGGACTCGAAAATTCGCAATAAAACGCATTAAATACACATTCCCATGTCCGCATTTAATGTTTTGCAGTGCTTTCGTTACAAAGTTAAGAGAAAACAGAGTAAAAACCAATTTATTTAAATAATGCATATAAGATGTTCAGAAAAGGGATAAATAAGAAATGTATCTGACTGATTGATATTGTAATCAACCAGTTACCACTGTGATCTGATCTGGTTGGCTTGATTATTTGTTGACCTTACTGATGGTAGCTTATACCTTAACATTTCCCAACAATATTCCACTCATCTGATCAGATTCCTGTTTGATTCAATCCGATACTTATCTGATCCTCTTATCTGATCCTCTTCATCCTCCAGTCTTCTTCTATTCAGGCCTCGTTTCCTAGGCATTTAAGTCATATTCCCGCCAAGGCTTTTACTTCGGGGAGTCAAAAAGTTGCTTCGATTCCCAAATCGGCTCGATTTGACACTCCGTAATAATGGTATAGATACGTTGTGATTACTCACACCGTCAACTCATTCAACTATTGGTCGCGTGTTTCTTACGCGTTGTCGATGCAAATTTCTCTTAAGGACTTTGAGAAAATGAATTTGCACCTATACCCCTGCTTTTCTCCTATAAATTGGTCTGGGGTTTTAGGCAAACAACACAACTTAAACCATTCATCTACTTTAGCTTGTACTCCATGTTTTCCGATGAATCCCTTATTTTCGGTGAAACTTCCGGCAAAAGCCTTTAACCCTTCTCAAATGATTTTAGCTTCTCAAATCAACCCCGTGTGTTCCTTCACACTGCTTTGGTCGTCATCGAAGATTACACATACAATTATTGCAAAGCTTCTTTACCACCGAGGCGGCGGATCTGCTATAGCAAATGAGAAGGCACTTCTCCTAACCGTATGGACCTTGTGTGCCTATCGGGATGATAGAATTAGCATCAACAGACTCAGTCTGATACAAAACATGGGTTTGGTATACGGTCTGGATCAGACAATAGCTGATCTTCGTATATCAAACTCAATATTTGCATGCGACACTTGTGGCCATATGGTCTTTTGACCAACTCTTTGGCACTTGTGTCCCATTTAACAGCTGGAGAGCCCATTGATTTCAGGTCTAGGGGCTCCTGGCTTAGAAATCCTTCCAGGCCGCTCTCGCTCCTCACTCCGAAGCTCTGAGGGTGGCTCAGGATTATCTTAAAGCCTCTCACGCCCCTTTTAGGGTCGGGGGATAATGAGAGCATCATGCTCTAAAATCTTTAAAGCCTCTATCCCCTTCCCTTCCTAGGGTTAGGCTTAGGGTTTATGGTTTATGTACTGACCTCCGGGTCCTTTTGTACTTGTAACTTGTAATGTAAATCTGACCTCTAGGTCCTTATCAATGAAAAGTTCTATTATTTCATTGTTGTGTTGCCTCTACTTACTTATGCGATTTGTAGCCTTAAACTTATACAACTTGCTTGTTGAACTTAACTTAATCGACTTATAAAGTATAACCTTCCAGTCTGGTCAGTTCCCCCTTAATCTGATATATCTTAAACTGATCAGTTCCTTGTCTAATTTTCTGATCGGCTCCTTGTCTGATTTCCCGATCGGCTCCTTGACTGATCTTCTAATCGGTTCCTTGTCTGATCTTCTGATCAGCTAAGATACCTAACTCAACTGATCCGCCTTAACCTGGTTAGTCTCTTAACCAACTGGTTCTGGAGACCAGTCCACCAAACATTTCTGGTGCACTTTCTCCAAGATCCAGAAGCCCTAGCTCATTGCATAATTCTCTGAACCTGATCTCAGCTAGTGGCTTAGTTAAAATATCAGCTTTCTGCTTATCAATATGGATCTTTTCCATTCTGATAGTCTTCTTTTCAACATGATCTCTTATAAAATGATGTCTGACATCCACATGCTTGCATCTTGTATGTAGAACAGGATTCTGAGTGATTGCAATAGCATTATTACTGTCACAGAATATAGGTACATTCTTAGCTACGATGTTGTAATCCTCACCGGCCGACTTAGCGAGAAGCGATTTGGGAACAACAGACTTCTCGCCACCATATATTCTTCTTCTTCGAGTAGATGTCGCGAATCGATGTCCGCTTTTTGAAAACCAAGAGATCAGTTTACTACCTAGAAACTGACATGTACCTGAGGTTGACTTCCTGTCGATTCTGCAACCTCCGTAATCAGAATCAGAATACCCACTAAGCTCTAGATTATCATCTGATGGGTAAAATAAACCAAGGTTTACTATCCCCTTCAGAAACTTAAGAATCCGCTTAGCTGCTTCCAGGTGGCTTTTCAGATTAGATTCGCTGAAAATCCGCACATACACCTCTTTGCAAAAAGTGATATATCCGGTTCACAAGCATCGGGTATAGTAAAGATCCAATGAGAGCCCCCTATTCTTTCTGATTGGTTTTCTGACCGTCCTCATCTGGATCCATCTTGAATCCAGTCATCATAGGAATTCTGGCTTCCTTACAGTTTTGAACTCCAAACTTAGCCAATAAATTCCTAGTGTACTTCCGCTGGCGATGAATATCCCTCAGACTTTGCTTAACTTGTAGACCCAGAAAGTAATTCATCTGACCCATCATGGACATCTCGAACTTCCCTTGCATCAGTTTGCTGAACTTCTCACATAACCTCTTGTTGGGAGATCCGAAGATGATGTCGTCCACATAAATCTGAACCATCTGAATATCTTCTCCATCTTCTATTCTGAATAAGGTTCTGTCCACTATTCCTTTAGTGAAACCGCTGTCTATCAAGAACTGAGATAGTGTATCATACCAAGCTCGAGGAGCTTGTTTCAGGCCATAAAGAGCTTTTCTTAAACGGTACACTTGGTCGCCTTTTTCAAAGCCTGGAGGTTGTTCAACATAAACTTCCTCAGCTAGTACCCCATTTAAGAATGCACTCTTTACATCCATTTGATACACAATGAACCCTCTATGGGCAGCATATGCCAGAAATAGCCGAATGGCTTCTAGGCGAGCGACTAGTGCAAATGTCTCATCATAATCAATTCCTTCTGATTGTGAATACCCCTTAGCAACAAGTCTTGCCTTATTTCTGGTTATGACATTATTCTCATCTCTCTTGTTCTTGAATACCCACTTTGTGCCAATCACGTCTTGATGAGTTGGTCTCATCCACCGTTTCAAACTTGATTCCTCTCAAACCGCTTTCGATTCTTCTTGCATGGCTAGAATCCAACTTGCATCTTGTAGAGCTTCCTCTACTTCATTGGTTCCTTCAAAGACGAGATAACAACAATACATGGCACTTTTTTAACAATCGATGTCTAGTTTTGACTCTATCGGATGGGTCTCGATGATCGATCGACTTGGATGACCGGGTTATCCAGGTCCTTCTTTTCTGATTTGCATCTGTTTGGAGAACATCATCCTCTTCTAATAGTAGTTCATTACTAGTGATTGGGAGTGGTGCAGAATTATGATCCACTTGATATGGACATGTCTCGGTGATGTTGGACTCATCATGTCGATGTCATCCGTAGGAACTTCAGAGTTCCCCGAACCAGATGGTTCGATTGATCTTTATCTCACCGTACCGAACTTCTTCATTGACATTATCGTGCCTTAGGGTCCGATTGACTGGTGAATCGGCAAGATCAAGTTATGGGATATACCTTTATTCGTGTTACGATTCTTTCTCCTTGATACTTAGGTGATCCATTTTACGTGCATCGAAAACCGGTTGATCTAATCTTGCTTGTTACGAGGCGACTTTCTCTTGTTGAAGATGTCCCATCAAAGACCACATGAGGTGTTTCTTCCACAACTAGGGTTACTTTGTTGTAAACCACGAAAAGTCTTCTTTGGATGAGGAATAACCTAAGAATATACCCTCATCTGACTTGGCCTCAAAAGTCTTCAACCGACTTTTCCCATTGTTGTGTATAAAACACTTGCACCCAAAAATATGGAAGTAAGAAACACGAGGTTTTCTGCCCTTCCATATTTCATAGGGTGTTTTGTAGTGAGCCTTAGTCAGAGAACATCCGTTACGAGTGTGGCATCGCAAGATTGATGGCTTCGCCGCCCGAAAACGACTTGGTGTTGCATGTTCAGCTAACATAGTGCGAGCAGTTTCCTTGAGTGTTCTGTTTCTCCGTTCTGCTACTCCATTCTGTTGTGGTGTTCTTGCAGCTGATGTCTCATGCTGTATACCAAACTTAGAGCAAAAATCAGTAATAAACGAGTTCATAAATTCTGTACCTTTATCTGATCTGATTTTCACTATACTGACACCATTTTCGTTTTGTAGTTTCTTGAGCAGCTCATGTATCTTTGTTGTTGTCTCATTCTTCTTATATAAGAATACAACTTATGTAAACTTTGAATAATCATCCACGATTACCAGAGTATATTTGAGTCTGCTGAGACTGACTGGTGTAACCGGTCCAAATAAGTCCATATGGAGCAGTTGCAATACTCTACTGGATGCTGGTCCAGGTATTCCCTTGAATGAGGTTTTGACCTGCTTTCCCTTCTGACATGCGACACATGTCTGATCCTTTGAGAATACCTCATTCGGAAGTGCCTCAACCAAAGACATCCTTGCTATCTTGTTAAGAGTTTTAAAGTTCAGATGACTCATTCTTTTGTGCCAGAGCCAACTGCTACTTTTGGAACTCTTAACAATCAGGCATGCATTTCTTGGACAACTGTTCCAATCTGCTGTGTAAATCGTGCCTTTCCTTGAACCAGTTAGCAAGATTTGTTGAGTAGCTCAATTCCTTATAGTACACTGATCACTCGAGAACTCAACACTGAATCCGTTGTCGCAGAATTGTGAAACTGATAATAGGTTATGCTTTAAACCTTCAACATACGAGACTCCAGTAACTTGTACATCATCATTCTCTAAGGTTCTGAATCCTCTGGTAAAACCAAAGTTATCATCACCAAAGAGTACACGTGGGCCTTCTTGTTCTTTGTAAGAGCTAAGGAGATGTTTGCTTCCAGTCATGTGCCTTGAGCATCCACTATCGATGTACCAGATAGTTACTTGTATACCTCCTTTGTTGGCCAAACCCACGAGAACCTGCAATCGAATCAGGCTTTAGGTACCCCTTTAGGATTGGGTCCTGAGGGGTTAGTGGTGGTTTTAAGGATCCATACAAACAGGGCACTTCTATTGTAATCAGATAGATCAGAAGGCCTGATTTATCTCCCATAAACATCGACATAATCATACGTCTCTTTATATGCTTTCTGATTAGTATGATTATTTGTGCGAGCCTTGAGTGAATCAGAAGACTTGGAATTTCTCCTTACAGTTTGTCTTCTTTTAACCTAGTGGGGCTTAGGTGCAGTAGCCCTAGGTCTCTGATTGTAAGGGTAGGTACGACTGCTACCATTAAAAGATTCATATCTTTTTGGCATAAATGGTCTTGGCAGTTTACCTTTAGCTTGCTTGTTAGGCAGCTGACCCTGATTAGGTTTCAGATTATATTTCCTTTTGACAGGTTGTCTTTTCTGATACCTAATCTGCTGATCAGGTTGAGGTCTCTTCAGAAGAACTGGGTTCTTTTGTTGATTCCTCGGCTGATGCTTAATCAGTTGGGGTCCATTTCTGTTCCCTTTCTGATTAGGCACTTGCCTTACTTGTTCAGCAGGTCTCTTTCCCTTATCAGATACATATTTTGCTTTTTATGTATCTTTATCAGAAACTCGTTTGGTTACACCCTTTTGAAGTGAACCAGATGGGGCTTTTGAGGATGTAGAAGGGTTTTCATACCCAATTCCCTTCTTATTAGTTGGCGTTCAAAAATAGTTGTTCATATCCTGAACGGTTTTTGAAGATTTCGTAAAAACCTCTATTTTCTTGCGTAAACTATCCTCAGTAGATTTCAGACTCTCATGTAGTCGGAAGAGTTCATCAAACTTAGCTTGTAAGATTTTGAAATCATCAGCTTGCTGTTTATTGATTGCTAGCTGTTCTTTAATCTGCTTCTCCTGATCAGAAGATTTAACTTTCAGAACTTTCAGTTCTTCAGTTATCTTCTGAGCAGCTTCAACTGATTTCAGTTCAGCTGCTTTACTGACAGCATTCTCTTTAACAAGCTAAGTATTTTTTATCCTTAGCTTATCGTTTTCAGCTTCCACTATTGTATAAGTGTGTACTGCGTTAGAGAGATCATCAAGCAATTGCTCAGAATAGAGCTGCAAGTCAATCTCTCCAGCAGGTGTGCTAATTATAGCTGGTGTGGAAATTGAAAGAGCAGAAGGTTTAGAGGTTACCTCAGATTGGCCTTTCTCCTTAGCCATCAGACAGATTTCATCATCTGAAGAGAATATCAGATCATCATGGTCGTAGAAATCATCAGTGTTGCTTATCAGACAAAAGTCTTCTACTGATGAGTAGCCAGAATCCTCAGAAGGCAGATAGGAATCATCGATTCCTGATGTGTCAGCAACCATGGCTTTTCTGTCTCTATAGTGTTGCTCTCTTCTGTTCCGCTTCTCTTCTCTTTCTCTTGGAGTCAGGTCTGGGCAATCGGTATTTGTAGTGACCTGGTTTCTCCCACGATTGAAGCATGATCCACGATCCACGAACTTTTCCGCGGTGTGAGTCACTCCGTCTGTAGGATCTGTCAGGTGACTTTCCTTTTCGATTATGTCGAACTTCTTCTCTCAGTTGTTGTCTCTTCTCTCATCAGACCGATCATCTCTTTTCTTATCTTCTCTGTGATCCCTTCGGTCATCAGATCCGGTCCTTTCTGGAGATCTGTCAGCTGGCCTCTTATTTCTTCCTCTGCTGTCTTGATAATCCCTGTAAAATCTGCGATACTTACCAAGTTGAATATTAGATTTTTCAAGTTTCCTGGTAAGCAAAGCGATCTGTTCAGCTTGATTATTATGTTTCCAACAGGTTCAGTAACCTTTGATCTGCTGTTGACTGCTTTGAATGCAACTGATTTTGATGTGGAGGTTGTGGCTTCAAGTGAAAGCTCGTCTTCTTCTTCTTGCCCTCTTTTCGATCGGATCGAACTCATGGGCTTTAAGACTCGTGAAACAATTACTTGGCTTCATCTTGGCAATATCTTGACAATCCTTGATTACCGTGACTTTCATATCCCACTTCTTGGTTAGAGATCTCAAGATCTTGTAATTGATGTCTTTATCTGACATCTCTCGTCCAAGTTCTCGTAGCTTGTTTACTGACATGGTGATTCTCCCAACGAGCTCATTGATGGTTTCATTTGGCAGCATCTTAAATTTTTTGAACTTCACCAGTTCAGCTTGCAATTTTTGATCTGATCATTTCCTTCACGCATCTCAGCAAGCGTATCCCACATCTGTTTAGCTGTCTTGAGATACTTTATCTTTTCTTTGGTTATCTTATCCATGGTCTTCATGATTATATGCCTGGCTATTGTATCCAGTGTATACAACTTTCTTTCTTCTGCATCCATCAGGGCCGGACTCTTTCGGACAAGGCTTCCAACTGTAAAATCTAGATCACCTCCAACAGCTGGGTTGTCATGATAGATGATGATGGGTCCTCGTTCAATGACTTTCATCATTCTGCCCTTTATTGATCTCAGATGGTTGCACATGTATATTGTCCAGTCTGCATACTCATCAATGGAAAATTTAGGCAAATCATGATACATACCAGAAGTATTATCCATGCTGATAGTGATTTTGAAAACGAATGAGTTTTGAAAACGGTTTTTCAAGATCAGTTCAAGTGACCACAAAAGTTCTTCCTCAAGAACCGATGATACTCAAAGCCAGTGGTCTGTAGAACCACTGCTCTGATACCACTTGTAAGTCCCAAACGGGTTTCGTGAGGGCAGAAGTCTAGAGGGGAGGGGTGAATAGACTTCTGAAAACTTTTTCGTGCAGATCAGGTGTGATTGCAGTTTGCCTGATCAGAGTGCAAGTGAATCAGTTCAGACTGATATTCAATCTTACTGAGCGCCTGAGGGCAGATCAGTTAGATATCTGTCAGTTTAACTGATAGTGCGGAAGCTAGTTAATACCCATGTGAAAAACCAGTTTTATCAAATCAGATTCTCAAGTCAGTTTTCAATCGGCTGACTAAGCTGTCAACTTGATCGGATCAGTTGCTTGGTGCAGACTGATATTAACTCAGAATATGTATGCAGTTTTAAGCTTGGTTGTGTGTAATAGTGTAAAGCAGTAAGAGCATGTAAATGCACACAAGATTTTTATAGTGGTTCAGACAATCGGTCCTACGTCCACTCTTCCCTATCACAAGGGGCACCAACTAAACCAACTTAACCGACTGAACTTAGTTTAATGTGTTAGTCCAACACCCAACAAATGTTTATCGAGTTCACACTCAACAGATGTTTATCGAGTTCACACTCAACCGATCCCAGAAATCAGAACTAGAATCCCTAGTCTGAAATCTTGCAAAACAAACTTAACCTAACTTTTGAGTTTGGGTAAAGATTTGTTGTGGTTCCAACTGGAAATCCATCCTAGTGTTTATGTAGCCAAAAGCTAGAGGATGAGATTTCTATGCTAAGAACAATGGGATGAACACTTAAAAATAATCTTCAGATTTTGTGTTCTTCGTGCAGAAATTCTGCTATAGTTTGAGCTTGTTGATTATTTCAATTTTTCCCATTCTTCTTCACTTTGAAGAGCAATCCCATTTTATAGACCACGAAATCAAAGAGCCGTTGGAGAGAAATTTGAATTTCCGGCTATATTTGGTAGGTTTGTAGGATTTGATGTGACGTCCTTCCAATATCGGCATGGCCGAAGGCATGATTAGCGTCGTTTATCTCGGCAGCGTCGAATCCCGCATTGTCAGCTCTTTTTGTGCACGTGTCGCTCTCTCATTGGCTTCACGAGTACAGCACTTCAGTATTTGTCCAATTTAACGTTTGATATTCTTCTTGTAGAATATTCGTATGGTCTGGTGTACCATTTTGGTTGACACTAGGTGTAGGCTGACCTAATCAGATAACTGATCAGTCTACCTGATAGAGTCTTCTGATGCAGATTGTCTTAGCACAATTTGCAGACTCGGCTGATGTAGATCTTCTGGTCTTCTGGTCTTCTTGATCATTTAGTAGTCTTCTGATCTTCAGGTTACTCTGAGTCTCAGTGTCTTCAGTGTCATACTGAGTCTTCAGGTTTCTTACTGAGTCTTCAGGTTTCTCTGAGTCTTCAAGTTTATCTGAGTCTTCAGGTTTCTCTGAGTCTCAGTGTCTTCAGTCTTCACCTGATCATCTGACTTCTTCTTGTCTTCTGACTTGTTTATTCTTCTGATCATCTGACCTTATCTGGTCATCTGATAAATTTGACCTGACCTATACATATTGAGTTCCCCCTCAATATGCGACCTATCTTTTACATCAGCTATCTATACATTTCAGCTGGTCATCTTAATCTGATTCTAAATCATCAGTCAGCTAACAGATCTGACTGGTCCTATTAAAACCTGTTTTGGAACTTCCATCAAAACTAAATACAAATTTCCCAACATATGTTATTAAAGTTCATTATCTTATTTGTCGTTCTAAATAATGTTGATTGATTGTAGAAACGGTCGACACCACAAAAGCCTAAACAGAAATCAAAGGTTGTCACAGCCAGTCAGAGGGAGATAACGAGGGACTCCACTATTGGTGATCGCAGACTTGGTTATCCCTTGCCTGGAGACTTAGATCACGACTACACCGTACAGAATACGGTGGAAGTGATAGTGGAGTCCTCTGACTTCGATATGATCACAGTTCCTATGAGTGCTTACTTTCATCGGAATTCTATTGAAGAATACATCGCTCGGGAGCATGTGATCGAAGTCGTGAACGACCAGTGGTTGAGTGCAACGAGCATAGCCTTATACCTCAAGTATGTGTTTACTAATTAATTCTCAGTATTTACTTTCTATATATTTTACTTTTCAAATTAAATATTAATTAGCGTATATATGTTGGTTAAAGATATTTGGGTGAGGTATATCTCTCCAGAGATCCTCGAGCATGTGGAATGTATTCCTTCGTCTCCCCCCAAGTGTCTTGCTGAATGGGAGATAGGGCAACGACCATGGAGTGGTTAGTTTCTCATATGCTGAGTTATGCTGACAGATATCATCTCATTTTTTGGCCAACAAATGTGGGATGAGTACAATAAACATTTCGTTAAAATTTATATTCATAATATATATGATATTTGCACATTTGCTAAATTTACAGTTAATTTTAATATTCTTAATATAATATAGGAATCATTGGGTGCTGGTCGCCATAAATATGATCACATTAAGTGTGTATTTTATGGATCCAGCTGCGAATGGGTTGGCTTCAAATCGACCTGATCTTACTTCGTACATGGAAGCGTAAGTTCATCTTTAATATTATAATATAATGATTTGTTTTACTTATTAAAATTATGCATATTTAATCTAACTTTATTTTTTAATTCTAATAATAATAGTGTCATGACGATGTATCGGAGTCGCCTTCCTAATCAAGGCTCAAGAGCTAAATTCAATAAAGTGAGCTGGAATAATGTTAAGGTAAATATAATTTATTAAATTATCAAATTAATATAAAATAATTATAATTATAATACGTGCTTATATTGCTAATCAATAGGTACCGAGGCAACGAGATAGTGATCACTGTGGACATTTTGTGTGCTGTTATATTGAAGATATAATACGCGCTTCTCAAACCGCGGTTCCTATCAACGTAAGTCAATTTATCGGTTTATTTAAATTATTATTAATTGAATAAAAATTCATACTATATATCTAACTATATTGATTAATTGATCGTTGTTTGCAGTTTGTCTATGATCGTCCGATCAAGTCTTACTCCAAACAAAGAATGAACAAATGGAAAATTGATTGGACAGGGTACCTTTACAATCGATTCTTGTATAATTATAGATAGATTGGGATAACTTTTGATAGCATATTACTTATATATATATTTGTATTGATATGCATGTTTTAATTTATTATATTGGACGATTAATATTTATTTCATGATGTGTATGCATTAATTTATTAATTTATTTGATGTTTTGGTATTGGACAATTAATTATCGTGTGGTGTAAAATTTGGTTTTTAGTTTTGGTTTTGGTTTTATATAAACAGGATTTTAAAAATATAAATTAAAATAAATATATATATATATATTGGACAGCGGTTAAAAACCGTTGTCCAAGTGTATTTATATATATATATATATATAAAAAAAAGGTTAGACAGTGGTTGTGAACCGCTGTCCAAGTGAATATACTTGGACAGCGGTATAAACCGCTGTTTTAGCTTAATCGCTTGGAATGCGGTTAACAACCGCTTTCTTAGGGCAATGCGGTTAAAAACAGCTCTCCAAGTGCAATATCTTGGACAACGGTTTTTATCAGCTGTCCAAGCTAGGACAACTGTTACTTGGAGAGTTGTTATAACCGCTCTCCAAGCTCATTTTTAACAGCTCTCCAAGCCTAAATTTGTATTAGTGGTGTCATATCGTATAATATCAAAATTTACATATAAATTCTATTTTAAAATTTATTTATTTTTCTTATCGTGACGTGTCAACACGGATTCTTATTGTGCCGTGTTCGTGTTTGGTCTTATCGTGTTTAAGATTGTCTACGGAATATTCAACGAAAATAATTTTATCTTAAAATAGTTAAGATCGTCTACGATTTGTCCACAAATTTTCCTAATCATATAGACATTTCAATCCCCAAATTAAAAATATAATTGTCCATAAAAATTACAAATGTATATGCAATTTGCTCGTAGGTAATTTATTTATCTTTAAGAATTTGTGGCAATATGTTTGCCTAGAATGTTAAAAATTTGTAGGCAATTTGTAGGGTATTTTAAGGACAGAATTATTTTGTTGGAAAATTTCGTAGCCATATTGAAAAAGTCAATTCTATATTTTCTTGTAGTGTAAAAAATACACGGTGATGAATGGTTGAATGGTAATTTAGTAAACCGTCGGGGTCAATTGTAATTCAAATTATTAATTAATTATAAATAGTTTTTTATTTTATGTCTTATTGTTGGTTCTTTTTTACAAAAAATTTGTGTGAAACTGAGTCCACCTTATGTATAAAAACTATCACTGTTATGTATAAAAACTATCACTATTACGCACAAAAACGATCACCGGTTAAAAAATACTTTATATTTTTTAACTGTGAAAGTTTTTGTGCATAATAATGATAGTTTTTGCACATAACATTATAGAGAGTTCATGTATAAACTCGATTCACAGGAGTATTGCTCGTTTATTTTTGCCCTGACTTGACTAAATTTCTACGTCCGCCCCAAATACCGAACTCATTGCTCTGACAGAGCATCAATGGCTGATACAGATCATCAACTAATACACCTGCTTTCCTTGTACTTTCGACTGCAGCGTCTGACACTTGTACGGACAACCGTCATTGCCACCACTGAACCTGTATTGTCCTGAGCTAGAGTGGGAGCCGAGCTCGTTGTAATTTTGGACTAGCTTGTCCACATGATGCGTTTGGTTGGACGAACTATGGGTTTAGATGGACCAGTCGGTTAGTCGTGAATGGGGATTGAAGCATTTATGAGAAATGTTGTTAGGGGTGGGGGGTCATAGTTTAATTGTTATTAAAAGTTTAGTGAAGATGATGCCACCCCCACATGTTCCATATATTACGTGAGGAACGTTGTAGAGGTTTGTACACGCCCGTGTGAATGATTCCACGGTATTGGTCATACAAATTAAAATCTATTAAAAGTTTTTACCAAATTTCCTAATCTAATCATAATTAATGGTGCTTCTAAAATCTAAACTCTTCTCATTTTAAATTAGGAGTGATTCAAAGTAAATTTTACAGAAAAATTAAAAGTAGGTACTAGTTGAAAATGGAGCGTCTCTAACCAAATTTTATGAGGTTGAGAGTATTTGCATGAAACTCTCCTTTTATTTAATTTAGAAAATAATATCCTAATAAAATTTCTAAAAATAAAATAAAATACTAGAGCTGGTCTTTTATAAAAAAAATTCAATGTGAAACTAGTCTCATATTTATTGACTTGTCCCTACAATTATCACGCCTAATACAATTTTATAATATAAGTTATACTATTCAGTTATCATTATTAATACTCCTATTGTAATATAAGTCATATTTTTCAGTATCACGAGCAATATCCTTTCTGTACTAGTAAAGTATACCCTTCGATTATCACGATTAACACCTTTCAATATATATTATAAGTCATACCCCTTAATCAATTTCATGAATCCCTTGTATAAAACTTGATCACCCTATATTTTATATAAAAAAAAATTATAGTTAATCTGAAAATCACTCTCTCCGTCCACCCAATACCCTCCATTGTTGTATCATATATGCTTTGGAGCATAAAGATAAAATAACAAAAAGGAAAAAAAAAAAAACATAAAACTTTTTTGAGCAGGTATCCTGTGCACCAAGTGCACCGTACAACTCATGTGAATTTTTAAAATGTGTAATTTGTTTTCTTGAAACATTCAATTTATACTACAACATTCAACTTGTTAAATGTAAAATAAATTGAACGTTTCAAAAAAATAAATTTCACTATTAAAAAGTACACTTGAATTGCACAATATAGATGGTGGATAGAAAGACTTTGCCTAACTTCTTGTACCAATCGTCCAAATGCTTCTCACATCTTGATAGTTCAATTGAAATTCTTAGAATGATTTTCCTTGGAATCTTTGAATGGTTTCAAAAAAGCTAACCCAAGAAATTACCATTCAGATTAAGAATTTTCAAGTGGAAGCAATTTGGTGATTATAAAGTAGTGTTCTTCAAGCTGAGTTTCCATATAATTAATTTACTTTGAACAGTTTACAAAAGCTATTTACAAAGCGCATTCGATTTTCCGATTTGAAATTCTTCTAGCAGTGTTTTCCGTATTTATTTCATGTTGTACCACACATGATCCAAATTCATATTTTTTTAATATAAAATTCTTCAAATTGTGTTCTTTAATTTGTGCATTCAATTTAAGATAGAGAAAAGTATAATTTTAGATTCTTCAAGTGTTCCTTAGTTTAGGGGTGGGGTGGGGCGTGTGGGAAGAACACGTGGGTGGAATATGAGGATCGATCAATAAATCAATTGTATTCATTAATTTACCTAAATAAAAGGAAAATTTTAAGTGTTTTGAGAATTAGAAATTAGGTCTTAGGTGATTTTGAGAATCAATGAATTTTAAATTATTAAAAAATTATTTGTAAGTCAACATGTCATTTTAAAAATAAAAGTGATATTGTAAGTTTTCACTCGAAATTGCAAATACACCGATCATGTGTGGGCTGATCTACAATTTTCCTCAATTTGTAAGTGATATGGACGTGACTATTTATATATAAAATTAAATTTGTATATTAATATTTTTATTATTATATAATATTTCAATTTTAACTACTTACAATTATTTATTTGTTAACTCAAAAAGTACTATATTTCATTTGGAAGTTGAAATATGACGTTAACTTGTCGTGTATATTGCCATTTATTTTTACTAATTTATAATGTATACATGTTGATAATTAGTTGAATCATTGCTTTATGCAGTTATTAAATAATCTTCTGGCCATATTGGTGACATTTAAAGGGCAAAATAAAAAATAAAAATCCGTAATCGATGCTTAGACGGCTTAAGTGTTAGACGGTCCAAATCTTTTTTTTTTAGAGCTCAAGGGTAAAGAATTAAAGATAGTGGTATTCCTGAGCTAGAGACATAATATGTCGAGGGATATCATCTCCCACCCAAACTTGAGGGAGGAGAGATTTAGTTGACATCTTAGCCAGAATATGAGCTTCAGTATTGTGGTTTGCTTGGGCAGTAACTAATTCCCGCCACTGTGGAATTCAGAAAAAGGTTCCGGGCCGCAAGGATGAGGCTTTCTTCATAGTTTTTGAAGGGGCTATTAGTAGAGATGACACTAATAGCTTCTTTAGAGTCCAAAAGGATTGTGATGGGCTCCCGTGAGATTGTGTTCCAATGGGAGATTCCGTCCATAATGGCAGTAATTTCGGCAGCAAGAACTGAGCCCGGGGGGTTGATCTTATGGAATCCGGCTGCATGTGGCTTCCGATTCTTGTCGAGTATGAAGAAGCCCACTGCGAAGGCCTTGGATGATTCGTTATAGGCTGCATCGACCTTCATAATGTAGTTAACTCGAGAAACGTTGATGCGGAAAGTCGACCGAGGATTGGCTGACTGACCACTTCCGATTGTGAGTTTATTCTTTTCATTGTGGAACTGTTCCAGAAAAGCTTCGTTCCAATTGGCTAGTATTTCCCGCCGTTGGGGGACTCCACCTTTCGAGTATATAATGTCACATCTTTCTTTCCAAACCCCCCACATCTTAGTGGCAATTTGTTCCATCTCGGTTTCCTCCTTTGTTAAGATTAGGTGA
Organism: Stenogyne calaminthoides; assembly: GCA_037126765.1. Lineage (NCBI taxonomy): Eukaryota > Viridiplantae > Streptophyta > Magnoliopsida > Lamiales > Lamiaceae > Stenogyne > Stenogyne calaminthoides. The sequence continues at coordinate 19,385,763 of JBBCBC010000011.1, forward strand.
ATGGCCATACTATCAGCAGCAACACGTCTCGCGGTCTTAATGAGAGGCCACCATTTCGTCTTGGACCAGGCTTCTTTCACACCCTGGCAAAAAAAGAGGACATGATTAGTGTTAGCGTTAGGGTTTCCACACAAAACACACCTTGGATAGAATGGGACGTGATGCACTACTAGATTAACTTCTGCTGCAATAGCATTGTGAGATGCTTTCCAGAGGAAGATTTTGACTTTGGGGGGGATGTTGAGATTCCAAATTTTGGACCAAAATCTGGGAGTCGTACTAGGTGAGCCCATCCCCCTACTGTCCTTTTTGAGAGTCGATGAGTGGGTGTTCCAGTAAGCATATTTGACAGTATAGAGGCCCTTTTTGTTGTATCGCCTGAACCGGGAATCGGAAGGGCCCTGGTGATCAATTGGGACTTTCTTGATGGCTTCTGATCCATACTCTAGAAATAGATTGGTGAGTTTAGCTTGATCCCATTCATGGGAAGTCGTGATGAGCTCATGAACTTTGATGTTGTTATCATGGGTGGTGCAGGAGGTGATTTTTCCGGAGGAGAGGTTAGGAATCCAACGGTCTTTTCTGACATGAACTGATTTTCTGTCATGGATTTTCCAGTAGAGGCCTTCAGAGATGATTGCTTTTCTCCACATAATTGAGGGCCAAATAAAGGAGGGGTTCGACCCAATGTTGGCTTCCATAATATCTGTGTGTTTGAAGTATCTAGCTTTTAGAACCTTGGCTACTAGAGAATCAGGGTAGAGGATGATTCTCCATATTTGTTTAGCTAGGAGCGCCTTGTTAAAGGTGACCAAGTCCCTGAACCCCATTCCCCTTTCCTTTTTTGTTTTGGTAAGTGTTTTCCAATCTTTCCAATGAATCTTTTTGTCCTCTGGGTTACCCCCCCACCAAAACCTAGCACACATCGACTCAATTTCCCCACACAGGGATGTGGGGATCCTAAATCACGACATGACATAGGTCGGGATAGCTTGGATGACGGACTTAAGAAGAGTCTCCCGGCCTCCATCTGTGAAAAACTTATTTCTCCAACAGCCCAACTGTTTAGAGACTTTATCTCTCAAGTAGCCGAATTGAATTCTTTTGTTATGGGTAGAAAAGGTAGGAAGCCCCAGGTAAATTTCATGGCCTTGGCGGATCTGAATGTGAAGACTAGCTTTAACCAAATCAATGTTGGCTTGAGGGGTACTCTTACTGAAGGTAATGGCTGATTTGTCAAAGTTGATCAGTTGGCCAGAGGCTTTCTCATAGTCCTGCAGACACTTTTCAATGGACATAACCTCCTCATTGTTGGCTTTGAAGAAAATCAGGCTGTCATCGGCGAAAAAGAGATGAGTGATAATCGGGCTTCCCCAGGCAATTCGAATACCTGTGATAGTGCCGACATCCGCATTGGCCTTTATAACAGAGGAAAGGCCTTGAGCAACAATCACAAATAAAAAGGGGGATAATGGGTCTCCTTGTCGAAGCCCCCTGGACGGGGTGACTCTACCCGAAAGGATGTTGTTGACTCGGAAGGAATAAGTTGGTGTTGTGACACATTCCATAATTAATCTAACCCACTTGATATCAAAGCCCATCTTGAGCATTAGTTTTTCCAGGTAGACCCACTCAACTCGGTCATACGCCTTACTCATGTTGAGTTTAAGAGAGGCAAAACCCTGCTTGATTTTATTATTTCTGAGCCAGTGCATACATTCATAGCCAAGAATGATGTTGTTGGAGATCAGCCGACCAGGTATGAACGCACTCTGGCTGGGGTCGATCATTGAACCAAGAACAATACGAAGACGATTAGTGATGGTTCTTGCCACAATTTTGTAGGAAACATTGCAAAGACTGATAGGACGATAATCCTTTAAGGTCTTGGGGTTTTTGATCTTAGGGATAAGAGTGATATTTGTGGGATTTTGATTATTCAACCCCTGGTCTTCATTTAGAATCCGAAGGCATTCCAAAGTAATATCTTCCCCAATATCTACCTAAGAATTTTGAAAAAAGAGGGCTGAAAAACCATCCGGACCCGGGACTTTCGATGGATTTAGGTAAAACAGAGTTTTTCTAACTTCCTCTTCGGAGAAGGGTTTAGTAAGAAAACTGTTCATTTCCTCCGTAACATAAATAGTGATACAGTCAGTGATTTTTTTAATGTCCTCCTCGGAGGGATTTTGAGATTTGAAGATGTTGTAATAATACTCCTCAATAGTTTTCTCTATACTCTTCTGCTCAGTTTGCGGTATTCCTTCGTCATTAAGAATAAACCAGATCGAGTTTTTCTTTTTTCGCTCAGAGGCCATCTTATGGAAGAAGGAAGTATTTCTATCTCCCGAATTAAGCCAGTTAACCCTGGATCTTTGTTTCCAATGGATTTCTTCTTTACAGAGGAGTTTCTCCAATCTACCCTCGATACAGTGAATAAGATTTCGATCAAATGGGTATTCCTCTGAGTTTAGGTGTGAATTCAGGAGGGCACGAGTTTCCTTAATTTGTCTTCCTAGGTTTCCCAAGGATTTCTTCGACCAACAATTAAGAGACTCGACCACAACTTGTAATCTTTTCCCTAGAACATTCATATTAGAAGATTTATTCCAACTTTTACACACAATATCCTTATATTCCTCCTCGAAAAGCCATTTTTGATCGAATTTAAAGGAGGAATATACCGAACATGGTGGAGTGCGATGATCACCACGAATTTTAAGGAGAATAGGTCGGTGATCCGAACCATAGAAATCAAGATTCACAGAGGACATGTCAGGAAAGGTGGAGAGCAACGAACTGTTAGCCGCAAATCGGTCTAACCGGGCCAAAATATTTTGATTACCCGATCTCATATTATTCCAAGTGTAAGTTGGCCCCAAAGTTTTCACATCGTAAAGATCGAGTTGATGGAGACTCATTTGAAAAGCATTCATAAGGTTAAATGAGCGAGCCTTGCCACCTTGTTTTTCTTTATCAAAGCAAATTTCATTGAAGTCACCTCCTACTATCCAATTATCTAAGGGATTAGCATGTGTTTTAGAAATTTTATTCAGTAAATCCCATGAAAGGTAGCGAAGATTATGGTTAGGGTTACCATAGAAACCTGTGAAGAACCAACTAATACTATCAAAGGTAATCGAACAATCAATATGATCTTACGAGAAAGACAAAACCAAAACTGCAAGCTTTTCATTACAAAATAAGGCAAGGCCACCGCCCTTGCCAACCGGTTCAACGCAAATACTACCATGAAAATTAAGCTTACAACAAAGACTCGAAACAACATACTTAGTTAATTTAGACTCAGACACAAACACCAAATTGGGGGATTGATCATTGATAAGCCGTTGGAAATTTTTTAATGCCCATTGTCCCCCGAGGTCGCGGGCATTCCAACATATACAACTCATGGCTGTTGGCGGGGTTGAGCCGAGTCAACCTCCGCCGAAACTTCGCTGTTAAGTTGTGATAGGTCTTGAGTCGGGATACTTTCCTTCTTTTGCTTCTTGGGACGGGACTGGGAGGGGTCTTGTTTGATCATACGTTTGGAACCAATTTTCGGGTGGGCTACGGGTTTTCCAGGGACTTCTATTTCAATATTGAGTTTCATTTTTCCTTTCGTCTTCTTCATCTTCTCCAAGGGGCCAGTCTTAGGGGCTGGAAGGGCTTCGAAGGTAAATGGTTCTTCACTGAAACCTGCAAACATAGCCAACAACTCATTAGTGGGGATTAGCTCCAAGAGGTGGAGTAAGTGGATTGTTGGGGGTGAGACTCTGGTTCATCTGATCAGAGGCCAGGTCTTTAGCCATCGGGACGGACCACCGGGAAGGCTTCCGGGCATTTAGCTTTTCAAGTTCACCAATGATAGATTCGAGGGACACCGAGCTCTGACCATTTGCCCTCAACCATGGGCCAAAGTGTTTCTTTCCGTCCGACATCACGAACTCACAATCTTTCTCCTGATGATTGAGACGGCCACATAAATAGCAAAAATCGGATAGTTTTTCATAACGGAAGATGACCCTGCATGTGGATTCCTCAATGTTGATGGTAGCCCAACGATGGAGGAAAATTTTCGGACGTCGATCATAGTGCGAACGTGAACGCACTCCCCCAAGGCCACCCCATCATAGTCACTCTTAACATCTAGTATTTCACCCAACAAACTAGTGAGATCTCCGGCTGCACCTCGTGTCATTGCCCGGATTTGGAGCCCATGCACCAATCCGTATGGGTCTTTTAGCGTAAATAGGGATATCCGGAAGGCGTTAAATCTCCTTTCATCATTTTCATGAGCAAGACTGCTCCCCTGAAATTCCATGGTTGGCGATTAAAGACCTTGTCGCGCTCGCTACGATCGGTGAACTCAAAGATATAAAGACCTGCTCCCAATGGCTTGATGTCCATAGGGAGTTTTAGGTCCCAAATCTTAGGGAGGCTTGCCTGGAGGTTATGGATCCCCACAAATTTTTTCATGGCAAGCTTGCCTACCAGAGCATTGATTGGAGTTGCAAGATTTTCTGGCTTGATGGTAATGGGGGCTTTTTTTTCGTCGAAGATGGTTAACTTATCCTACAGAGCGATCATATCACTATCCATAGGGGGGGGGGCTGTGAAAACAAAGAAAGAAAGCCGGATTTTTCCAACACTCGAAGGGGGTGATAAGGGGGAAGGAACCAGAGTGCTAGAGAAATAAATGAGGATCCAGGGAATGTATGTTGTGTTGGGATAAGAAGATCTGGTGGGTAATAAATAGTGTCTGCAGCCATTAATGCCTAAGCAATGGAAGACGGATCGACACTCCGGGGAAAGCAGCAGATCTTGGACTTGCCGCAGAGATAATGCACGCGGGGCGGCGTAGGTAATGATTTCACATGAATTAAGTGGATTGGTGGGAGGGAAATAAAATCGGACCAAGTCCGAGGGTTTGCGGCGCACAAGGCGAGGGAGATCTCAAACAAATCATGTCATGATTTCAAATCAGAAGGATGGTTTGTTGAGCGGGAGGGAAAATCGGAACACCCTGTAGTGGGGAGGAGGGAGCTCATATTTTTTCGTCGACAATTTCAAGTGTTAATTCCACCCGGTCCAAATCATTCAAGTAGTGATTTCTGATTTCGACACCTTTGCTATTTGAACTAATAGAAAAGAGAGTGAATTAATTTTTGAATAGCTTTACGTACACGGTCAGTTACCTAATTATTTATTATGTCAATTATTAATAATGTGATGCAGATTTCTAATTCGTTAATAGTTACTAGCTCAAGCTTCTTTTAGTTCGTCATTTAATTATGTTGATTTTTTTCTTAGATGTTGGGGCATTGCTATGAAAGAACTAATATCATGTTATGAATAATATATTATAGGGTAAATTGCTTCAAACCCCCTTGTAGTTTTATAAAATTGGTGTCAAACCCTTCTATAATTTAAAAATTATGTGAAACCTCCTTATACGTTTATAAATATGGCGCGAAACTCCTTTATGGTTTTTTAATATAGCGTGAAACCCCAATTTTTATATAATTGTATCACGGACATTCAGTTCAACGGCGGGTAAATAGTGAAACTTGTTTTAATATATGAAATTTATACATTATATTTCTAAATTAATACAATATATAATATTTATCAACAGATACATTATACTTATAAATTGATATGATATCAGTAAATGCTATAAAGTTATAAAATATGTGATATTAGTTTATAAGTGTAAAAGTCAGAAACATATGGAAAGAAATATATTTGTGGTTCGGAATCCATACACAGGCGAACGGATCTAAGCTTGATCACTTTAATAGCCATTGTAATTTGGTTGATCGGAAAAGGAGGAAAGCTTGGGCTCTCATCTGGCATTGCACTGTCTGGCACATTTGGTCTCTTCGCAACTCGATAATTTTCAGAGGATTTAAGTTCGAGGAAGGCGATCCTGTTACTAAAATTCGTTCTACTTTTTTTTTTTTTTTGGTTAAAGGCAAAAGATCTCTTGAGTAGTTGGACTTCTTTTACTGATTGGGTTAAGGAACCAGCTCATTGTCTTAGTTAAATTATCATATAGGTGGGCATTTTGTCTCTGTTCCTTTGACATGTTGTAACTTTTGGGGCATTACTTATGCCCTGTTTTATTAATAAATTTGCCTTTAAAAAAAAAAAAAAGTTTATAGCATGAATAAGTTTCACGGGAGAGCTTGTATCATTTGAATATTGTTACTTTAATTTACTACTACTATTTTGGGCTTTTTTTTTTTTTTTTTTTTTTTTTAAGGGCTACTATTTTGGCTTTGAATTACACTATTTTGGAACGATCTCAATCAATCAAGTAAAACCTAACTAATTACAGTTTATCATCGAAAAATTTAATTTGAAAAATCTAATTTCTGGATGCTCCTATCACATTAATCATTTATGACTTTATTCAACCAAAGAAATCATAAATAAACTCCCATGCCATTATTTTTGCAACGTGTCCAATCTATCCACCTAACATTCCTAACACAAAATACGATTTAAAAATTATATTCCAGCTCTCAAAAAATCAAAGCAACACACATATCTTATCCAATCACATGCTACAACTATAAATAATTAATTACCAAACTCCCATCGATCAAAACTTCACGATCAAAATGGCCGCCGCAGCGCCGCCGTACGCCCCCATCCCCGCCAGCCCCGCGGAGGAGCAACCAAGAAGCAAGAACCTCTTTGCCTACATTTTATTTTCTTCTTTTTTCTTATTTTCGTTGGTTCTTTTGATCATCAAACAAGAACCAAACCCTCAAGCTATATTAGTCAGTGACACTATTAGTACTACTCCTTTTTCTGCCATGATTAATCCGGCGCCGTCACGTGGGGTGGCGCAAGGGGTGTCGGAGAAGGTTTTCCGGCAGCTCAGCGGCGGCGATCTTAGCTTCGCGTGGACGAATGTAATGCTGACGTGGCAGAGGACGGCCTACCATTTCCAACCGGAGAAGAATTGGATAAATGGTAAATCATGACATGAAACGAGTCTCGAGTTGGAATAAGTCATTTTTACTAATAAATGCTGCATTTTATTAAAAAAAATAATATATGTTGCAATTTATGAAAAGAACAATAATACAGGTTTGTGATTTGTAATTAACCATTTTCTATTACTTTGAAGAGTTAGATTATGCCACGGTAAAAAAAAATATTGAATTCATGAGTACGTTAAAATATTTTGAGTAACATTTTGAACGGTGCAATTTTAATCCAATATTACTAGAAAATTTCAACCAAACTATTTTCTTAATTTACTTTCAACAAAAAGTATTAGTTTATATAGTGAAAAATATCAGCTCATTTATTGAAAAATATTAATTAGTATACTGAAAAAGTACTACCTAGCTAATACTCTTGTATGAACTTATACCTTTCTTCTTATGAATTAATACCTTTCTTCATGTGAATTAATACCTTTCTTCATATGAACTAATACTTTGATCAAAATTAAGTCAAAAGTGCATAAAGGTTCAAAATGTATTTATCTGACAAATAATTGTCTATTTTGAAAATCATTTTCTGAGTTTTTAGCTACTTATTAATTATGATCTGATTGAGCTTTTCATTTTTTGGTTGGGGTTGAAATGTTATGGCACATGTGGATTGAATACCAATGACGATTTCTGCAACAGATCCTAATGGTACGTCGTTCGTAATTCCTCTTTTTGTGATTTCTTAAAATCTGGTATTTCTTTTCAAAAAAAGAAAAAAACCAGATCGAAAATATGGTATTAGTTGAACAGCTAAAATTTGACTAATATTTTTTTGGTAAACGAAATACTATTTAATTTGGAGTGCACGTCTACTTAAAAAAAGAAGTGTTATACAGTTTAATATATTATTTTGAGTGTCGTGCATTTATAGTGCATTTTAAAACATGTAATTTATTATACTAAAAAATACAATTTGTTTACAATGAACAGTGTAATTATTTTTCCATATTAATAGTTGCACGGTTCAGTGTAAATAAGTTACATCTTTTAATATGACAAGTTGCATATTTTTAAATTGCACTATGAGTGCACGGTGCACCTGGTGCATACAAGACTTAACTTATTATTTTTTATGCACAATTGTATGAGATTCTCACGATTGGACATTGACGCTTTAATACTTTAGGAGAAGTGAGTGTAATATATGCTAGACTGTATCCCGTTTCATGCATAAGATAACCTCATATTATTTTTTGTCATTATTTGTTATACAGTCAAGCTCGACGAAAAATAACAGTATTGTATTAAAAAAGTAATAGAATCAAATGTATTTTATTAAAGTTGGATCCATAAAAAAACGAAGCATAAAATTTATAATAGAACTCCTATCATTCCTTTTTGAAACTGCAAATGAGCATTTATTTACAAAAGAATAATAATGGTGATAATATTATAATTATAATAATAGTAATTCCTTAATTATTTAATGTAGTGTCTTCATTGCGTATTGGTGAAACTAGTTTACACGTACTAGTTTACAGTTGAGAAATGATAGTGGCCAGCTAAGTTGTTTCATTTTATTTTTCTTATTATATCTTACGTATAATTTTATTAATATTTGGATATACTACACGGAATATAATTTTGTATAAATAGTTAACACAAAATGTGTATTTTAAAAAAATACTAGTATTGTTTCACAATAAAATTAGCTTATTTTAATGAGATGAATTACTACACTTGTGCACTAGTTACACGAGCTCAATCCAAAATTAAATATTTTGGGATATGTAAAAGTAATATATGTGTTATATATACGAATACGATTGAATACGAAAAAAAGAAGAAAATAAAATTACCCTAATGTGTTATATTTTTATATGTTTTTGTAGTATATCAATTTTAAAATTATCACAAAAACAAACAAAATGATCACCTCTCATACAAAACTTTATCGATTTCTTTCTTAAAAAAGTTATTTTCATTGAGAATAATTGAGTTTGAGAAATAATGAGTTATCCACTTATCCATACAAGTGTGCATATACATATAATGATCCACTTATATATGCATAATTCAGTTCAACTAATTCACGATCGAATTGGCCAGAAAAAAAAAATTAAAGATAAAAATTCATATGAAACGATTTCACACATGAGACAGCACGTAAATTAGTACAAATTAACACTCATTCCTTTTAAAATGTTATAGTGTCATGTTAAATTATGACATATTTCACCGTGAGACCGTCTGACGCAGATATACTTCAAAATTAAATAATTGGAAGCTAAGTCCCACCCCAGCCCGTCTCCAGTCCCATCATGTTGCTTGTCTCTGTCCATTTGTTGTCGCTATGAAACATCGATATGGACCAACCATTACATATGTTACACGCACAAACCTTAATATTTACACAAAATTTGTCTTATTATGAAAATAATATTATTACAATTATAAATTGATACCACTATTATTATAAAGTTAATACTTGTAACATTTAATGTTATGATATTAATTTATAAATAAAGTGATATCAATTGATAAGTGTAATTGTATTAATTTATAAATATAATTGTATAAATTTTATACTATGAACAAGTTTTTTTAGAGACTTACTCTAATATTAAGCTCCTAAATTTAATTATAATGGACATGGTATTGAGTTTTTTGTATTTATTTTACATTTTAATATGTCCAGAAACTCAAAATTTATTAATTTCCAGCGATAATAGAAGGATAAGAGTGTAGTAAAATAAATTCAAAATTTGAGGGAGTTAGGTTTAAAACAAGTAGGGTTTATCTTTGTAAACCAAATTTGAAATTTTAAGTAATGCAACACAATAAATTCAGAAGGACACTAAAGTAAAACTTGAGACCTAGACACAGAAAATTGATTTTCCCTTTGCAAAACATAATTAATATTGATAAAATAAATTGTTTACTATTTTTCTTTTTCGATAACAACATGAAATTCATAGGCCTAAAAAGCTTGACTTTGTCCTAATTCACTTATAATACTAATATACAATTTCTTTAGCGTGGTTGAATAAATTTACACCTGGAAAGTTATTAGTATTTGTTTGAAAACTCATAATGTGTTTTGTAAAGAAGAAAGTTGAATACATTGTTCGTACGTAATTAGCACTGAAAATTCTTGCTTTACTTTGTCGTATTTAAAATAAAATTAAATTCCGTGTAAAATTATATATTTATTGTCTTAGCTAAGATAGGTTGAATTGACCTGTACTAATTTGTGTTTATTTTGATAGAAGCGTGTCCATCTTATAATCACAAACATATATAATTAGTACGTAATTAATGTCATGTGGTATATATCAACAAATTAAATATAAATACAAGTTTGGATCGTATTCTACGCATCAGACGTCAGAAGTAGTTTGTGTGCACTGCAGTGCATATGTGTGTAAATATATATGTGAGAATCTATACGGAAACTAATGATAAAAGGCAAAGTACAGGTGAACAAGTTTCACAGTGAAACTGATTGAGTAGTGTTATTTATATTATTAAAGAGAGTGATTTTTTTATAAAAGGTTTTGACTTTTTATTATAAAGGGGATTACTCATAAAAGTGAAGGGTGAGACTTATATTATAGCAGGGGGTATCGTAGTGATAATTGAAGGGTGACTTATATTACTAAGGAGTATGCCTATAAAAAAAAACAGTTTCACGATAAACAAGTTTCATAGCATATACCAATTCATATAAAGCAGAATCCTAGGTTTATAAGAAAATAGATTTTATCAAGTTTATATCAAGACTCGTGCTGAAATTCTGGACATGTGAAATTTTAGTCTTGCATATTTTTATCCTATTAATTTTAATCCTTCTTGTATCTATTTTGGTTCTTTTGGATAAAAAATTTTAAAAAAATATATTGAAATTTTGGTCCAGTGTATCTTTGTTTTTATTTTTGGTCATTTTATATGTTCAATTTTAATTCGATTTGTTTTTTTAATCAAATTTTAGTTTAAAAGGATTAAAATTGTTACTAGAAGGATCAAAATTAAAAATATAATAAAATATATGAATAAAATTAGACATGAATTGCAGGACGATTTACAAATTATAAAGTAATGGTAGGAGAAGATTTTAAATTGTCAGTCTCCCATCCGATAGAAAAGACTTCAAAAGAGTACAATATTACAAGGGAAAAACTCATAATAACCATTTTCAAACTTTAAAAAATTTATTTTACCCACCTGAAATATAAATAAATCTTTTTATCCATTTTGCCATGAAAATAACAGATTACACTTGTTAAAAGTTATATATATATATATATATATATATATATTCTTTTACGCACATGACAACCGAGAGTCTAATACTAACTTTACAAAATTTTGTATTCCCACTTTCGAGGATATTTTGATCTCAAAAGTCAAAAAGCATGAAAAATGTGAAAACACAAAACTAGAGTGTGTAATTTTGTTTTTCTTTTTTGCACGTTCAAAATCAAGATTAATTGAAATAAATGAGATGCAGGTCCACTGTATTACAATGGATGGTACCACTTATTCTACCAATACAACCCGGATTCAGCAATATGGGGCAATATCACGTGGGCCCACGCCATATCCAAGGACCTTATCCACTGGCTCTACCTCCCCTTTGCAATGGTTCCCGACCAATGGTACGACATCAACGGAGTTTGGACCGGGTCGGCCACGATCCTACCCGACGGTCGGATCATCATGATATACACGGGAGACACGTACGATGTCGTTCAAGTACAATGCTTAGCGTACCCGAAAAATCTATCGGATCCTCTCTTACTCGAGTGGGTCAAGGACCCACACAACCCGGTATTGTTCCCGCCACGTGGCATTGGTTCTAAGGATTTTAGGGACCCCACGACGGCGTGGCTTGGCCCGGATGGCGACACGTGGCGGATCACGATTGGTTCTAAGGTTGGGAAAACGGGCATTTCGTTAAATTATGAGACGAAGGATTTTATCAGGTATGAATTGATGGATGGGTACTTGCATCAAGTTCCGGGTACGGGTATGTGGGAGTGTATTGACTTTTACCCGGTTTCTTTGACCGGGGAAAATGGGTTGGACACGTCGGTTAATGGGCCGGGTGTTAAGCATGTTTTGAAGGCGAGTTTGGATGATGATAAGAATGATTACTATGCGTTGGGAATGTATGACCCGGTGAGGAACAAATGGGTACCCGATGATTCGAAATTGGATATAGGAATTGGAATGAGGTATGATTATGGGAAGTATTATGCATCGAAGACGTTTTATGACCAAAATAAGAAGAGAAGGATTTTGTGGGGGTGGATTAGGGAAATGGATGCTGAAGCACTTGACTTGTTGAAAGGATGGTCCGGTTTAATGGTACATACGATACCACGAATTGTAGTTAAAATTTATTTTGATCCCATAACTCTTGTCTTTTCCGTGAAAGATTACAAAATTGATTTTTTAAATTTAATCCATAACTTCTTAATTGATTCGAATTTGATCCAAAGTAGCCAGTTTTTGAAGTACGGTGTTGCTTTTTGGAACATTTTTTGCAAAAAGGCAAAAGTCATTGGTCCAATTTTACACATCATATACCAAAAGTGTGCCCCCAAAACAATGTTGTACTTCAAATTCCAGCTATTTTTGGACCGAAGTCAAACCAGTTAAGGAGTTATGGATTAAATTGAAATATTTAACTTTTTGGGACTTTTTATTTTAAAGAAAATACAAAAGTTATGCTACTAAAATGGAATTTTAACTCCAGCAAATTAAAAAGATAACAAGATGAGTTCACTCAATATATTTTGATCATTAATTATTAATGCATTGATTTTTGAGATAACTATGGTGCAGTCTATACCAAGGAGCATTGTGTTCGACCAGAAGACAGGTAAAAACATTCTTCAATGGCCAGTGAAGGAAGTGGAGAGCTTGAGGTCAAGTAGTGTTGAGTTTAAAGATGTAAATCTTGTACCAGGATCAATTGTACCACTTAAAGTTCACTCTCCATCACAGGTTGGTGTTTAATTTCCAACCAAAATTTATATATTCTCAAACTTTCTTCTAATTTTATATTCTCGAGTAAAAATTGTCTCACAAGCTCTCCATAGTATGAACTGGTACTATTACATTTATAAAATGATGCCACTACTTTTATAAACTACTATCAATTGATAAGTGTAGTTGTATCAATTTGTATATACAATGATAAATTTCATACTATGAACAAGTTTAATTGGAGACTTACCATAATTGTGTGCGCACGGTCAAATACGAAAACATATAGTACTGATCAACGAATACTTTTTAATAAAATAATTAATACCATTTAAAATGTACTTGATTTGCATGGTGCATATAGGTATTTGCAGAGATTATTTTATAACCCGACCTTAAAGGACATTGTTAAATTTTTTGGAGCTTTAGTGAAAAATACTTAATTTTAAGAATATATAACCCTTGGGTGCACCCGTTACACTGTGTAATTGGTGCACAATTAATAGTATTAATTGATAACAATTAATATTGACTAACTAACACTCCCTCCTATTCAAAATATAAGATGTTTTGACCTTTTGCACGTTTATTAATAAAGAAAAATTATACCAAAATTAGCCTTATTTAATGATAAATTATTTTTAATGACATGATAGGGAGTAAAACATGAAAGTAAAAAAAGAATATTAAATAAGGGTAGTGCAAGGAAATAGAAGCCAGAACATCAAATAAAAAATAAATAATGCAATAAACTAAAATATCTTATATTTTGAATAGGAGAGAATATTTTTTAATGAAACGACTATTATTATTTAAGATTGCTTTTGAATTGCACGCAGCTAAAGATTTGACTATTTGTAATTAGATTTTTGGACTCCAATCAAAGTGAATTACTCTTTTGGAAGTAAAATCAAGTGCAAACGCAGTATATAAGAAGTGAATTACATTTGGTTTGAATTTGATGCAGGCAGACATAGTTGTGTCATTTGACATTGATAAAAAAACAATTGAGGAAGCAAGTGGCGAAGCTAATATGAGTTACAATTGTTCAGAAAGTGGTGGTTCTGTTAATAGGGGAGTGTTGGGACCTTTTGGCATTATAGTCCTTGGCGATGAAACACTATCAGAGCTAACTCCAATATACTTCTACCTTGCTAAAGGGTATAATGGGAAGGTTGAGACTCATTTTTGTGCAGATGAGTTAAGGTTAGTTCTTCTATTTATCCACTCAATTAATTAATGCTCTCCTTTTGTTTTTTAGTAGTACTCCTGTGAAACTTGTTCATAGTATGAAATTTATACTACTACACTTGTGAACTGATACCATTACACTTACAAACTGAGATCATAGTATTAAATGTTATAAGTACTAGTTTATAAGAGTAGTGGTATGACTTTATAAATGTAATGGTATGAGTTTCATACAATGAGTTTGTGTTTGTTTGAGTAGGTCTCCTGTGAAACTTGTTCATAGTATGAAATTTATACGTACATTTACAAATTAATACCACTACACTTATGAACTGAAATCATTATACTTATAAACTGAAATCATAGTATTAAATGTTATAGGTACGAGTTTACATGATACTACTATTGGATAACCATCATTTTTCCGTAAAATAATTAATATATTTTTGGTTAATTAGTAAACAATAATAACAAATTAATGTTTTCTAGTGAACAATTAATACGTTTTTAAAGCACACACCAATACACCATGCATATTGTACGTTGCAACTGATGTATGCAAGTTTTTGCCATAATATTAATGTTAGCAATTGCATGTTTCACAATCATTATGAAAGGTCATCCTCTATTACATGTTCAAAATGTATGATTGATCCCTCAAATAAATGAAAATGGTTTTGGTAAAAAAATAGTTAAAATAATGGTTTATTTATCAATCCCAAAGTATTAAAAAATAACATGTATGTGCACCAAAGATTCTTTTAAATCAAATGGACTTGGCTATATATGATTTTTGATATAAAAGCACTTGATTAAACAAGATATATATAATAATTGACGTTGTTATTTGGCTATATTCATCCCGGGGTGATAAGGGTATTTCCGACATTTCGGATGGTGTATTGACTGTTTGCCCTTAATGAAACATTTTATGAATTAGTGGAGTCAAGTGTCATTAAGGGTAAAGTAGAAAAAAACACAAATTCAACCCGGGTGAATCATTCTTCTCAGCATTACCGTATATAATATATGTTGTGTATATAGGTCATCAAAAGCTTCTGATGTTGAAAAGATAGTTTATGGGAGCACAGTCCCTGTGGTTGAAGGTGAAAAGTATACAATCAGATCATTGGTACGTAAAATAACTCTCCTACGTAGTTTTTAACTCAATTTAATTGTCATGTTCTTATTTTCCTTCTATTTATATAAAAAAATTGAAGGTGGATCACTCAATTGTGGAGACCTTTGCTCAAGGAGGAAGAACTGTAATAACTTCAAGAATTTATCCAACAAAAGCCATCAATGATGCTGCACGTATTTTCTTGTTCAACAATGCAACAAAAGCCACTATCACAGCTTCAATTAAGATATGGAAAATGGACTCCGCCGATATTCACCGTTTCCCCTTGGATCAAATTTGATGATCCATTCCATTTTTCGTAATATATGAAAATTTGTTAGCTTGTTAGGCCATGTTTTGAAATGTTAGTCAATAGTGCAAAAGTGTTTTTTTAGAAGTGTGTGTGACCCAACTTCTCAAAAAAATAAAAAAAAAACGTTTTTTTGGGTTCGATTTTGAAACGACGCTTTTCACACCACATCATGGTGTTATACGAAATTTTTTATTTATTGTGTTTTGATTATTAAGGACGTGGAATTTTCACCTAGTATATTAAGTAGGTGCTATTGCTTTTGTAGGTATGGATTGAGGAATGAGAATGTAATAAAAGTTTGGTATTTGATTGAAATAAGATTCCATGAATAATGAATAGATGTGAAAAAATAAAAAAGAATGAGATTAATTGATTGATTGATTCTTCTAGTTTTTTTTTTTTGGGTAACGCAAGTGATTCTCCTTTATTAAATACTTTTGTTTCTAGTGTTTCAAATTAAGATTTTTTTTTTTAAAGACAGAAGCTCGAAGAAATTAAACAAATGAAATCGACTTAGCCATATTTTTTATCCACGAAAGAATACTACTCCAACCCAAGCATGATGGAGTGAAGAATCATGCGCCACCTTAGCCAACAAATGCGCCACCTTGTTTTTCAAATGAGGTAAATACCAAATACTCGTCACTGGGGTATGTTTATATAAAATTCCAATCTTGTCCAAAACAAATGCCTCAACACCAAA
The DNA here is from genome assembly GCA_037126765.1 of Stenogyne calaminthoides. Classification (NCBI taxonomy): domain Eukaryota; kingdom Viridiplantae; phylum Streptophyta; class Magnoliopsida; order Lamiales; family Lamiaceae; genus Stenogyne; species Stenogyne calaminthoides. The sequence continues at coordinate 19,402,040 of JBBCBC010000011.1, forward strand.
ATTCCTATTTTTTCTTTCGCAAAGCATATACCACATATGTAGATTCCGAAAATAAACACACGGGTTCTAACAGATATGTGAATAAACCTCCAACCCAAACTTCACAGCAACCGCTTCCGCCCCCAAAACTGTACCCGACGACAATAACTTTCTGCACCAAGCCAGGAGCGGACACACATTGGGGCAAGTGCCCTGCTGGAATTTTTACACCTGTTATATATTTCCTATGTGAAATGTCATAACGTAGTGCAGTTTCATCCCAGCGGTAAGCAGGCACGGTCATTTCCAAATGATTCTGCGTACTAGCCCCCAACACTGGCGAGCTAATTTTTTTATTTTTTTAATTATTTTCATATATACACGTGAGTGACACATGATTCTGGGTTCTTCTCATTCGAGCCTCACTTTTGACGGCCACCACATCAACATTTTTTATTATTATTTTCATATAAATATATATTAATCCTGCACATGTTTACTAAAAAGTTCATTGCTTTTTAATAAAGAGATCGTGTAAATGCTACAAATTCTATTTATAATGTCGTATATTTTTAATAAATTAATGTAGGCAAAGTATAGTGTGAACAAGTTTCACGGTGAAACTGGTTAAGGAGTGTGACTTATATTATTAAAGAGTGTGACTTTTTACTGTAAAGGGTGTGACGTTTTACTATAAAGAGTATTACTCATAAAAGTGAAGGGTGTGACTTATATTATAGCAAAGAGTGTCGTAGTTATAACTGAAGGGTGTGACTTATATTATTAAAGGGTGTGACTTATATTACTAAAGAGTATGTCTATAAAAAAAAATTAATTTCACGGTGAACAAGTTTCACAGCATATCAACTCATTAATGTATAGTTATTTTTAATCACATGATCTCTTATATATATATATATTAAATAAATATAACATGCATTTTAGTTGAACTTCTATGTGAGATAGTTTTGCAATGAGAGAATTTAAAAACTAATAAAATGAACATTCATCTTTTCCAAAGTGTTAAACATAATTCTCAAATTATGTTATGTCGCAATATGAGACTATTTCACGCAAAATAAATTATAATAATTGAATTTTTATTATTAAATTTTGAAATCAATTGCAAATTTATTTTTATATTTTTTTATAATATAATTTTGTGCCCCACCTGATTTCAATTCCTGCGTCCGCCACTGCACCAAGCAACCACCCCCATGTTTACTCCATTCAAAATGATGTAACCTTTGCCGTATTTGAATTGAGTGACGCATGGATCAAATTTTACTCCAAAACGCGACATAACCATTATGACTTGAGCTCTCTCTAGAGCCATCTCGTTTTGGTGTAACACTGCACTTCGCCCAGAATCGAGAATCGCTCCTATTATCATGAGAAATAGGGATTCACTTGATAGCTTCATTTTCAAAAGGCGAAAAACAAGAAGCCAGTTTGGTGGTATGATCCCAATTTTTGTCCGGGAGAATAAGATTGCTAACAAAAGTACTTATTTCATTAGAAATTCGAGAAGTTATATGACCTTCATGCAAACCTGGAACAAGCATCGCACCTAGCTTGAATAGTCTTGATCTCCATTTTCCACCTTCCAAACAAGACCATATTGTAGGAGATCGTGACTCCAACACAATGATCTCCATAAGTACGAGGGATTCGACCTAATTCACCTCCATAATATCCATATGCTTAAAATATCGAGCTTTAAAATTTTGAGAGACTAACAAATTGGGGTTACTAATCATATGTCAAACCTGCTTAGCAAGAAGTGCTTTATTAAACTCCATCATCTTCTGAAACCCCAGACCTTCAAAAGATTTGGATTGACAAAGCAAGTCCCAGGATTTCCAGTAAACTGAATTTTCATTTTGATTGGAGCCCCACCAAAACTTCGAGCAAATTCGTTCAATTTTCCCAATGATAGAGGTAGAAAAAAAAAACATTGCATCACATAAATGGGAATAGACTGAGTATGTGTTTGGAAACACAAGTCAAAGGGAAGAAGCGCTTTTTTTTTAAATAAGCTGGGTCATGTCAGCTTAAAAAAAAGCGCTTAATTACTATTGAGTTGAGACTCAAAACAGGCCCTGAATAGCGGCCTTGATGAGAACCTCTTTGCCAACTTCAGAAAAAAAAACTTTGATTTCCAACCATCAACCCACTTAGCAACTCTGTCCCGAAGATAATCAAATTGCATTCTTTTACTTCGCAGTGTAAAGGTTGGAAGACCTAAGTATATATCGTGTCCCTAACAAACACTGATACCCTTTTTTTTTTTAATATTATGGATAACACTCGAGGACATTCCCACTAAAAGTAAGAGCAGATTTATCATAGTTGACATGTTGGCCCGAAGCAATCTCATAAGACTGCAATTTTTTTTTTTCACAAAACTACAATCCTCCTACGAAACCTTAAAGAAAACCAAACTATCATCCGAAAAATACAAATGAGTAAACAAATTAAGTAATTAATATCATTATATTATAATGGCTTAATTAGTTCATAATATAATTTTTAATACAAAAAAATTAATGGTAATTTATATTAATTAGAACCATACAATTTATTATATTAAAAGATGTAATTTGTTTACACTGAAACCATGCAACTATTTTTTTTCATTTTAATAGTTGCACTATTCAGTGTAAATAAGTTGCATATTTCAGTATAATAAGATGCGTGATTCTAAAATTGTTGTGTTCGATATAATAATTCAGGATTAATCGAACACGTAAGAGCGACACGTGTAATATTTATTAAAATAGTCAAAGCCTGATGGACAAGTGTGCTCGCCGTCCGTTGACCAAACAAGTTTGTTCGACCAGTTCGCCACTTGTCGGCCAAAACAAACATACTCACCACTCAGATCAGGAAAAGAAGGAATCAAATGAGCTCAGACAAGTCTAAGGCCACGAACAAGTCTGAGGATTCAGACGACCAAAATTCTCAGATATCCTGAGGGTCAAGATGCTCAAGAACTCGATATCCCGAGGGTCAAGATGCTCGCAACTCGATATCCCGAAGGCTCCCGAGGGTCAAGATGCTCGCAACTCAGATATCCTGAAAGGCTCAGATATCCTGAGGGTCAGTATGCTCGCAACTCAGATATCCTGAAAAGTTCATATATCCTGAGGGTCAGTATGCTCGCAGCACAAACATCCTGAAGACTCAGGCATCCTGAAGGGTCAGAGTGCTCGACACTCAGATATCCCGAAGACCCAGACATCCTGAGGGATCAGTATGCTCGAGGAGAACAAAGATTCCAAAGATAAACCCGACATGGTTAAAGGGGCGAACAAAGCATCCAACCGAGCAAAAGATTAATTTGGACGACCAAAAAGGTGCCTTATAGACAAGCAAAAGCGAAGAATCAACCTAGAAGACGGAGTTGGAAAAGTGGCCGTATCACAAGAGTTCATGCATGGCCCAGAGTCTCCAGCTCATGCTTGCCAACCCAGCTCATGCTTGTAGGAGTGCTATAAAAGGAAGAAAAAAGAAGAAGAGAAAGGTTCAGAGAAATTTCCCAAAAAAAGTTACACCCACAGAAGAAATTCCCCAGAGAGGCGAGGAACAGAAAAATTCGAGTGATTATCCACACATACAGGAACCCTAGTACTCATATGTTAACTCTCCAAATTATCTTCATCGGTAACGATTCATCTTCATAAGGTGTATCAAATATTGTACGTGTAAACTCACAATACCACATCCTGGCTTGGTATGCCCCCAGAGTAGTCATTTCCTGACGAACTGGGTCAACAAATTCATCTTATTTACAGTTTATTTTACACGTGCATGTTTTGTTTGTGAGTTGTTACCAAATTAGCCACATCATATTCCTCAAATAAAACGACTCGCGACAATTGGCGCTAGAAGGAGGGTACTTCACCAAAAAACCAACCCATACACAAACCCTTAGTTAGCCGAGGCAGAAAAAAGAAATAAAATGCCTCAATCTAGGAACACACAAACGGAGAGGTCGGGGCAAAGTCGACCTCATGACCGGAAAGAGGCTCAGCGCCAGCCTCATAAAGATCAGATAGGGGAGACCATCAATCTTGAGGATATTGCCAATGATCCGGCGGCCACAACAAGGGCCATCACTTTCTTGTTGCGAGCACAGAAAGAGAGGGCCGAAAAAGAGTTGGCTAAGTTAGAAACTCAAGAAGATGAAGAATGATGCTCGCGTACACCTGATAGCGAGCAAGTAAAAAAGAAAACTGCGAAGCGGGAGAATAAAAAAGCCGATGATACGTCTGATGACGAACAACCTCAGGGGTCTAAACTTTCAGCGTTTGGACGCTTGAGGCTCTCCGCCAAAGACCGAATCGGCAATAATAGGCGACATGATCCAGGGAAGGAACAACCAATAAACATGCCCGCACACTCAGATCTTCATGATCGTCCGCATGCCGAACAAAAACCGGCGGGAACAAAATTGTCAATCCATCATCGATTGGGTAGTCAAGAACTAGCTTGTAAAGGGGGACTGCCCCATCACGAGCATGACCCACTGGGTCCTCATGATGGGAAACAAATTTCATCCAAGTCTGTCGGTTCACAAAATTTGCGGAAATGCAGAGAAAGCCATCGAGGGATTACAGTTCGACACGCCGCGACCAAAAACCACCCCGGGCGAAAGCACAATACCGCCTTCGCCAACTATCACCGGCGATCATGGCGGTCAAAATACAAGAGAAAGTAGAGAAGACCCGACCACCAGTCCCCATGTTCGATGCTGAGTTTGACCCGCATGTCCATCTCAAAGAAATATTCGCACTTTTATGATCGCAATCAAAAGCCACAGACGCAACTTCGGTCCGATCATTTCCCATAACTCTGGGTGATCGGGCACATAGATGGTTCTCTAATTTGCCCGCTGCGTCTATCACATCTTTTGCTCAATTGGGACAACAATTTATGTCCCACTTTTCATCCATGTGTGCTGCCAAATACCAAAAAACAAAGTTGGCGATTTTTTTCCCAACTAAAAGGTGAGTCTGATCGAGCATACATCGAATGATTTGATAAATGTTTGTATGATGGGGCCCCGGTTGAAGAGGATATCAAGATCCTCACGGTGGTCGGGGGCCTGACTCTAAACACTGACATGTGGAAGGCCATGCATCAAGACTGGTCGAACACATATTTAGAATTCCGAGAGCGGGCGGCCAAAATCATAACCATGCAAGATTTGCTCGCCCAATCACGATTGGGTCAGGAACCTACAACTAGGAAAGTTTTCGGGAAGAAAGTGATGAATGAAGGGGGGTACAAACCCCCAGGCTCTTTCAAATGATTCGAAGAAAGAGCAGAAGCAAACACCCTACGAAGTCTTCTGGGCGTTTCAGCGGAAACAATTTTTAACCAAATCAGAGATCGGGACATGTTGGATAGGCCGAGAAGAATTATAATGGACAAGCATCGGCTTAATGCTTCCAAATATTGTAACTATCATGAGTACATCGGGCACAATACAGAAGATTGTCACGATTTACTCCGCCAATTTTGGAAGCTATACGAGGATAATCGTCTTACCCAATTCTTAAAAAAGCCGGCGAGCAGAGACTCCCGAACAGAAAAAGCAGAAGATCGAAGGGGTAAACGAAAATCCGAACAAACATCTGACAGTGATCCCGAAGAATCACGTAAGAGGTCTGAAATACCCAAAAGAGGGCCTCCTACTGTGGGAAGAGGTCGAGAAAGTCAAGAGATTCACATGATACGTCCTGAATATGGTCCAGTGGGTGGATGTTACCAGGCACCATCATTATCGAACAGACGTAAGAAGATGGAGATGCGTGCCATGCAAAGCATTCATCAGGTAAAGGTGGCGAGCACATCAGCTAGCACGCCACCCTCACACCAAATCATGTTTTCAGAAGACGATCTCGACGGTATAATAACTCCCCACAACGACTCCTTAACCATTAGTGCTCGTCTCCTCGGGTTGAAGGTGCATCGCCTCCCCGACACGGAGCTTATGCGAACATTTTGTTCGGCAATACCCTTCACCGGATGGAAAAGCAAGTTGGGGACTTGAGCGCTTATATTAAACCGCAGTGATCATACCATAATGGGTTTTGGGGAATCAGAATCCGACCCTATGGTATGATTAAGTTAGGAGTCGAGTTAGAATCAACTCGAATCCGGAGATCCGATTTAACTAGAATGTTAGATTTTGTAATCGCCGATGTTCGTTTCTACTTATAACGGGTTCCTAGGTCGCCCGCTTATTCAGAATTTAAAGCGGCCTGTTCTACTTATTATTATTACGTGTCAAATTCCCAACACAAGATGGAACAGTGTAACAGTAAAGGAGATCGATCAAGAAAGCTCGAGATTGTTTGCTATCATGTGCACCAGAAAAACAAAATGTTGTTAACATGATGGAGCAAACATGGGAGATCGGTGAGTCAAGCAAACAGGCAAATATGTTGCCAACATGTTCAAACATATCTTTGACGAACACAAGTTTGACGAGCACAGCTCCCCGCGCGAAACATAGAATGCGCGAACACACAATCCGGGAAGGCAACTCATGTCCCAAATCTCCCAGATCTAATGAATATTGATCCGCTAAGCGAGCAAACGAACCTAGAACCTCGCATAGGTTTCGAACCCATGGAGGTTGATGACGAGCACCGGGGGTCCATTCAAGATCCTCGGTGGAAACAAAAAAGAAAGCGAGCAACACCTATCGAACAACTGGAGCCTATCAACATCGACCCGAACAGACCTGAGTTAGAAGTGTTCATTGGTTCAGAATTACCTGAGCCAATTCGAATAGAAATGATTGCTTATCTTCAAGCAAACTTGGATGTGTTCGCATGGTCGCACGAGGACATGGTTGGAATTGATCCAAAACATGCATGCCATTCCCTCAACCTTGATCCAATACAAACTCCAGTTATCCGTATACGTAAAAGTTTAGTCCGAAAAGTATGCGGCAATGAATAGTGAAATCAAAAAGTTGCTCGACAACAAACTGATTCGGGAGGTAAAATGCCCAAGATGGCTTGCGAACCCTGTGCTCGTCCGCAAGTCTAATGGATCTTGGAGACTATGTATTGATTTCACTGATTTAAACAAGGCATGTCCAAAAGATAACTTCCCGATGCCGCATATCGATTATTTGGTCGATAATACAGCAGGCCATGAACTCATGACTTTCATGGATGCATTTGCTGGTTATCACCAAATACCCATGCATCCGGATGATCAAAAGAACACGGCGGCGATTCGCAAAGAAAAGAATATGTCTTGCTGGCAACGCATGCCATTCGTATTAAAGAATGCCGGTGCAACATATCAACGTTTAGTGAACAAAATGTTCGAAGCGAACACATCGAACAATTGAGGTATATATTGATGATATTGTGGTAAAGAGCGAACATAAGGAAGACCACATCACCCATCTCGCACAAACGTTTGATATACTCAGGGAGTACAACATGAAGCTAAATCCGAAGAAATGCAGCTTTGGAGTTCACTCAGGAAAATTCCTCGGACATATGGTCAGTCAACGAGGGATCAAAGCGAACCCATCAAAGATTCAAGCCATGCTCGATATGCAGGCCCCCGCGAGAGTGTGAAAGAGGTCCAAAAGTTAACCGGACGTTTAGCTTCCATAAGCCGATTTATATCACGAAACGGGACAAATGCAAACCTTTCTTTGATGCATTAAAGAAGGGAAATTCGATGGACCGAGCATTGCCAAAATGCATTCAATCATTGAAGCGGTACCTTGCAGATACTCGACACATCGTTGTTAAGCTTGTCCCAGGCGAACAACTCTATCTGTACCTTGCTGCATCCGAACATGCAATCAGTGTTGTGCTCGTACAGGCAGAAGGGACCACACACTTTCCCGTTTACTATGTAAACCAAGTGCTTAAAGAAGCCGAGCTCGGTACCCTCCATCGGAAAAATTAGCATATGCTCGTAATGAGTGTTCAAAATTGCGACCATACTTTTTTCGATCACTTTCGGTCCGAGGTAATTGACCACCTTCCCATTCGCCAAGTCCTCCAATCGACCCGGATCGCAGCAGATTACTCAAATGGGTCGTGGAGTTAGGACACCGGCATTACGTTAAGCTCCGCGAACAACAATGATGAAGTTAAGCAATGACCGATTTTATGGTTGAGTTGACATATCCACAAATGTCCGAAAAAGCTGTCGATCAACCATGGCATATGTATGTTGATGGCTCATCAACAAGTTCAAGAGCCGAGCAGCGTAGTTCTCATCAGCCCAACCGCATAAAGATTCACAATGACCATCCGTTTTGACTTCCCAAATACAAATAATGAAGCCGAGTACGGCTTTTGATCATTTGGACTACGATGGCTATGACAATGGGAATTCGTGAGGTCGATGATTTACAAATATTCTCGATAATCGCTTTTATCAAGTAACAAAGTAGTACGAGGCTCGAGGTGAACAAATGGCACAAAAGACGAAGAACTAGCAAAAGAGTTGCTCGAACATTTCTAACAAGTTTTCATAGAACAATTACCACGATTGGGTAATTAGCTCACGATGCTTTTTAACGCCTTGGCAATAGCAGAAGGAGTGACAAACACAATGGACATTGTTGTCGTCACAACTTGTTCGCCATCGCCTCCTGTAGAGTTATGATCGCCCAAGTAACAGACGAACAAGAAACTTGGATAACTCCAATCTTGAGTTACTTACAAAAGGGACTTCTCCCTGAAAATAAGGCACAAGCTACTCGCCTCAAATTACAATCTGCTCGTTATACTATCATAGACGAGCATTTGTACAAAAGAAGCTTCTCACTTCCACTATTGAAGTGTATTACTCCTGAAGAAGGTCGTATACTTCTGGAACAGATCCATGATGGAGTATGCGGAAATCATACAATTGGGCTCGCCCCGCACATAAAATAATCATACAAGGTTATTCTTGGCCAACCTCAAAAAGATTCGCTCACAGATGCTTCTCGGCATGCCACGGTGCAGTACATGCCCCACTTATTCATAGCCCACCTGAAGAATTAGTGTCAGTCTATAGCCCATGGTCATTTGCTAAATGGGGGATCAATTTGATCTGCCCATTTCCTACTGGCACGTCGGGAGTAAAATTTGTTGTGGTTGCCGTTGATTACTATACTAAATGGCCAGAAGTCGAGGCCATTGTCAAAATCACCGAACAAAGAATGTGGAACTTTGTTTGGAAAAATATCATTTGTCATTTTGGGCTTCCCCAATCATTAGTAACTGATAACGGCAAAATATTCGATGGAAGTGAATTGCATGAAATTGTGCTCATTTGGGCATAAAAAACATTACTCAACTCCGTATTATCCCCAGTCAAACAGACAAGTTGAAGTCGTTAATAAAATTATCAAGCATACCCTCAAGGCCAGACTTGATAATTCCAATGGGGAAGGATGGACTGAAGAGTTGCCTGAAATATTATGGGCCTATCGAACAACTTTCAGAACATCAACTGCGGAGACCCCGTTTTCCTTGGCATTTTGTGCGGAAGTATTATACCCCCGAATCAAGATTCCAAGTCATCAAACAATGACTTTTGGCGAGCTCATCAATGACCAAAGCTCTGCCGCCTACGAAAAGTGAACTGTTGGAAGAAAGAAGAACGGAGGCTGATTTCAAGAATGCCATGTACAAAAAGAGATCTGAGAAGTTCTACAACTCCAAAGTCCGAACACGCAGGTTCAATGTGGGCGAGCTGGTTTTAAGATAAGAAATGGGGGTATCAAGTGGTGTGTTCGGCCGAGCTTGGGAAGGTCCGTTCAGAGTTACAGAACGTTTGATAAACGGGGCATATGACTTGGAAGACCTGAATGGAATCCCACTGTCCTACTCGTGGAATGCGTTAAATTTGAAAAAATATTATCAATAATTGCAAATAGTTGGCCGAATAAAGTCATCATCACAGCTGAAGCGACCATAGTTGGCCGAACATAATTGTCGATGTAGCTGAAATGAACACAAGTGGCCGAACATAATCAGTCGTTCAGTTAAAACGAGTAGGACAATCCTGAAAGAAGAATACATTATGTTCGACACATATCTTCAGGAAAGAAATGCTGGCCAGCACTATCGAAAGACAGAAGATACGTGTCAGAACGAGTTGTCAACGTAAGATACGTGTCGAACGAGTTGACAAGTGGTGGCAACCAAGCGAGGACGAAATAATCTTTGAGCAAGAGTCAAAAAAAAGTTGAACAGAGATATCAAAGGGGAGCAAAAGTAAGAGAGCCAGCACTAGCTTGGGATAGTTCTATAAATAGAGGCATATTGATAGCTGAAAAAAGCAGAGAAAAAACATATGAAGAAGAAAAAAAGAAAAATACTACAGTTCTCAAAAGAAAATTGGTTCAGTATGCCTCCAGACGAAGAATCCAACACTCGATTCAGCTATCATTCCATTTGGAATCGAAGCATCCGCCCCAACCAGTATGAGATTTATACCACATATGACACTCGAAAGCACGAGGTTGAAGCTCGTTCATGGACTCAAGATGCTCGGCAGAGTCATGGTTGCCACTCCACGTTACTCACATTTATGCGATTAGTAAATCACTAGTCCCCCATGCATCCCCAAAATCTCCTCCGGCGAGGGGATGTCATAGTGTCCGCTCAAAGCAATATCACGGACGGCCGATGCTTAGGCATCTAAGGGGGATGAATGGTGCGAGTTGAAAGTTTTGCTCAAGACACCTACTTTAGGCGAAAGCGGTATCTTGCGCGCATGCTCATGTCCGCCGCTTTGATAATCCACAAATTGTCCAGGAGGGACAAAAGCTTATGTTGCTGCTGCTTGAGCATGTTACTTAAAAAAGAAGGGTAGACAGGATGATGTGCCACATCCTTGTCAACATCAATTCCGCGGACAAGGTGAGGGCGGTTAGGTCTACTCAAGACAAGGTTTAAATTCAAAACCCTAGTCTGATATCTATAGTTGTGTAATAGATAGTCTTCTTCAAATATGAAGGTTTTAATAGAATACAAAGTGTTGCAAAAAGAAAAAAAATATATATGTATTTTTGTTCGCTAAGATTTTCTAGTTCAAATCTATTTGAGGTCGCACCTAAAAATACGACGGCCCGAACAAAGACGAAACGAGCCCAAGTCTATGTTCACCGATGAACGCGAGTTCAGACTCGATTCCCACAAAAAAAAGCGAGTAATGGGTACGCAATGCAAAAAGATGACTCAGATTTACAGATACCCTCGGAATTGCCTTAGTGATGAGTCTTGAAGGGTCGCAGCTAAATAAGACGGCCCTAGTATGAAGTGATCGCACCTAAATAAGATGATCACGAACCAAGAAAGGGGGGGTTCAAAAAGTAACCCATCTGGTCGCACCTAAATAAGACGATCAACCGATTGCAACGTCAATAAGACAATCAAAACCGAAAAAAAAGTTAGGGAGCGAGCATAGTAAACCCAATGTTCGAATTCATTCAGAAGAAAAGGGCCAAAAACTGGAAAGCAACAAAACGAACACAAAGCAACAAAGCAAACATCAAGCAACACAAGTATCAATCATTTATCAACAACCACATTCATCCTCAACAACAATCAGGTTAGAAGAGATAATTCAATATGTAATTCAACCATTCAGTTCCAAAAGTGTTCGAACAAAAGAGAAGAAGTCGGCAAAAAATTACAAGTATGGAAGACCTTGTTCGAACAAAAGATGAAGAAGACAAAAAAATTACACAACAAATGTTCGACAAAACAAAAATAACACTAAGGAGCAAATTCATAATTGAGGGTGGATTTTAAAGAGAGATGTCGAACAAATCGTGTTCAAATTTCAAACAATAACTCCTTCAAGATGGTCAGTACCAAATGCTCGCCAGAGGTACATTCTCTTTCGGTCCACAGAGGTCCCTTTGCTCGGCTTTACCGATCGAGCCCGAACTCGGTTTTGAGATTTTGGCCAAAGAACACCAAAGCAGTATTCACGATCCGAGCCATCTTCCTCATCCAGAATAGGATCATCAACTTCGATCCATTCAGGAAGAATGGAGAAATCACCGCATCGTTCAAATCGACATTGGAAGGTTGCGATCCGGTGGGTTGTCGATCGTGCAATCTTCTTTGAAACCGGATATAAGAGGGGCAATTTGTTCACCAAAGTGAGTGCATGGCGAAAGCGCACCGAATAGCATCGGCGAAGGCACAAATGTAGGAGAAGTTGGACATGGAATCAACATACTCTTCATTATCGCGACTTTGAATTTTTCGAGACCCAAGCGTGTTGGTCTCCTCAACAATGATGAAATTTGTTGGCGAGCACGTTCCTCTCACTTTCCATGGCCTCGGCCTTATTTCGAGTCTCTGGCTCAACATTCATTTCCTCTAAGCTCTTCATTATCTTGACCACCTCCTCCTGAGAGTGATTTAGTTCCTCCTTTGCCTGGCGGGCATCCTCCTGAGCCTGGCGAGCATTTTCCTGAACTTGGCGAGCATTTTCCTGAGTCTGGCGAGCATCCTCCTGAGCCAGGCGAGCATCAGCTTGTGCCGAGGATGCCTGTTCCTGAGCCAACCTCAGTTCATCCTGAGTCCTGTTCAGCTCGCCCACCTTTTCTTCGAAGTTCCTGATCAAAGCCAAGTAGTTGGCATGAAGGTTGGCGGACTCAGCATAGGCTTTCTCAAGAACGACCATAGATTGGCCCTGAAGTACCAGACCAAGACGCATGTTCTCCAGAGGAGTGGGACCAGTGGTAGACTCTTCCAGCTCGGTAGTCCATGCTCGAACGGGAGTCTGACACGCTTTCTGAACATGCTCAGGGATGCCCGAAACCTTGCGAACACTCGGCGAGCAGAAGTAGTTTTTCAAATTGGGCATCAAGGGCGCCAACCTGCTCAACCTACATAAACACCCGAGCAAATAAATATGAAAAAGCGAACAGAATTAACCAGAGCAGAAGCAAAGCGAACAAAATGTACCTGTTCGCACGAGCCGGATCCCATCCCATGAATGATTTATCCTCAGGGGACCGAAGCTCAGGGTTCAACGAAGTCCATGATCGGGGTCCAGCAGGAGGTGGAGAAGATGTGCCAACCTCCATTTCAACGATTTGCGAAATTGGACCGACCATGGAGGCGGCCGCTCTGATCGCCTCAGCAGTAGGGGTCCGAGTCACCCTCCTAACGGCGTCAGTGCTCGTCTGAGCCTGTTCGCTCGGCGCGCTCGTCCAAGTTTGTTCGCTCGGCCCCTGCCCGTCGATTTCCATCCTCGGTCTCTTCGGTGATGGAGCTTGTTCGCTAATCCCCTGCTCGGCCGAACGAGTACTCCTTTGCGGTCGGCTCGATTCCCCAGGGCCGGACGCGGATGCTCGACTTGCCCTGCTCGCTCTGCTCGCCTCTCCTCTGTTTGTTCGCTGAGCCTCTCGCTCAGCCTGAATCCGAGCAAGCTCCTGTGGCCTTTTTCTCCGAGCCATCTCAGTATGTTCGGATGTACTCACAGCAACGGTCACAGCGGGGAAAGCTATAAACAAAATAATTCATTATGCACAAAAGGATAACAGCGAGCAAAATGGCACAAAGCTTATTCAAATAAAATAGGCAATCCTTACCAGCAGGATTAACATCAACAAGATGATGAGGGGGCACGAATAAACCTCCTTTCTTCCTTTGATCGGCGGTATTCAGGGTTCTCACAGATTGTTCCGAGCGAGACTCGAGATCAATTTGCCAAACGCTGCTAAAATAGCCGTCGTTGGTCTCCTTGTCCGTCGCAGCTGGAATCCCTGAAATAAAGAGTAAGTTAAAATCAGTTCAAATTGAAGAACAAAAGACACAAAATCACTTACTTCGGTACACCCCGAAGTCAGTGGAGATGTCTAAACGAGCGTTTGGTTCGCTTCCAGAAGCTGGGCTCTTTCAATCGCCCCCAACGAACCAATTTTTTTCCTTCCAATCACTGATTTTGTTCGGCACATCCTCAATGATTTTGCACTTGGCATTAGCTTGCATGAACAGCCACCCATGTTCGCCCTTCGGACGGGTCAAGTGCACCAATCGAGCAAGTTCAGCTGCTGAGGGATATTATCTTGGCTTCATTTTGCCGAACAAAGTCAGGAAACTTATAATCATGTGCCACCCATTCGGCTTCAGCTGCGTGATGGTAATGTTCCATTCCACGAGCAAACGGGTGATGGCCGGATGGAGGGGGAACCGAAGGCCAGCTTCCATGGTGTCCAAATTCACAGCGACACAACCCTCAGGGGGTTGGTCAGCCCGCTCATCAGGACCCGGTGCCCAGAAAAAGACATCCTTGGGGGTTTTGTAATTTCTATGCAGCTGAGCGAGCATATCTACATCAATTATGCTCGATATCTTGTTCGCTGGGTACTCATTCTCAACCCTAATCCTATGAGGTTGCTTGGGCTAATCGAAACTATAACGAGCATTATACTCGTTATATGTTGGACTATGAGGGACACCAATAGGTATATCGAGTTCAGAATTTTACTCACCACCTACCCCTATGTTCGATTCGGTCACATTCTCAGCCATCAAAATTTCCCCCCTCACAATATCGTCATTCCTATCTACATCAACATTATCAACAGCCCTAGACCTAATTTGAGTTTGGGGCAAAGAATCATCACTTGAATCATCCGAGAAATCACTACGGACCAAGTCCCTATCTAATTCATTTAGGGCTTCGTCGGAATCGGAGGAAAGAATAGCAAACGGTTGTCGAACTTGCCAACAAAATCTTGAATCCGAGACATTCGTCTCCGGTGCATCAGCTTCGCTACGGGGGATTCTACTAACAGAGGGGGAAGAAGAACTATGGTGGTCTGATTCTAGGGGAACAGAAGAGTTTGAGCAAGAGACCATAATCGCAATAAGAGAAAGAATGCAGCGGTTACCTGAGTAAAGATTCTTCGCCGGAATGATGAAGCCCTCGCCGGAAATTTTCAGACACGGAAAAGATTGAAAGACAGAGGCAAAAAGAAGAAGGAAGGAGAAAAGGGTTTAAGGCGGTGAAATGTGGTATATATAGATATCGGAATCAATTTTGAAAATCTGGCACAGAATACGAAACGACATCGACTATGGCCCAATAAGATTATAACAGTCGGGCCCCATATTGAATACAAAGCGACCCGGCTGGGGGGTATTGTTGTGTTCGATATAATAATTCAGGATTAATCGAACACGTAAGAGTGACACGTGTAATATTTATTAAAATAGTCAAAGCCTGATGGACAAGTGTGCTCGCCGTCCATTGACCAAACAAGTTTGTTCGACCAGTTCGCCACTTGTCGCCCAAAACAAACATACTCACCACTCAGATCAGGAAAAGAAGGAATCAAATGAGCTCAGACAAGTCTAAGGCCACGAACAAGTTTGAGGATTCAGACGACCAAAATTCTCAGATATCCTGAGGGTCAGTATGCTCGCAACTCAGATATCCTGAAAGGCTCAGATATCCTGAGGGTCAGTATGCTCGCAACTCAGATATCCTGAAAGGCTCAGATATCCTGAGGGTCAGTATGCTCGCAACTCGATATCCCGAAGGCCCGGGATATCCCGAGGGTCAAGATGCTCGCAACTCGATATCCCCCGAAAGCTCGATATCCCGAGGGTCAAGATGCTCAAGAAAGACAAACATCCTGAAGACTCAGTCATCCTAAAGGGTCAGAGTGCTCGACACTCAGATATCCCGAAGACCCAGACATCCTGAGGGATCGTGATGCTCGATGAGGAGGACAATATTCCAAAGATAAAAACGACATGGTTAAAGGGCGAACAAAGCATCCAACCGAGCAAATGATTAATTTGGACGACCAAAAAGGTGCCTTATAGACAAGCAAAAGCGAAGAATCAACCTAGAAGACGGAGTTGGAAAAGTGGTCGTATCACAAGAGTTCATGCATGGCCCGGAGTCTCCAGCTCATGCTTGCCAACCCAGCTCATGCTTGTCGGAGTTATAAAAAGAAAAAAAAAAAAAGAAGAAAGGTTCAGAGAAATTTCCCAGAAAAAGTTACACCCATACAAGAAATTCCCCAGAGAGGCGAGGAACAGAAAAATTCGAGTGATTATCCACACATACAGGAACCCTAGTACTCATATGTTAACTCTCCAAATTATCTTCATCGGTAACGATTCATCTTCATAAGGTGTATCAAATATTGTATGTGTAAAGCTCGCAATACCACATCCTGGCTTGGTATGCCCCCAGAGTAGTCATTTCCTGACGAACTGGGTTAACAAATTCACCTTATTTACAGTTTATTTTACACGTGCATGTTTTGTTTGTGAGTTGTTACCAAATTAGCCACATCATATTCCTCAAATAAAATGACTCGCGACAAAAATACACTATTAGTGCACGGTGCACCTGGATGCATACAAGACTTGGTCAAAATCATTAACTGACCAATTTATATTGTTCAATATTTAAACTAATACTCACACCATCCCAAACTCAATTGAACATTGTTAAAAAGGTCCGTCTTAAATTCAATTGAATATTTTGATAAAGGGTTAATTACAAATTGCAATCTGTACTATTGTCCTTTTTACAAATTGCAATCTGTACTATTTTTCTTAACAAATTGCAACATGTACAATTAAAAAGTGACAGATTACAACCCGAGACTCATTTTTTGTGAAACTTTCCGGCTACATATAGCTACAAATGATATGTTGTATATACCATAATGCCAAAAAATATTTTAGCAAACATGAAGAAATTCAATAGAAATATTTCAAAAAACATGAGTCGGGGTTGTATTTTGTTAAGAAAACATAGTACATGTTATGTTGCAATTTGTTAAGAAAAATAGTACATGTTGCAATTTGTAAAAATAACAGTAGTATATATTGCAATTTGTTATTAACCCTTTGATAAATGGTAATAAATCAAATTTTTGTCTTTTATTTATACCCCTCAAACACATTATTATTACATCCAATATTACTTCTTTTTCAACATTAAAGTCAATTTTATCTCATTTAATTTACACAAATGACATTAATTTACTATTTAATTCTCATCAAAAAATAATTTTACCCAATTTAATAATAATAAATAACAATTTTTTTAATACCAGTGTGTTCAAATGGGATGGAGGGAGTACAATTTTGGGATTAAATTTTTTGTAGCCCAATAACTTTGGGCCATTTTGAAATTAGTTCTACACATACTAGATTATGATATAGCCCCTGTATGTTTCCACTTTTTTTTTAGTCTTCAAAATCGGTCAACCCGGTTAGTCAACTAGTAAACGTACATGTGGCATTTAATTTTCCATTCTCCTTTATTTTTGGGCCGCCACGTGTGTATTTTCTATTTTCATTATTAATTTATATTTAATCACTAATTTTAATTGGGTTCCGGATTGGGTCGATTTCCGGGTCGATTTCGGGTAAAAAACTTTCGAACTACATCATTTCCACAAGAGTCATGCTTATGCATTCTCAAACACACCCCTATCTTTCTACCTCTTTCCTTCTAAGAACACTACTAAAGTGAAGTATATTCAAAGAAGGATTTGAATACAAAATCAGTGGCGGATCCAGAAATTAATGGGGGTGGGCTAAAAAAATAATTTTAATAAAGCTAGGTCTTGTATCCACTCGGTGCATCGTGCACGTCATAGTGTATTTTAAAATCATGCAACTTTTTGTATTAAAATATACAATATGTATATATTGAATTGCGCAACTATTAATATGGAATACAAGTTGCACGATTCAGTGTAATTTATACTTAATAAAATAAAAAAGATTAATTTAATAGGGAAAAAAATTAGATAACAAAGTCATAAAATTTCAACGATAAAACTAAACGACGCACAAAAGAAAGTTCAAAGATTTATTCACATGTAAAACTAATACAATATTTATTTTATAATAGCTATCAATTACACTATATGTAGACTCAGGAAGTTGCTCATATAATATTAGATTAGTAAATCTGATTTTCCAAAAAAAAAACACAACATGACATAGAAATTAATCTAGGAATGAGTTTCGATTAGATGGTATTATGTTTTGAGTTTATTAATTAAATATGTGGACTGTACATCATTAATAAATAAAAAAGATTGAAATTTGTGTTAAATTAGTGTGTTGATTTTGGATATTTTCTATTTTAAAAAATAATTTAATTGAGTTAATAACAAATTGAGTTTAAATAGACTGGATTAAAAATTTAATAATTCAAATTAATTACATATAATATATAAAATACACAGAATTTGTAGAATAGTTGCATTGGGTTTGAGCCCGGTCAGCACACCCTTTATATCCGTCCATGTGTAAAACAATGTCCACACCAACCCAATATGAAAATTTGCGTTAGAAGATCACGTCTAACAGTTTTTAAATTTTTTTACCTCCAAAAAGGCACCTGCAATCAGTATTGGGTGGAAGGATATTGCGTTGCAACCAGCATAATGCCTTAACAAATTCCTAAGCAGCTAAGCTATTAACTTTTATTCAATATATCTCTAAATTATTTTTTGTTTTAGAAGTCTTTTATTAAAATTGTATTACATGACCTCCCTTAAGATACATAGGTTCTAAAATTTTCAATTTATCATAAGATTCTTAGCGGTCCTGTAACATATACGTTAAATTTATTAATATTCAGAATATTTTGTTAAAATCATTTTAATTTTAATTCTTCAATTTTTTATACCTTAAATAACTTACTGAAAATACTTTTTATATATAATTAAAATTAAATAAAATTGACTTATATATTATTTATCAAAATTATTAAGATGGCTCGATAAATTTTCATCAATTCCCGTATTGAAGGAGCTTGTGAAATTAAATATAAATACTCAAAAGGTTTTTTAAAGTAAAAATATTACTCCCTCTATCTCACACTCGTTTGAACATTCACTATTTGACTTGTGTTTTAGTGAGCGAGTTGTTTATTAATATTTGAAATTATAAAGAGATTTTTAAGGTGAAGTATGATAGTGTTACCCTTCATCTATCTTATCATATCTTAAAAGTCGCTTTATCATTTTATATACTATAAACAAGTCATTCAATAAAACACGAGCAAAAAAATGAAATGTTCAATCGAGTACGGGACGAAGGGAGTATATTTTAAAATTTTATTGAAAAAAAAAATGATAATGTAAGAACCTTTTTAGTGCATTATCTCACGAGGGGGACAAAATGATCGTGGAAGTGTCAACCCATGATATCTATTTGGGACCCGACATTGCTTAAGACCATCTCCAAAGAAATTGAATTTCTCTTTCTTTAAAGACTACTTATTCTAGAAGTAAAAATCTCCAAAGAATTTTTATTTTTTGCACTAAAATGGAATATTCTATAAAGATTCTTTATTTTTGATTTTTTTTTATGTTATATATAATTATCTATATTTATAATGTATTTGTATACTTATTTCTAATATAAATTAATTTTTATATTATATTTAAATTTAAATAAAAAATATAAAATTGATAAAATTGTTGAGCAAATCAAAATTGAAAATTCAACATAATATTAGAACGAAAATCCTAAATTACAATGATAACTTAAATTACAACTAAAATATAAATTACAATACAATAGACACTGATTACTCAGTGTTGGAATATTCTTCCCACAAATGATCAATTAGTGCATTGCGAGAGTCTTAAATGAGCCTCTCGCATCTCTAATTTGTCTAAACACCCAAGGAAATTTTGAAATTGATCATTAGGTTCATTATTAACAAATTCAAGATCCGGAGATGACACTTCTTGTGCCTCTTCAATTGGAGCATCAAGGTTTCATCCTCGACTATCATATTATGCATTATTATGCATGCGAGATATTATATCATGCAAATCATTTTTACTCCAAAAAATTTGCCACAATTGCAAATCGACTTTGGAGAACTCCAAATGCTCGTTCACATCTTTTTCGCATGATTCTCGCTTCATAGCAAAAATATTTTTTTTACGACCATTTGGTTCATGTATAGTTTGGACAAGTGTTGCCCATTTGGGATATATACCATCGGGGAAGTAATAACCCATGTTGTATTCCTTTCCTTGAATGACATAATGTGCGGGAGGAGCAATACCTCTAGCAAGATTAGAGAACAAATGAGGCGTCTCCAACACATTAATATCATTGTTGGATCCCGGTATCCCCGAAATACGCTGCCATATCCACAAATCATAATCACCACAACTTCAAGAATAATAGTTGGAGATCCACTTTAAATATTGTCCCCGCCCATGCGGTTGGACAATTTTTCCACCTCCAAAGACATACAATCCAAACTACCTAACATTCCCAGGAAAACCTATATGAAGGAAGTCTAGCAACGTCGGGTACCGTGGGTGTTCTCGGATATTCCTCTCCGAATTTCTCTCTGACATCTTTTCACACATTCAATTCTTTGTAGACTCTCCAATTTTGATGTACTCATCAGATTTGGAACACCATATGCTTAGCATTCGAAATCAAATTGTTACTTTTTGAGGGCGTAGACAAACCAAGTTGTCCAATTAATTTCATTGCATAAAATAATTATCATGATCTTTTACGACTTTGACAATATGGAGGAATAAAAATACGAACATTCAAAACCGATTTACCCAAAATGCTCGTCATTAAACGTTGGATTTTCGCCTGAAGAGTCTAGCAATTTGCACCTTCTCGATCCACGATAAATTGTTCTCCCAGGAAAGAATCGAGCCTCCATGAAAGTGGGATTGACATTTTCATAAAATTGGGATATCTCATTGTTTTTTTATTTGTTGTGCAATCACTACAATTGTTCTAAATCTAAACTCACGAAAAATTGTTGAAACTCATATATGAGCTTGAGCTTGAGCTTGAAGAAACAAAATGATTGAAATTCATTTTATTTTATTTTTGAAGAAAAATGATGAAGCTTATAATAAAATTCCTAATTGAAAGTGGTGATAGTGGAGTAAAGTGGTAAAACGAATTGTAATGTATGATCATTATATAATAGTCCAAAGTGGTGATAGTGGAGCAAAGCACAATCCGTGTGCATTCAATGACGACCACCGATAACAATTGAATCTTTTAATCTCAAAAGTAGATTTAATTCTAAAAAAGTAGTGTGAAGTAAAAAGCACAATCCGTATATTCAATGATAACCAAATAACATTTGAATCTTTTAATCTCGTAAGATTCAATTATGAAAAAGTAGTGTGAGTGGAGTAAAGCACAATCCGTTGCATTCAATGATAACCACATTTGAATCTTTTAATCTCGAAAAGATTCAATTATGAAAAAGTAGTGTGAGTGGAGTAAAGCACAATCCGTGTGCATTCAATGATAACCATCGATAACATTTGAATCTTTTTAATCTCGGTAGTAGATTCAATAAACAATCCGTGTGCATTCAATGATAACCATTTTGAATCTTTTAATCTCGTAGAGATTCAATTACGAAAAAAGTAGTGTGAGTGGAGTAAAGCACAATCCGTGTGCATTCAATGATAGCCACCGATAACAATCGAATCTTTTAATCTCAAAGATTTATTTACGAAAAAGTTTGTGAGTGGAGTAAAGCACAATCCCTATATTCCAAAATTTCCTATATATATATAGACATACACCACATTTTCATCTATCTTTCATATATATTTTCTCTCAAAATGTCTAAACAAATAAATCTTCTAACTACACTTTTCTTTGAAGATATCCACCTTGCTCAAATGTGGCTTGATGTCTCACAGATCCAATAGTGGGCAATAACCGTCACGATTTTTGGGAGCGTATTCTTTGAGAAATACAACACTAAAAAGCCAAACTCAAGATAAGCGACCGTAACAAAAGATTGCAATGCCGCATTTCATCCACAAGGAATGCAAAAGGTTCAACGGATGTTTACGACAAGTCGAACTCTCGAATCCAAGTGGTGCAAATGAACAAAATATCGTAAGTATGTTTATTTGCATTTCTTTTTATTAAGATATCAACATCTTGTAACTTCAACTTTGCTTATATCTTATCGCAGACCAACTTGCACATGAGATGTTCATGTCAATAAAAGGATGTGAAGAAGGTTTCAAAACTATTAAAGAGTTTATGCAAAAACAAATGGTGGAGTCTCTTGGATCTCGGCGAAAAAATATGATGGAGTCTCCTACTTCACCCCCTCCATTCACTATTAATTTAAGTGAAGATAACAATTTTAAATGATGGTTCTCCATCACAAATACCAACTAAACTAAAGAGAAAACAAAAGAAGAAATGTCTAGTTTCTTACAAACGATCAAAGAGGAGAATGAGAAACTTCGGGGATTACTTGAAAGTTCAGTTGAAAAATCGGACCGTGGTATGGATATGCTACAGAAAAAACTTGAAGCAGACCAAGAAAAAAAAGAATTATGAGAGATGACAAAATTATGAATATCAATCCTTTTGAGGATCCCTAACGCGTCGTCGTCATTGATGTTTGAGCAACAAATAATAATGCGAAAAGGAGGCAAGCACACATAGCAAACACTAGTAGTAGTAAAATGTTTGGACAATTTCGAGATCTTGGGGGATCTTCTTTTCTGAGTATTAGAATATATATTAGTTGTATGTTATTTTTTTAATGATTGTATGCTTTTATCTAATAGTTATTATGTTATGATGTTTTTTTTTTAATTTTATCTATTTGTAGTAATTTCATGTAATCGTTCTCAATATTGTAATGTTTGCATCATTTTATTATGTAATTTTATGTTATCTTTTCAATTATGTGTAGTATTTTAATTCATAACATATTTTAAATTAATTGAGATTTTTTTGATTTAACTATAATATTAATTTATTTTTCATTAATTGAATACAATAATAATTGATTTTTAATATTAAGTAAAAATAATAATTTAATTATATATGCCATCACATAAATTATTCTAAGTTATCACATAAATAATAATCTAATAATATATCACATAAATATAATCTAATAATAATAACATAAATTCAATTAAAAAAAAAAAAAAAAAAAAAAAAAAAGTAAAAGATTAAACGTCTTTGAATGTGGCATAACTTTTATCATGCAAATCATTTAACACCATTGTAAATAGCGCAGAATTAGAAACCTTCTTTGAGAAATTTTTTTTTTGACAAAAACGCCACTCCAATAAGATCTTTGGAGATGGGTCTAACTCTGAGATTAATAGACCAACCATCAAGTCATCAACTAACACAATTAATGGTTAAAAGACAGACTTAAAGACATCCACAAATAATTAATTATTCTCCTCATAACACTGCATGTTGGCCTAAGAAGAATAAAGGAATTAGCTCCTGTAAAGTATCGTGTTGTGCAGTATACCTGTGCGGATTTATAATGTGTTTTTTTATTGAATAATACAATTATATATTGTATTAAATTTAAATATATTATGAACTCACACAAATTTATTATACAGTACGGTGTTGTATATAGAGACGGACCCATAAATATTGATGATGGGTCCATTTAATACTATGAAAATAAAAATCATACTACCTCCGTTCCATAAAAATTTTATTTATTATCGAAAAACTTTTGTGATTTCAAATGATAAAGTGATTTTTAAAGAGGGGTATTATAGATCTATTTCTCATCTATTGCATGCATCTTTAAAAATTATTTTATCATTTCAAATACTAATAAAAAACTTCGTTTAAACGTTTTCTTTTTGGGAAAGGAGTATTATATAATCATAAATTATTAATAATATAAATATATGTAAAATTATTTAATTAGGAGGTTAAATTTATAATGACAAAAACTTGTGTGAACCCGAGTTCACCGTGAACTCGTTTTTTTAGTATCACTGTTATGTACAAAAAAACTCATCAAAGAATCATCATATGCACAAAAACAATCACTGTTTAGAAAATGTTTCATATTTTTAAACAGTGGAAGTTTTTGTTCATAACAGTGATAGTTTTTATCCATAAAAGTAATATAATTCATGCATATACCTGGTTCACATGAGTGTTACTCATTTATAATTATTTGAAGGTAAATGGTTATAAAAATGCAAAATTACTTTCTTTTAGGGTAGAACCCCAACCTCAACACCCTTATTCAGCCACTCAACCAACTTGTCAACACCTTCTTACACTATTGTTATGAATTGTTTAATGACAAAGTCTAGTATAAAAATTTACATACATGAAAAAACTTTTATTTACAAATTTTCACAAGTTTTTGTTATTATTCCCTCAGTTCCATTTTGTTTGTTGGGTTAAAATATTTCACACGAATTAAGAAAATTATTAAATAGCAATAAATATGTGTGATGTGTCATTTTTTACCTTTTTATTAATAACATATATGGTCATTTAATGTATATTATTAAAAAAGGGACAAAAGGAATAATATTTATCCTAATTGTCCATCTTTCAAAATATAAATCATTTTAGATTAATGTACATATATTATGAATATCCTTGATTTCCTACTATACTTTTAATTAATAGCTTTGTAATTCTACATAAAACTTTGAAGACTACTAAAATCTAAATTATTTTAATGAGTTTAAAGGTAAATTGGGAAAAAAATCTAAAATGTCAAATGACAGTTAAGTTACAAATGAAGTAAATAGTTTAAACGACATTTAAATTGAATAAGAGGAAATAATATTTATTAGGGATATTGTTGAAAAAAAATAAGTAAATTTGTATACTATTGTCTATTAGGGGGTTTTGAAAAAAAAAAATAATTTACTAGCGTTTTTTTAATCACTTATCTTACTTTTTATTATAATCTGTTTTTACTGTTTTATTTCTCTTCTACCCACTTAAATAAATGATCAATCTACAAGTTAAAAGCTAGTCTTCTTACTGTATATTGATTTTTTTCTTAGTTACATCAAAAATTCGTTTACAATTATGTCTTCATTGATATAACTAAATAGGGATGTAATAGTCATTTAATTATTTATATAATCTATATCTAATTATATAACAAATCGGCCAAATTCTATTTTCTACTAGCTTCTAAAAAATACTTTTACAAATACTATCAACTTTTATTATTAAATAATTTTACTATAACCACAAATTTTAATCATTTATTCACAATTATAAAACCATTATTTTTTATAAAATCAGACCCGTTAATTAAAAATAAATTAAAATTGGTCTTGTGTGAAAATTTTTACATGTGAAAATACTTTTTTTTTTTTCGCGGGTCAACTTTTTTTTTTTTTTTTTGCTGGTGAACCCTTTTTTCTCGATAAGTAAATATATTTAACTAATGAGTTTGACTAAATAAATCTGTATAGCCTAGCGGATTTTGTTGTGTGTTCGTGTTCGATAGATCATATGGGTTTAATTCCCATCCATTTCCAATTTTTTCCCATGTATTTTATTGAATAAACTAAAAATTTGAAAAATTCGCACTTCTTCAAAATCAAACCTTGGTCATATAAATATTTTAGATGGATAAAGTATAGGGTGAACAAGTTTCACGGTGAAACTGGTTAAGGAGCGTGACTTATATTATTAAAAAGTGTGACTTTTTATTATAAAGTGTGTGTCTTTTTACTATAAAGGGTTCATAAAAGTGAAGGTTGTAGTTTATATTATAACAGAGAGCATCGTAGTGATAATTGAAGAGTGTGACTTATATTACTAAAGGGTGTGACTTATATTACAAAAGAGTATGCATGTGAAGAAAAAAAAAAAACAGTTTCACGATGAACAAGTTTCACAACATACCAACTCTTTTAGATGATGATATACCACTATGATACATTATTGACAAAGTATAGTGTGAACAAGTTTCACAGTGAAACTGGTTAAGGAGTGTGACTTATACTACTAAAGAGTGTGACTTTTTACTGTAAAGGGTGTGACGTTTTACTTTAAAGAGTATTACTCATAAAAGTGGAGGGTGTGACTTATATTATAGCAAAAAGTGTCATAGTGATAACTGAAGAGTGTGAATTATATTACTAAAGGGTGTGACTTTTATTACTAAAGAGTATGTCTGTAAAAAAAAAACCAGTTTCACGGTGAACAAGTTTCACAACATACCAACTCTACATTAAATATTTTACAAATTAAATTTTCACTAATTTATTTAATAAAAACTTGTATAAACCTGGTTTATGCTATGAACCTTTTTTTTAATTCATGACATTTGATCCTACCCAGGTATAATAGAGTCAAGTTTAGTGTTTTAGAAAAATGTGTTGGAAATGAGTGAAATGTGTCAAATAATTCAAGTTTATAGCATAGATCTGACTCATGAGAGATCAACTCAATTTATTTACCTTATAGGAAAAACTACTGGGAAAAAATATATAATAATTATTTTTATTTCTTACCTACATTAATTTAATTTCATGGTATTCAAATATACAATATTTTATTGTTACATAAATAATATTACATGATTTCCTACATACAATATTACGCTTAAAAATTTTTTTTTTTTTTTTTATAATTTTTACTAAATAGGATTACCACTTTTATAAAAAAAAGTATTAGGTTTTACACTTTATATTATTTTTTGTTTACCTAGATAATATTACATTACTGTCTGCATATACTGCATATTGCTCTGTAGTTATGAAGGTACATGCAAAATTGAAGCAGTATTACATGCAAAACATGATTGTATTGCATGTTAAAAAATAAAAATATTACATCCAAAACATAAAAAATAATTAAAATTTTGAAGTTTATTAAATGCATAACTGAAGCAGTATTAAAATTTATAATCAACGATCATTAACGCCTTCTACTTTGATTTCAAATAAGAAACTAAAACAGTATTACAAACAAAACATAACAGTATTACATGAAAAAACATAACAATACTACAAAAAAAATATTACAATATTACAATTTAACATAAAAAAAATTAAGGTAAATTATGAAGATTATCTAATCAAAACTGAATAATATTACATATAAAACATAACAATATTACAATAAAAATATAATTTGATATGTATTATACGTACAATTTGTAAGCAAGCAGTAATAATAGCAAAATGTTTTCTTATTGGTTCGACCCTTGTATGCGACGCGGTTGATTTTTTTTCTTTATTAAATATACGTTTTTAATAAAAAAGAAAAATACGAGTTATTATATAGAAATCTCAATTTAATTTTATAGCATGTTTTTATTTCCTTTATTAAATATGCATTCTTTATTAAAATAAAAAAAAAACACGAACTATTGTAAAAAAAAAAAAACCTCAATTTTATAACATAAATTGTTGTAGAAGAGTGGCCATTCCTTCCTTTGTCTGTATGGACCTGGTTTTTAATTCATAACATTTGATTGACCCTACTCAAAATATAATACGATTTATGTTTAATGGTTTAGAAAAATATGTTGAAAATGAGTGAAATCGATCAAATAATTTAAATTCATAGCATATATCTGACTCATAGAATACCAATTGAATTGTTCTAAAAACAAAGGGAGGTTTGGTATCTTTGTGAAAACTTGTTCAATAAACCTTTTTTTTACGTGCATAAGTAATATAATTCACACCCTTTATAATATAAATCAAAAAAATCATTACTTTTTCTAATAATATAAGTAATTCTTCATTTTTCGGTAAGAATACCTTTTATAGTATAAAAGTCACACCCTTTATAAAAAAAAAAATCACACTTTTTTAGTAATATTAATCATATTAACTTTTCATATAAACTTGTTTCATAGTAGTATACGTTTTTGCCAACTGTGCAAAATGGTGGGGACATAGCAAAAAGAATGGAAGTCGATAAATCATTTTTCTCAATATATATTAATTGGTAAATAGTAGGGTTCACATTTCGTGGCCCCAACGATATGCATGCGAAATTGATGTATGAAATCTCAAACGTCTGCATTGGAAAGTTACTTGCTATAGGCGGTTGCCTTTCACTTTTAGATAGTCATTTTTCCAACTCATTACCACTTTTTATTTTTGGACCACATTTTTCTAACATCTTTTATTTTAAGCAAATAAAAATCCCCCAAAAGTCGGATTATGTAATTTCTTGAAAGAATTTGAAAGAAGGGAATTTTTTTTTGTATTGGAAAGTAGAGAAAATATATTTAGGAAATATACTTACGAATGAAAATCTACGTGCTATTTAAATCTTCTTTGAAGGCATTAAATATTTTAATTTGAAAGAAAATCCACATGATATTTAACTTTTCTTTTAAAGTCATTAGAAATTAATTAATGCTTAGCATTACCGTTTATTAATTATTATAATGAGTGATTTGTAGAATCATAATAAATTAAACAATTTCTTGACCAAATGAATTTACTAGTGGTGAAAAGTATGTGCATATAAAACGCATCACAAAGTAAGACTTTGGATTTATGAATAGTGACTAACATTTAAGAATTATATTAATCTGATTTACAAAAATTAAATAATATACACTTTTTCAAAAGAACATATAAATTGCTAGGTTTCTGCCTTTATATTTTCTTCAAAAAAAATGTGAACGTAAAACTCTAAATGGTGACTTAAATTTATATAATTTTAATGTATAAAGTGATGAATATTAGAATCGGAAATTAAGTTTCTCACAATACTCCTTACACAAAATTATCTCAATTAAACATACATCGAAAACAAAAACTTCCACTGAAAATTTTAAAAATTAAAATTCAAGAAACTTAATTTTATTTTCCGATCATTATGAGTGGATTTTCTGTGCACCAGTGTACGGTACACTCCACAATGTATTTTAAAAATATAAAACTTAATGCACTAAAATATGCAATTTCTTTTATAGAAATGTGCAACCTTTACTCGTAAAATAATTATATTGCACGTTTCAGTGTAACAAATTACACGTTTCAATGCAATAAATTATATATTTCTAAAATATACTGGAGTGCACTGTGTACTTGATTCATACAAGACCTAATCTATTATTATGTGATGTATATTAGGGTCGGAAATTAAGTATTTCTCACAATACTTCTTACACAAAAATACGAAATTCTCTCAATTAAAACATATGTCCAAAACAAAAACTTCCATTGAAAATTTTAAAATTCAACTCATTTACGAAACTTAATTTTATTTCCCGAGCATTATGGGTAATAGATGCAATTTTGTTCTAAATTTGACCATAATCATATATTCGAATCAATCAAGTCAACCGACCTAACAAGTAACCGGTAAAAATGGAAACGCACATCACGCCGCTAATTTATACACAAATTGAAAAGGCCGATTTCTTCACTTCATCACTCACACTTCCTGCATTTCCCCAATTACATCAGCCCTGATTTCACTGAATTGATAATTGGAAGTTGAAACACGCGCATTCTCTCTCTCTATAATTGTGGTGCAATTTGCAAAAACTGGGGCATATATTCGTTATGTGAACAAGGAAAGACGAATTTCAATCAATTTTCTCAATCGTCTTTTCTGTGAGAAATTTTGGTAATGGCGGCATTTTGTTTGCTGTTTTGCATCAGCTTTGGTTTAATGGTGGGCGTGTGTTGGGCTGCGGACCCGTACAACTCCTTCGACTTGGAGCTCTCTTACATTACTGCTTCTCCTCTTGGCGTTCCACAACAGGTGCGAATCGTTCTTCGATTTTGGAAAATTGAACATTGTTTTCTGTTCTGTTTGGCGAATTAGATCTGAAAGAGTGAAGTAGTCGGCAATTTCGCTGTTTATGGTATTGTTCTGTTTGCTGTTGGGACGGATTGATTTCTGCCAACTTTTATTTTGTTCTGCAGCGTTGTTTTGTTGTACGTTGAAAGTAGATTAAACCTAGAAGAAAAGTGGTTTATGAACCACATATGACTGAAATGGAAGGTTTTCCTATGATAATTTGATGAAAAGGTGCTTCAATTTTAGATTGATCACTATACATTTGATCAATTCCCAGATCAGGACACTTTTCATGTCTAATTTTGAATTACTGGCTCATAATCCACAGCATAATTTACTCTCTATTTTTGGTTGGAGACAAATTTGGTTGATTTTTATTCATGGAAAAAGGAGTGGCGCGAAATGCTGGTTTGGGAATTTAATTTTTTTGTCCATTTTCATTTCAACTTCAATTTTATATTCTGCTGCTTTTTCCTGTTTTGAACACTGTGGCTCTACTATTGTCTCTTTTTTCTGCTCGCATAATGTGAAGAAATTGGTGAATTTAGCCTTTTCAGATGATGGTAAATTCTGTGCTATAATGCTATTGATGTCCTTTACAAGTTGTAGCAGTTAAATGGAAATTCCCGGGTCCTTTTATTAATGTCACAACTAATTTCATTTTTTTGTTCTTGCTTCCATTTTAAATACTTACTGTTTTTCTTGTTTTGAACTCTGTGGCTCTACAGTCTACTATTGTCTCTTTTTCCTATTCACATAATGTGAAGAAGATGGTAATTTTTTTTTACAGATGATGGTAAATTCTGTGCTATTGATTGCCCTCTACAAGTTATAGCAGTTAATGGAAAATTCCCTGGCCCTGTTATCAATGTCACAACTAATTACCATGTTGTGGTAAACGTGAAGAATAAGTTGGATGAAGATCTTCTAATCACATGGTAAAGATTTATGCCAAAGTATTATATAAACCGGTTTTGCTGTGCTTTTGTTTTGCATTTTGAGTGTATTTTTAAACAATATTAGTTGTTTCATTATAAGTTTCTAGTTTGATAGTGTAGTTGTTTCATCGTAAGGTATTAATTGTTTTACTGTAAAGTGATAGTTGTTAAACATTTGCATTGTAAAACTGTTTGGATAACTCAATATGACCAAATCAATATTTGTCTCCCTATTTACATATGACCAACTCAATATTTGTCTCCCTAGCAATGGATAACCCCCCACCCCTCCTCGGATGAATGATTGGTATTGATTTGCCTGTAGGTCCGGAATCCAGATGCGCCGTTCTTCATGGCAAGATGGGGTTTTGGGTACAAATTGCCCAATACCCGCAAAATGGAACTGGACCTACCAATTTCAGGTGAAGGATCAGATTGGAAGCTTCTTTTATTTCCCATCACTGAATATGCAGGGAGCATCAGGTGGATTTGGTCCTTTTATTATAACAAGACGAGATATTGTTTCTCTGCCTTTTGATACTCCTTATGGGGACATAACCATCATGATTGGTGATTGGTATACTCGTAACCACAAAGTATGTGTTTTCTTGTTGCTCTTCGTTTTATTGAACTTAAGTGTAGATTGCACTATGATTTACTCTTATTGTGATCTTGTGAACAATGCATTAGGCCTTAAGGAAGTCCCTAGATAATGGTAAAAAGTTGGGTATGCCGAATGGAGTTCTCATTAATGGAAAGGGACCTAACAGATACAATACGACACTTGTCCCCGATGGTATTTACAAGGATGAGGCACTATCTGGATTATCTGATGATGATCTAACACCATATGTGCCGAAGCCTAAAAATCCTGAAGGCAAAGCTCCATCTAAGAGAGGAACGAGAAAGAGGAAGCAGGCTGTGAGTAAGCCTTCTGATGCATGTGCGAAACGTCAGAAAACACTTACTACAATGCTGCCTAAGAAGGATGGTATACCTTCTGAAGGTCTTCAAGATGAAGGAAGTGATGTTGAAATTCTGGAATCAGACGAAGATCAACCTGAAGAATCAGGTCGAGAGTTAATGCTGGTGAAAAACCTAGTTCAGGTGGAAACCCGTGGAGCTGATGTACAACCTGAAGATAATCAGTCTGATTCTGAACCATCAGACTCAGCTCACATAAGTTATCTTTTCAGAGGGCATGAAACCACCTACTGCCCCACTTCACCCACCTCATCTTCAAAATCACCTTCACCTGAACCCTTAACCAAAAAAACTTCACCCTCACCCGAACCATCAACCAGACAACCACCTTCAACTGAACCTTCCACCTGGAAATTGTTTACCCCTTCTCCCTCTCGAACTCCCTCTCCCAAAATAACTTCAACATCAGAACCACAACCCGATCAACCTTCAACCAGTCAACCAGAAAACCCTCCACCCCCTTTCGAATATTCACAGTTAAATCCACTGCTTTGGAAGTTCGCTCAGGAACCCCGTTCAAGAAATCATTCAGGAACTTGTTCCAACACCTGTTCTGGAACTCGCTCAGGAGGAGCAAGATGTTGCTGAGATTAAAGACATGTATGTCTCCATGTCTCATAATCCCTTCAACAAAAGGACCCTCCTCGAATCACCTGTACAAGAACACTCTACTACGTGTTTTTTTCTCACGTGATGTGAATGCCTATCTGGACGAGCACTTTCCTGAACTCATCGATCACATTGGGATCAGACAGCAGATGGAGGAGATAGTCTTCTGGAGGAACATCAGACTCAAAGATATTGAAGACTTCCTAATTTTAATGAATGCCTTGGACTCTGATTACTTTGTTGACCTGGAAAAGAAGGCAAAGCAGAATGCCGGTGTATCCAGAGTAGCCGAACTCTGAGATCTTGATATCGATGGTCGGTGCACCGAAGCTTCCGTTTCGAAGAAGAAGAAACAGGTTATGATACTTATGCTTATACTGAGTATGAGCAACCTGCCGATGTACCAGGTATGGGTGCTGCAAATGAGACCCAGCCATGCAAGGTTTCAACATCTGGTCAGACTACTGTGCTAAGTGTTGATATCCTAGATCTGATTTCTACGAGAATACAAGATGGGATAAAAGCAATACAAGATGGGGTAAAAGCTTCAGTTGATACACAATTTACGACTCTTGCTGCAAATCTGATGCAGAAATGTGAAGAAGCTCAGAGCAACCTGATTGACAAAGAAAGGAAGCTAACTGTTGACCAGATCTCAAACCTAGTTGACAGTGAGAGGAAGTTAACAGTCGAGAAGATCACAAATATGCACGATTCTATTCTCGAATCGGTAACAAAACAAATTGACCCTCTTGCTGACAATATGAGGATCCAGACTGATATGCTTGGAGAGACGCAGGTTCTCTTGAAAAGTGTCTGGGGATCCTTGGAAAGGACTGATTCGTGTCTGGACAATAGCAGAAAAAGATTTGATCAATCTATTACTCAGGCCAAGAAAGTTATTGAATCTGGATTAAATAGGTTCCTGGGTACTGCAACTACTTCTGCAAATGTTCAGATCACTCCTCTTGCTGTGGAAGAACTTAAGGAGGAGATAACACGTCAATTTCAGGCCTTGAATCTCAAGTTGTCACACCTTTTTGATGCAACCAGAAAGGGGGAAGGACAAGATAAAGAAAAACAGATGCAGATTTTAAAAAACAACATATATGGTAACTGTTGATTTACCAGAAGTGACCCATTCTGGTTTACCTAAGGTCACTCCATCTAATGCCACTCCTTCTGAAGTCACCCATTCTGAGATCGCTCCTACTGCTGAACTAAAATAATCTGTGGATCAACACATCAAGGAGATCGAGGCTCAGGGAAAAGAAATCAATAAGTAGAAGACAGCCCTGTCTGAAGTTGTTTCCAGGGTGGACAAGATTGAAGACTTCTCATCAACTGCACAGAAAAGATTTGATCAGGAGGATCAGGCGAAAAGTCTCGAGTTGGCAAAGAAGCTGCAGAGAGAAGAAGACACTGCTGAAGAAAGACAATTGCGGAAAGGCAAGCAAGCTGAGAAGCAAATCAAGAAGCTAATCGTGACCCAGACTCAGTTGCAGACATCAGATGCTGATAAAGAAGAACAACTGATGAGGCGTGGGGTCATTGAAGCAGCTATCAAGAAGAAGAAGCTTCTTTGAAAGGCCGGTCCGACCAAAGATATGTCAAAAGGAAATCTAAGATGGCAGCAGATGCAGAAGAAGTAGATTGGGAAGAGAGAGCTTTCCCTGCGGAAGTTGAAAGCATTCTGGTGGCCAGACGAGACTTGCTTCCTGAATGGACAAGGATTAAAATCGACTGGCTGAGCGACGTCTACATTATTCAGAAGATACCAGAACATGCCGATCAGGGTGAATTTGATGCTGAGTTTCAAAACTGGCTGGAGATCAAACATCCCAAATTCTTCAAAGTGGTGATGCATGAAGGAAAAATCATGTCATTAACTCCCTCTGCACCCAAATTTCAGACAATGATTCCACCACTCAGAGCTGATAACTCTCTTGACCCAATTGGATTCAAACAACTCTTCTATGATTTTGCTAAGAGAGGAGACATTATTGAGAGTGAAAGATTGGAGACCTTGCTGCAGAGAATGTACAAGATTTTCAACATTCCAGAAAGTCTTCAGAAGTTTGCTTATTGAAGGAATCAGAAGATGTCTTAGATCAGGTGAAAGGTAAAATTTGTACATGTAATCATCATATCTTATATATAAAATAAGTTACCTTTCTGATCTTAAGACAACATCTCATTGTCTTCTGATTTCTGTTGTTTATGTTTTTACATTTCGCATGGTTATCTGTTTTTCTGATTATATGTTTTGGTTCCATCAAAAAGGGGAAATTGTTGGGAAATTTGTATTTAGTTTTGATGGAAGTTCCAAAACAGTTTGTAATAGGACCAATCGAATCAAGAATGATCGATATCTTAGAATCGAGTTAGGATGACCAAATTTGAAATGTATAGACAGCTGATGTATAAGGTAGGTAACATATTGAGAGGGAACTCAATATGTATAGGTCAGGTCAGTTAGTTGAATGATCAGTTAATTAGATGATCAGGTGAAGACATGAAGCCAATAGATCAGAAGACCTGAAGATTAGAAGACTACCAGAAGATCAAGATCCGCACGGAGAAGACCGTAAGACCTACATCACCTAGTCTCGCTAGTTGAAGCTAAGACAACCGCATCGAAGACTCTATCAGTAGACCGATCAACAGAATCGATCAAAGTCACCACACCAGTGTCAATCGATGTTACACCAGTCATACGTTGTTGATCTGAACAAAGAGAATGTCAACTTTAAGTGGTAGAACAAACACTGAAAAGTGTACTTGTTAACCAATGAGAACAAGACACGTATGCACTGAGCTGACAATGCGGGATTCGGCGCTGCAGAGTCAAACGGCTATAAAGGACAACTATACACGCTTTAGGCCATGCCGTTCCTGGAAGTACGTCACATCAAATCCTGCAAACCTACCAAATATAGCCGGAAATTCAAATTGCTCTCCAACGGCTCTTTGATTTCGAGGTCTATAAATATGGGATTACTCTTCAGAGTGAGAGACGGGAATTATCAAGAAGCTCAAACTATAGCAAAATTTTCGCACGAAGAACACAAATTTGAAGAATATTTCTAAGTGTTCATCCCATTGTTCTTAGCATAGAAATTTCATCCTCTAGCTTTTGGCTACATAAACACTAGGATAGATTTTCAGTTGGAACAACAACAAATCTTTACCCAAACCCAAAAGTTAGGTTAAGTTTGTTTTGCAAGATTTCAGACTAGGGTTTCTAGTTCTGATTTCTGGGATCGGTTGAGTGAGAACTCTCTAAACATCTATTGGTTGTAATGTGTTGGACTAACACAATAAACTAAGTCCAGTTGGTTAAGTTGGTTAAGTTGGTGCCCCTTGTGATAGGGAAGAGTGGACGTAGGACTGGTGCCCCTTGTGCATTTACTTGCTCTTTACTGCTTTACACTATTGCACACAACTAGGTTTAAAACTGCATACATTTTCTGAGTTAATATCAGTCTGCACCAAACAACTGATCTGATCAGTTTGACAATTTAGTCAGCTGATTGAAAACAGACTTGAGAATCTGATTTGATAAAACTGGTTTTTCACACGGGTATAAACTAGCTTCCGCACAATCAGTTAAACTGATAGATACCGAACTGATATGCCCTCAGGCGATCAGTAAGTTGGATATCAGTCCATACTGATTCACTTGCACTCTGATCAGGCAAACTGCAATCACACCTGATCTGCACGAAAAAGTTTTCAGAAGTCTATTCACCCCTCCCCTCTAGACTTCTGCCCTCACGAAACCCGTTCGGGACCTACAAGCAAGCAATTGTCGGAAATAGAATTAAATAGTCCAGAAAACAAAGAAAAACACGTTGCGCACGCACGCCTAGGTGCTATCACGCACATACAGAAGCCCACATGCGCTCCCACGCGCAGACAAGCGCCGACGAACGCGTGAAGTACACGCGCCTTCTGATGCGACTATGCGTTCAGTGCACGCGCCGCTTCACCGCTATGCACATGGCTACCACATGTCAATGTTTCGGCAGGGTTGACCAAGTATGAAATTTTGAAAAACCAGAAATTACAATTAGGTCCCTAAAAAGTATCTAATTTTCAAAAGGCAACCCCTCAAGTTTCTGAAAATTTTCCATTTAGTCCCAAAATTCTACAGAATTTTTCAAAAACCATAAGTTACTCAATACATGACCCAAATTAACAAATAATATACCAAAAGAATCGTTTAGGAACATAGAATCTGTCTATACTAATATTTTTCCATGATTCATATTGTATAGTCCTGAATTTTTGGTCAAAGTCACTGTAAATTTTCAAAAAAAAAAAAATTATCTTGAAAACTCTCTAGTATTCATCAAAACTACACAACGCATATACAGTAAAATATTTGTCCCTAATTCGATCGTTTCAAAAAATCCAAATTATGCAGCGGATATTAGAAAAAAATACAGTCAACATGTTTATAAAGAGAACAGAGAAAACATACATCTCAGGCATCATGCGAACGAGAATCACAACAATGCAAACGAGAATCCATCATATTGGTTGTGATACCATTGTTGGATTATTCCTATTAGAAAGAGTACATACCTTTCTTCTGAAATATTATTTCAGAAGAAGAATTAAAGAAGCAGGGTTAAATTCTACATCACACTGGATCCTCTTGGTTCGAAATGGAATCACACAAACTGCATTCAATATTCACAATTTAAGAGCCTTTGATGTAGTGTTTAATGATTTACGTGAGAATTTCTTTCGTAGAGTCTCAAGAGGCGTGAAAGCTAGAAAACATAAATAATAAAGGAAAGCCCATTTATAGTAACTACGAAAGCAATTTTTCTCATTTCAAAATAATTCAAATCTTGGAAGAGTTATCCGTAACTAACTCCCAAAATTATTTAATCCCTTTCTTTTATTTTCAAATTACATGTGTGGATTTAATTAATTATATTAATTAATTATATTAACTAATTAATTAATACTTTCACGCACAATATTTAGAAAAGAAAAACTATTAAAACAAAAAATGTCTCTATAGACCAAGAAACAAATAAAGAATTCATGATGCTTTTCAGCTACATGCAAAAAGTACATTTCTACAGATAATAATATTCAGGAATTTGAGTGTAAAATCATTCAAAATATTCGAATAAATATATAAAATGGATCATATTCTTATGCTTCATTTTTTCCGTGTGCAACAATTGATCTCGTTGAAAAAGTTGCGAGCAACATAACTAGTTCGAATTTGATTATATACCCCATGACCACATAGTTTCATCGGGTCAAGCCAACAGTTGTAATCATCAACTGTAGGGGAGGCGCCGCGGCCATAATTGTTGCATTAGGTTGCAGACTAAATCATTTCTTCAAACGAAAACGACTTACTGTCATCATGGTATCATGCATCTTTGACATACATAATGCTTATCTTTATAGTATTATTACTATTATTATTGTTATGTTACATGATTATTTTTTATATAAATATGTCTTCTTAGCATTTATTTAAATAACAGTTTTTTTTAGTAAACCTTCTCATAAAAATACTTAATTATTTATCTTAATGAACTCTTCATATTGATAAATGTAAAGCATAAACTTCTTGAATAATATTATACAAAAAAAATATAAATATTTAATGTGTCTTATAGGGATTGATTGTTTTAACAATAGATGAGTTCATCCCTGTGTTGAAGCCGTGTTGTCGATCTGCATGCCATGTTCATAAGAAGATCCACTAGGTAGTATTCTTCTATTTCATCGCCATTATATCTGTAGCTTGTGCAGTATTTATGGCGTATTTAGGTAATCTAGTTAGTGCTCAATTTGATGATCATCATGATCAAACATGGTGGGAAATTGAGTTTGCTACTATGAATTTATTGTTTTCAGTAGGCTTTAGTTATGTAATACATCAGTGGGAGTGGGGGTCGACAACCCTTTCACTAGCAGTTGACATGGATTTTGCCGTTGGCTGCTTTTATCATGGAAGGAGAGCTTATCGAGTTAGGATGCCCACACATAGAGTCGGTCCTAACAAATTTTTGGCCTGGGGCGAATAAAAAATAGGACCCTATAAACAACAACATTAAAAATAATAATTCAATATATTACACACATGCATAGAAAATAATAATGTAAATGTAAAATAAGATCGAAAATATTTATTTATTTATT
Source organism: Stenogyne calaminthoides (assembly GCA_037126765.1). NCBI lineage: Eukaryota > Viridiplantae > Streptophyta > Magnoliopsida > Lamiales > Lamiaceae > Stenogyne > Stenogyne calaminthoides. The sequence goes on from JBBCBC010000011.1 coordinate 19,440,306, forward strand.
TAGTAATAACACATTAATATCAATATTTTAAGTTTATCTCGTACTTTATAACAATCTAAAATAAATTATAAAGACAATAATTTTATAATTACTAGTAATAAAATAATGTGTGTTGCATATTTTTATTAATATTTTCACATGTAATGATTGTGCATAGGTGTTTAAGTAGGTAGAGCACGAATGATATTTGCACATTTCGTGCACGATCAGCTGTACGGGCACATAAAAAATTAATTTTTTGCATGATCCTTACGTGCGCATTTCGTACAAATTTTGTGCTTGATTTGCACGTGCACGTTTCATGCACGGTTCGCACATGCATATTTCATGTTTATAATAATAAATTATTAACTATATACATTATATTTAAAAATTAGAAGATAAAAGATATTAAGTAGTAAATATATTTAAATTCTTTTAATAAAGACTTCTTATTGTTAACAAGGTTTAAAATTAATGAGCTTATATGCTCAATCATTATATTAGATATTGGTATATATATATACATATATATATGTATTTATGGATATACGAGTTTAAGTAGGCCCCAAAATTTAGGGGGCTGGTCGGTCGCCCTAGGGCCACCCCTATCCACACAAAATCCAAATGTTACTCATGGAGTCAACCTATGCATGTTAATCCCCTTATGGGTAACATGTATGGTGTTTGGATAAGGCCTAGACATCCACGTTATTTGTGGTTCAAAGTGGATCTATGAACCTAAAAATAGGCACCATGGAAATTCCACCGGTTATTATAGTCTGTATATCGTTATTCGGAGGGAAATTACTTATTAGTAAGAGCACAAATTGGATTTTTTTTTTTACATTCACAGGAATCATATTTGCAGATAATTGTATGAGACCATAAAGATGAGTGCATTTTTACTACTTTCCAAGGCATGTTGTTTAGCATAGCAGATACCCTCATTTCACTTGGAGTTGTTGAGCACTTTGAGGAGCAAGTGTCTCATTCGACAAGCAACTTGGCGATGACTTTCTACATGAGTGCGATCGACATAGGGAGTTTGGTCAGTAATGCATTTATAGTAGCTATCCATCACAACACATGCTGGTTTGGTGCATACATAGACCATAGTCACATAAACATATTTTATTGGGTATTATTCTCGACTATTTTGTTGCATCTGATCGTCTTCGTCATCTTCTCATTTTAACAAATCCTACGTAGAGCTTAGATAAAAAAAAAAGAGGTGAGAACCAATTATTTCAATTTTATTTAATATATTTATTATTATATTATTTCCATATATATTGCATTAATCAAATTAAATTTTATGTTATTGACTTGTTCCATCTATATGTGGAGCTAAGATCGAGCACCAACTACCGAATATGCTGCTCAACTGTGCGTACGTGTATATGCAGTGATCTATGTTCTGTAATTGACTACGAAATTGTACTTTGTAGAAATATTTCTTTGACCAGCTTTATGTATAACTCATTAGACAAACGATGATTATATTTGATAAATTCATATTAATACTGCTTGTGTATTTTTGTGTCATTAAATTTGAAATTAAGATGCATCTATTGTTATGTTTAGTATGTGGTTACATTGGTTGTGTAACTGTTTTTTAGGACTTGATCCAAGAGAAATTTAGGAGAATTTTGTGTGTGAGTTCAGACCTACTGCAATACTGTCCTATAATTTCATAAATTCAATATTTATTCAGTATTATTACCTTGCGGAACCACGTAATTGAAATAATATTTTTTTTATATCTTGGTGCGTATTATATTGCCTTGATTTTTGCATTTGGTGAGTTTTGCTGGATCTGGTATATTTGCTTTGTTGTAGTTTTGGGAGCATGGTTAGCTTTGTTTCAGTTTAATGTTTTTCTTGATCGGTTTTCATGTGTTGGGGGGGGAATGTTGCTATATTGTAAGATTTAGTTAATAAGTATTGTACTCTTGGTTTAGTTATTTAGTGCACGGTGCTTAAGTTTTAGGATTGGTGGTAGGGTTTATCTGAGGGTAGTATTGTACTCATAGTTATCACCATTTAGTTTCTTGTCTTTGTTCAACTCAGCGATAATAGATTTTTATGTCATTTGTCTAGTATTTGCAAGAAGTGATTAAAAAAAAATGTAAGTTCACATGTATTATAAAATTTTAGGTCCAAGATTGACATCCAAGATTGCAAACACAAGATATGATTTAGAAAAATAACTTAAAGCCATTAATCATCAACCATATCATGCATCTCAAAATTGGATTCAATCTCCAAAACATCAAATTGCATAAGTTTTAGCAATTACTAATAATTCAAAGCTGAAACATCCCACTACCCAATATGAAATAACAAGCTTATATAAAACATACATCCAACATATATGTACTAAAGCAACAATTATTTCATACAAAAGCAGTTTTTCTAAAAAACTAACATAAGTCTAATAAAACAAACTACTAAAACTAATAGTCATATAAAAATACAACTAGCGATGTCCTCTTAAGTAAAACAAGTCACGTCTACTTCTCACAAGGGACTTAATTTCCTTTTCAAAAGTTTTTGCAGCAGTATTATGAAAAACATTATCAAAAGAGTCCAACAGGAAATTCATCATCTGATTGTTTATTTTATTCCTCATATTAAGAACACCAGATTGACGAACTCCCCCATTTCTTAAACATGCCGACCGTGAAGCTTGTTTACATTTTTCATCAACAATCATTTTTATTATGACCTCATGACCAGTAGGTACAACATCAAATGTTGATAATTTAGCCCAAAAAATAGTTTAAAGTTCAGGTGTTAGCGAATTAGCCCAAACAAAAGGAGTGTCTATTTTAGGGCCTACGATCGATGGAAACATCTGTCTCCGAACCAAAAACTCCAAGTTGATGTGCATGTCATACATGCATATAATTTTTCATCTAGAGTTTGATCTTCTTTCATTTTGTAATTAAAAAAAACATTCAGGCATTGTTTTCTTTTGGTGAATGTTTTGCATAGAGACAGTTCTTCTGCAATGCATACCTAAAAAATGAGGAACTAACTGTTGGTCCCGGTGAAAAACCCATTTTGCGCGTGCGGAAGCAAACATTTCGTGCGATGCATATAAAAACAGGGGTGAAGGAATGGTGATTACAGATTTTTGCGTTTTAAGCTCATGTGTTGTGTTTTGCTTATAATCGAATGCATATGACAATATAAGAACATAAAGCAATAAAGAACACAACAAAGTATAGTGGTTCGGAGACTCAAGCTCCTACATCCACTCTCCCTGTTCTAGGGAAATTCCTTCAAACACTTCCTGGAGCTTTCTGACTACCTCGCTTAGTTTACTTACTCAACTCGGCCTGAGCTTTCTGACTACTCCACGTAGTTTACTTACTCAACCCGACCTTGAGCTTTCTGACTACCTCTGTAGTTTACTAACTCAAACTGGACTTATCACCCTCTCGGGCTCGCCTCTTAGATGTTTAACGAGTTCACACTCCTTCGGGACTTATCACCCTCACTCGGGATTGCCTAATCAACTACATCACTTCACCACTAGTTATCTCTTACGGGAATGGGTTTGGGTTTGGTGTTGTCTCCAACTATGGTGAGATTTTCCCTTACAATGGTTTAGCCTCAATGCTAAGGTTGGGAAAATCTCTCTAAGCTTAAGATACATCGTGGGTAGCTTAGGTTGGGTTCTAGAACACTCTTTGAATATATATGTATATCTACAGACTTGTGTTCTAGGGTGGGAATGCTTTGGGTATAACTCTCTTTGGCTCTGTAGCATCTCGTGCTATATTCTCCACGCATCCACACATTAGAATGATGAAAGACCTTGTATTTATAGTGTGGATTTGAATGTTACCGTTGGAGAGAATCACATTCAAATCCATACTATTCTTGTAAGTCTGGCCGGCTTCTTCAAATTTGGGTTGTCTTCCTCTCATTAGTCCACGTCACCGATTCTAACGGCTATATTCCTCCATTCCTCGCCTTGGAATCATTCAGATTCTCTGAGTCTCGGTGTCTTGAGAGACATCTTGAAGTCTTCGATTATCTGAGTCTTGAGTTTATCTCGAGTCTCGAGTTTCTCATCTGAGCCTCGGTTTATCCGAGCCTCGGGATACTTGATTCAAAGCAGACTTCTCTTCAATGGACCTTGTCGATCAGGCATCTTCGACACTCGGTGGACCGAGTTCGGTTCTCTGGTCGAGACATCCCGACCTTCAGTCACTTTGACTTAGGCTATCGATTTCTTCTTTGATCCGATCGGCTCAACCGATCCGATCAACACTTCTTCGATCAATATCTCGGGATAGCATCAGTCAAGACATTAGGTTTAACATATCAGTTTAGAACATCTGATCTCAATCACGTCTGATCTTGATCATCTGCTCATCTTCATATCCGATCTCGATCACGTCCGATCTCGATCGATCTCATCTCGCCCTCTTCCGATCTGCAACCTTCTCTTCGATCTTCCGGTCGGTTTCTTCCGATCGGCTTTGTCTACTCTTCTAATCACCATATCACTGACTATTTCTTCCGATCATCCGATCGTTCGTTTCCGTCATCCGATCTTCCGATCACCGGCTTTAGCTTTTCTTCTTTTCTGATTTTGCACAGCTCATCAGTTAACTCGGAACTCATCTAACTCATCTGATCTCGATCAGTCTCATCTGCTCCTCTTCTGATCTTGATCATCTACGTCTAATTTCGTGAGTTCCCCCTCAATTTGTTCGCTCGTTCCCCCTAAACTTGTTATCTGTAAATTAACTTTAATAACACAAGTTGATAATGTTTTGACATAATTCATCAAAACTAAAATATCCCAACGCTAACCAATAAAATTATTTAAACTTACTACACATGAATACAAATCTTTCTCATACGTAAAGGAAAACACATTTCCAAGCATAGTAAGTTAATTCACAAGTGAATTAAGCATTGGTCCTCAAATTCATAGATAAATAAATATTTAAACATTCACAACTCAAATGCCACATAACATGTCAATTATGAATCTACATAGAAAAACAAGCTTACATGAATTTTTGGTGATAAAAACGGAGTTAAAATTAGCTCAAACGAGTCGAATGAAAATTGAAAGACCAAGCAATCACCAGAAATAACATTAAACAGTCCAAAAAATGAAGTAAAATGTGTCGCGCACTCGCGCATACAAAAGCCCACATGCGCTCCTACACTCCGACACGCACTCCCACACACCGACAGAAGCCACCGCGTGTGGAGCCCACGAGCCGACAAATGCGTGAAATACACACACCTCCCGTCGCGACTGTGCATTCTGTTGGGATATGGGTTCCAGCAGTTCCCAGCCAAGGTCGTGTGCCAGATGCGAGTCCTGAAATATGGCCTGATCATAGCACGGCTAAGGCATTCAACACAAGGCACGTTAAAATGAATTGATTAGTACTACTCATACCAACAAGGTGCATCTTCTTTTCTGGTGTCCATTGTGAAAGAACTCTAAAGTTAAGCGTGTTTGGCTTGGAGCAATTTCATGATGGGTGACCCCCTAGGAAGTTTTCAGGGTGTGTGCGAGTGAGGACAAAGCACGCTAGAAAAGACCCGTGTTGGTTTGTAAGGACAGTACATCAATTCTGATTGTGCTCTCGGTCCAACACATTCAGTGCACGCGCCGCTTCGCTGCTATGCACATGGCTGCCACGTGTCGACGTTTCAGTAGGGTTGACCAAGTTTGAAATTTTAAAAAACCAGAAATTGAAATTAGGTCCCTAAAAAGTATCTAATTTCCAAAAGGCAACCCCTCAAGTTTCTGAAAATTTTCGATTCAGTCCCAAAATTCTACAGAATTTTCCAAAAACCATAAGTTAATGAATACATGACCAAAATTAACAAATAATATACCAAAAGAATCGTCTAAGAATGTAGAATCTGTCTACACTAATATTTTTCCACGGTTCATACTATATAGTATTGAATTTTTGGTCAAAATCTCTGTAAATTTTTCCAAAAACAAAGAATTTTTTGAAAACGGTAAGGCCAAAAAATTATGAAACTCTATAATATTCATCAACACTATACAACGCATATACAGTAAAATATTTGACCCCTAATTCGACTATTTCAAAAAATCCAAATCATGTAGCGGATTTTAGAAAAAAAGAACTACAGTACGACATGTTTATCAAGAGAACAGAGAAAACATAAATCTCAGGCATCATGTGAATGAGAATCATAAAAATATAAACGAGAATCCAACATATTGACTCTGATACCATTGTTGGATTATTCCTACAAGAAAGAGTAGATACACTTCTTCTGGAATATTATTTCAGCGGAAGAATTAAAGAAGTCGGGTTGAATTCTACATCACACTGGATCCTCTTGGTCCGAAATACAATCACACGAACTGCTTTCAATGTTCACAATTTAAGAGCATTTGATATAATGTTTAATGATTTACGTGAGAATTTCTTTCGTAGAGTCTCAAGAGGAAAGCCATTTATCGTAACTGCGAAAGCAATTTTTCTCATTTCAAAATAATTCAAATCTTGGGAGACTTATCCGTAACTAACAATCAAAATTATTTAATCCACTTCCTCTTATTTTCAAATTACATGGGTGGATTTATTAATTGTTGAGAAATTTAGAGTTTTGATGAAAGTTCCAAAACACATGTAATAGGACCAGTCAGACCTGTTAGCTGACTGATGTATAGAACAACTGATGTATAAGATAGGTCACATATTGAGGGGGAACTCAATATGTATAGGTCAGATCAGTAGATCAAAAGACCAGCTGAGAACAAAAACCAGCTCAAGTCAAAGGCCGAAAGGCCGTGAAAGATGTAAGATCGATTTATCCGTAAAGTCAGATGATCAGAGTGAAATCATGAAGCTCAAATTCAGAAGACCTGAAGATCAGATGACTACCAGAAGACCTACATCAACCGAGTTTGCTAAGTTGAGCTAAGACAACCGCACCGAAGACTTATCGATAGATCGATCGGTTATGGCGAATCGATCGTCACCACACCGTGGTAACTAATGTTTCACCAAGTCATACGTTGTTGATCTGGACAAGAAGAATGTCAACTTTAGTTGGTAGAACAAACACTGAAAAGTGTTATTGTTAACCAATGAGAACAAGACACGTATGAACGGAGCCGACAATACGGGATTTTGTGTCAAACGGCTATAAAAGACAATTATCCATGCTTTCGACCATGCCGTCCCTGAAGCATGTCACATCTAATCCTACATATCTACCAAATATAGCCGGAAATTCAAATTGCTCTCCAACGACTCTTTGATTTCGGGGTCTATAAATATGGGATTCCTCTTCAGAGTGAAGATACAGAAATTATCAAGAAGCTTATACTATAGCTAAATTTCCGCACGAAGAACACAACCTTGAAGATTATTTTTCTAAAGTGTTCATCCCATAGTTCTTAGCACATAAATCTCATCCTCTAGTTGTTAGGCTACTTAAACACAAGGATAGATTTCAAGTTGGAACAAACAACAAATCTTACCCAAAACCCAAAGTTAGGTTAAGTTTGTTTTGCAAGATTTCAGACTAGGGTTTCTAGTTCTGATTTCTGAGATCGGTTGAGTGAGAGCTTTATATATATCTGTTGGTGTAATGTGTTGGACTAACACAATAATCTAAGTCCAGTTGGTTAAGTTGGTGCCCATTGTGATAGGGAAGAGTGGACGTAGGACTGGTTGTCTGAACCACTATAAATCTTGTGTGCATTTACCTGTTTGATTAACTGCTTTACACTATTGAACACAACCTTGATTAAATCTGCATACATATTCTGAGTTAGGATCAGCTAGCACCAACCTATTGATCTGATCAGATTGACTCCATAGTCATCTGATTGAAAACAACATCGGAATCTGATTTGTCATAAACTGGTTTTTCACACGGGTATAAACTAGCTTTCGCACAATCAGTTAAACTGATAGACACCGAACTGATCTGTCCTCAGGCGATCAGTAAGTTGGATATCAGTCCAAACTGATTCACTTGCACTCTGATCAGGCAAACTGCAAACTCCTGATCTGCACGAAAAAGTTTTCCGAAGTCTATTCACCCCTCCCCTCTAGACTTCTGCCCTCACGAAACCCGTTCGGGACCCTACATTAATTATATTAATTAATTAATTATATTAACTAATTAATTAATACTTTCACTCACAATAATGAGAAAAGAACAATTATTAAAACAAAAAATGTCTCTACGGTGAAATAATGTAGCCCAAGAAACAAAAAAAGAATCATGATGTTTTTCAGCTACATGCAAAAAAGTACATTTCTACATATATTGATATTCAGGAATTTGAGTGTAAAATCATTCAAAATATTCGAATAAATATATAAAATGGATCATATTCTTATGCTTCATTTTTCCGTGTGCAACAATTGATCTCGTTGAAAAAGTTGCGAGCTACATAACTAGTTCGAATTTGATTAAATACTCCATGACCACATAGTTTCATGGGGTCAAGCAAACAATTGTAATCACCAACTGTTGGGGAGGCGCCGCAGCCATGATTGTTGCATTAGGTTGCATAGTAAATCATTTCTTCAAAGGAAAACGATTTAATGTCATCATGGTATCATGCATCTTTGACATATATACATCATGCTAAGTTTATCTTTATAGTATTATTGCTATTATTATTGTTATGTTACACGATTATTTTTTATATCAATATGTCTTCTTTGCATTTATTTCAATAACAGTTTTTTTAGTAAACCTTCTCATAAACATTTTGTTTCAATTTATGAATATAATTTTTTAAATACTTAATTATTTATCTAAATGAACTCTTCATATTGATAAATGTAAAGCATAAACTTTTTGAATAATATTATATAAAAAAGAATATAAATAATTAATGTGTCTTATAGGGACTGATTGTTTTAACAATAGATGAGTTCATCCCTGTGTTGAAGCCGTGTTGTCGATCTAGATGCCATGTTCAGAAGAAGACCTACGAGGTAGTATTCTTCTATTTCATCGTCATTATATCAGTAGCTTCTGCAATACTTAGGGCGTACATAGGTAATCTAGTTAGTACTCAATTTGATGATCACCATGATCAAACATGGTAGGAAATTGTGTTTGCTACTTTGAATTTATTAGTTTCAGTAGGCTTTAGTTATGTAATACATCAGTGGGAGTGGGGGTTATCATCACTAGCGGTTGACATGGCTTTTGCAGTTGTCTGCTTTTATCATGGAAGGAGAGTTTATCGAGTTAGGATGCCCACACACAGAGTCGGTCCTAACAAATTTTTGGCCTGGGGCGAATAAAAAATAGGACCCTTTAAACAACGACATTAAAAATAATAAATCAACATATTACACACATGCATAGAAAATAAGAATGTAAATCTAAAATAAGATCTAAAATATTTATTTATTTTTTTGGTAATAACACATTAATATTAATATTTTAGGTTTAACTCGTACTTTATAACAATCTAAAATAAATTATAAAGACAATAATTTTATAATTACTAGCAATAACATAATGTGTGTTGCGTATTTTTATTAATATTTTCACATGTAATGATTGTGCATAGGTGTTTAAGTAGGTAGAGTACGAATGATATTTGCACATTCGTGCACGATCAGCTGTACGGGCACATACCGTGCAAATTTTGTGCATGATCCTTACGTGCGCATTTCGTACAAATTTTATGCTTGATTTGCATGTGCACGTTTCATGCACGGTTCACACATGCATATTTTGTGTTTATAATAATAAATTAATAACCATATACATTATATTTAAAAATTAGAAGATAAAAGATATTAAATAGTAAATATATATTTAAGTTCTTTGAATAAAGACTTCTTATTGTTAACAAAGTTTTAAATTAATGAGCTTATGCTCAATCATTATATTAGATATTGGTATATATATACATATATATATATATATATATATATTTATAGATATACGAGTTTAAGTAGGCCCCAAAATTTAGGGGCCTGGGCGGTCGCCCTTCTCGCCCCAGGGCCACCCCTACCCACACAAAATCCAAATGTTACTCATGGAGCCAACCTATACATGTTAATCCTCTTATGGGTTTGTATGGTGTTTGGATTATACAAGGCCCAGACATCCACGGATTTTGTAGTTCAAAGTGGATCTATGAACCAAAAAATGGGCCACATGGAAATTCCACCTGTTGTTAGTCTATATATCAACATTCGGAGGAGAATTACTTATGCGATTATTTTGAAAATTGACAAAAAAGAGAAGAAGGAATCAACTTACTAGTAAGAGCACAAATTGATTTTTTTTTTTTACATTCATAGGAATGATATTTGCAGACAATCGTATGGGACAATAAAGATGAGTGCATTTTTGCTACTTCCCAAGGCATGTTGTTTAGCATAGCAAATATCCTCATTTTGCGTGGAGTTGTTGGCACTTTGAGGTGCAAGTGCCTTATTCGACAAGCATCTTGGCGACGGCTTTCAACATGAGTGCGATCGAAATCGAAAGTTTAGTTAGTAATGCATTTACAGTAGCTATCCATCAAAACACACGCTGGTTTGGTGCATATGTAGATCATAGTCGCATAAACAGATTTTAATGAGTATTATTCTCGGCTATTTTGTTGCATCTGATCGTCTTCGTCATCTTCTCATTTCAACAAATCCTACGAAATGCATATATAAAAAAAAAAGGTGAGAACCAATTATTTCAATTTTAGTTAATATAATCAAATTAAATTTTGTGTTATTGACTTGTTCCAGCTATATATGGAGATAAGATCGAGCACCGGTTACCGAATATGCTGCTCAACTGTGCGTATGTGCATGTGCAGTGATCTATGTACTGTAATTGACTATAAAATTGTATTTCGTAGAAATATTTCTCTGATCAGCTTTATGCATTAGACAAACGATGATTATATTTGATAAACTCATATTAATATTGCATGTGTATTTTTGTGTTATTAAATTTGAAATTAAGATGCATCTATTGTTATGTTTAGTGTGTGGTTACATTGTTTGTGTAACTGTTTTTTAGGACTTGATCCAAGAGAAGTTTATGAGAATTTTGTGTGTGAGTTTCAGACCTACAGCAATACAGTCCTATAATTTCGTAAAATCAATATTTATTAAATATAATTACCTTGCGGAACCACGTCAATGAAATAGTATTTTTTTATATCTTGGTGTGTATTTCATACTGCCTTGATTTTTGCATTTGGTGAGTTTTGCTGCATCTGGTATATTTGCTTTGTTGTAGTTTTGGGAGCATGGTTAGTTTTGTTTCAATTTAATGTTTTTCTTGATTGGTTTTCATGTGTTGGCGGGGGAATGTTGCTATATTGTAAGGTTTAGTTAATAAGTATTGCACTCTTGGTTTAGTTATTTAGTGCACGGTGTTTATGTTTTAGGATTGGTGGTAGGGTTTATATGAGGGTAGTAATACTAGTTTATTAATTCAATAAAGTTAAGACTGGTGGTAGGGTTTATCCGAGGGTAGTATTACTAGTTTATTCAATAAAGTTTATGTATATGATGTTGCTTAATGTGTCGAAGTGTTACTCAGGGCCGCTCCTCCCTTGAGGCCGATGAGTCGGTCGACTTGTGCAAACTTCTTTATTACATACTGTATTTGTACTGGCCTAGGGCCATTGTTGTTGCTACTCCTCCTCTAGATGTACAAGGATCGAATCCTGTTTCTTTGAATTTTTTTTAGTTTTGGCTGCAAACAATATCAAATATGAATGGAGCAATCCAAATTATTTATAATGAAATAGGAGTAATATTTAAATAATATATAATTTATTTATTTTTTTAATTGTATAGTATTTCTTCAGTATCATGTTGTCTAGGTATATGTCTGGAAAAATTTAAAGAACTGAAGATTTGACTCAAAATCAAGGTGGCGTAATTTATAATTTGTTGGATGAAGAAAAGAGGATAATAATTTGGTAATGAAGAAGTGACTTAAATATGTACAACAACAAATGATAAAACATGGAGTATATTTTTTTAATATTATATATTATTTAGAATTTTGTACTGTTTTGAATACACATAAAATAAAATTATGAGGGGCCTAATATTAAAGACGACTCAGGCTTATGAATTCCTAGGACTGGCCCTGGTGTTACTTTATTATGTTGTTGATTTTTTTTCCATCTCTTCACTCTTCATAGCCTATTTGATGTTCAATAGGTCTGTCTATACAAATTAAGAACATTAAGATATCCACCAAATAGGACTTAATGGTATGATCTTCTAAATCCTAGGTTTTCTTGTTCCATCATCTAGCTTATGCATTCAGACCGGATGGTTCTATGAAATTATGTTGATACTTTCACATAATATGAGCAACGTAAGAGACATTTCTATTTTTCCTCCGGGGAACCTTTAGAATTTCAACTGCTAGCTTTCAGTTCACTTCGACTTTAAGTTGTGCAATGCTAGAAATTTCTTGTTTATTGTTTCAAAATCAAGGGCAATCTATAAGTCTTCCTTCTTCAACTGATGCAGGAACAACCTTTTCTGTATTTCAAAGAAGCACTCAAAGTCTAAAATAATTTTAGGACACTGACTTTTGGGGTGGCAATTTTAGGATACTTTTATTTCGAGATGCTGAATTTAGGACACTAACTTTTAAGTAAGCTAATTTAGATCAATTTTGACCCGAACTATCCTAATTCAGGCCCGAATCACTCAAACTCGGGCTGTTTAGCCACATTACATATTCTCACACATTAAATATTAAAAAAATTTGGATAATTCTTTAAACGAAATAAATTTTTTGGCCCCAATATCTTTCGGTCACCATCTACGACTTCCCCCAAATCTACTTTTCCCTTTAGGCCCCATTTGGTTCACATGACTTGATTGATTAATTATGATATGATTGAGTAGGATTGAGTAAGATTTGATTGATTGGACTGGATTGTTTGAACCAAGATATGTGTTTGAAATCCAAATTTTATAAATAAAATGCTATTATACAAAAAACAAAAATTGTAGCTAGTTAATAAGGAATATAATATAGTTTGACCAACTAATACCTTTTAGTTCTGTCAAGTAATACTTTTCACTTAAGTCCTTTCATTTTCATCAAGTTGTATCCGCTCATTTAAGTTGTAACAAACTTTCTAGATTCTCAATACACATTTACAGTTTTTGATTCAAAGATGAATTTGAACATCTTCTTCCATGGTATATGTTGTTCAAGGTTCTTAAACGCTAATCGATCCTGCTTATTGTTATTCCATGATCATCTTCTTATTTTTTTTATTCGCGTGTATCGTGATCCCTAGGGTTTTTGCGCGTTTATCTCGATTTCTGGATTATCGCTTTTGTTCGCGAAAATTCTTCTTGTTCTTTGCTTATTCTTGCGATTATTGCTCTAATTTCGCATTTATTGATCTCATGTTTGTGAATCCTGTTGTGGTGGATTCGAATTCACTGAATCGTCTCTTTTAGCCTTGCATCCGAACGACAATCATGCTATCTCGATTGTTCTTGATCCTTTGACTGGATCCAATTTTGTCTCATGGAGCCACGCCGTAAGACGTGCGTTGAGTGTCAAAAACAAATTGACGCTAGTTGACGGTTTGTTTTCTCCTCCGATTGAAGTCGATGACAGAGTTATGCATGCGGCGTGGGTGATGGCGAACGACTTGGTACTCACGTGGATCGTGAATTCGATTCATGTGGATATCAAGAAAACTCTTGATTATTTCACATCGGCGAAAGAGGTAATGGATGAACTCCATGTGAGGTATGGTTAGTCCGAATTAACGAGTGTTTATCATCTTGAAAAGACTCTGAGTGCGTTGTCTAAAGGTTCACAACCTTTTGTTAACTACTATAATCAATTCAAATTTGTCTAGGATGAGTACTTGAGCCATAAGACAGTCTTGAAGTGTTCTTGTCGTGTTATGGCATCGTGTACTTGTGATTTAACTTAACTTATAAGTAAGACTCAGGAAAAAAATGATGCTATAAAGTTTTTAATAGGCTTAGATGACTCATACTCTGCTATTCGAAGTCAATTGCTTTTGCAAGCTCCCTTTCCTCCATTGGCAAAAATTTATTCTCTATTGCTCCAAGAAGAATCTCAGAGGGGTTTGACTAAGCCTGATTATGTCCAGCCTGACTCTATTGCAATGTTGGTTAAAAATGTCAAGTTTTATAAGGATAAGAAGAAACCCTTGAAATATACTCATTATGATGCTCTTGGGCATACTATGGAGAGGTGTTTTCAAATCATTGGGTACCCTCCTGGTTGGAGGGGTCCCAAAGGCCAATGAAATGTTGATTCAAATGCTAATGCTACCATATTATCTCCTGTTAAAGATAATTCTCATATTTCTACTAACCATCTCTTTACACAAGAGTTATTTGAGCAATTTCTCAGTTTTGCAAAGCTTCTGAAAGGAAATGATGATACCACCAATTTGGGTGCTGGTGCATTTGCTCAAACTCAGGATGTAACTACTGGTGATCTTGTCTCAGGTTTGCATTTTTGTTCAAATTTTATTTCTACTTGTATAGTTGATATTGGTGCTAGTGATCATATGGTGCATGATTTGTCTTTGTTTACTTCATCACCACAAACTTATGATATTAAGATTAAGTTGCCAAATGATGCAATTCCTACTACTATACTTTCTGGTGATATCAAGTTAAATGATGATTTAACACTAGTGCCTGATTTCATGTTTAATTTGTTATCTATTTCACATCTAACCAAAAATACTAATTGTGTTGCTAGTTTTTTGGACTCACATTGTATTTTCTAGGACATTGCAACCAATAATGTGATTGGTTTTGCTGAGCAGCAATGAGGTTTCTATTTTTTAAAAGCTTCTAAACTTGTAATTCATTCTATTACATGTTCTTCTACTGCTTCTAATGTTGATTTTACTACTTGGCACACTAGATTAGGACATATATCTTCGAAGACCCTTTCTCTCATAAAGCAAATAAGTGTGAAAGGTGGAACGTTGAACTTAGTTTGTGAAATTTGTCCCCTGACAAATCAAAAGAAGTCCCCTTTTCCTGTTAGTCAACCTGTTACTAATGCATTTTTTTACTTGATCCACTGTGATGTTTGGGATCCATTTTCTATAACTTCTCATGAATGATACACATATTTCTTGACTATTGTTGATGACTTTAATAGATGCACATGAATTTATATGTTGAAATCTAAGGCTGCTGTTAAAATTTCTTTAGAATTTTTTTTTCAAATATGGTTAACACTCAGTTTTACACCAAAATCAAAACTTTGAGAAGTTATAATGGTACTGAATTCTCTTTAACTAAGTTTTACCATAAGATGGGTATTTTGCATCAAACTTCATGTGTTGAAACCCCCACAACAAAATTTGCATGTAGAAAGAAAGCACTAGTATTTATTACAAGTTGCTAGGTCTCTTCTTTTTCAATCCTGACTTCCACTAAAATACTGGAGCTTTTGTGTGCTAACTGTTGCTCATCTCATTAATAGGATACCCTTTGTTGTTATTAACAGTAAAACTTCTTTTGAAATGTTGTATAACAAGCTTCCTGACTATAGTCATTTAATAAACTTTAGTTGCCTTTGTTTTGCAAATATTCTTACGTCTCATAGACAAAAGTTTGATCCTAGAGCTATAAAATGTATCCTTTTGGGTTCTTTCTACATGAAAGGTTTTTAATTCCAGAAATGTCATGTTTTATGAACATATATACCCTTTTTTTAACAAACAAGCTACAACCAAGTTCATAAATGATTTAGTTTCTCATCAGCATACTCCTATTATACCTGATGATAATTGCTTAATTGAAAATATCAATGCTTTTATTCCATCAATACCCAGTGATGAATTTACTAGCATTTGTAATACTAATGAAACTTTAGTATCTGTGGTTGATCCTAGTGTTCATAGTGATAGTGTGCATCATAATGAGGTTCAAGAGCACCCTGTTAATGATGAACTTGAACTCAGAAGATCTTCAAAATCTAAAGTTTTGCCTGCTTATTTGAGTGTTAACAAAATCAATTTACCTAGTTCTCTTAATCATATTTCTGCAAATATGACCATCAAGTATCCTATATCTGATTTCTTGTCTAGTGAACATTTATCTGATTCTCATGCTCATTTTATTGGCAATATTTCTCAAATACCTGAGCCTAAAACCTATAAACAGGCTTGCACTGATGTTAACTGGAAAGAGGCAATGAACTCTGATATTAGATCCTTAGAGAGGACTAATACTTGGAGTTTAGTACCTGTACCACCAAACAAACTTTGCATTGGTTGCAAGTGGGTTTATAGAGTAAAATATAAACCTGATGGAAGTGTTGAAAGATATAAAGCCAGATTGGTGGCTAAGGGTTACACACATGAAGAAGGGATTGATTATTTAGATACCTTCTCCGATGTGGCCAAAAATCACAACTGTTAAAATTCTATTATCAGTGGCTATAAGTAAAAATTGGTTCATAATGCATTTCTGCATGGTGATTTATCTGAGGAAGTTTTTATGACACCACCACCAGGTTATTGTGATACCACTGATAATAGAGTTTTTAAGCTAAACTAAAGTGTGTATGGTCTCAAATAGGTTTCAAAACAGTGGTTCACAAAGCTCTTTGAAACTTTGATATGTTTTGGTTACAAACAATCTCTTGCTGATAATTCTTTATTTACTAAACTTACTGAGGTATCTTTTACAGTCTTACTTGTGTGGAGATAGTATGGATGAAATAAACAATGTCAAATCTTTCTTGCATGCGAAGTTTACCATAAAGAATCTTGGTAATCTGAAATGCATTTTTGGAATTGAGGTAGCAAGAAATACCAGTGGTTTACAGTTATGTCAAAGGAAGTATGCTCTATAACTTTTAAATGATTCTGGATACTTAAGAAGTAGACCTTACTCTACTCCTATGGGTTCAAAACAGGCCTTTTCCACATCAGAGGCTCCACTATTAGATGATTCTTCTGAATACAGGAGATTAGGAGGTATACTTGTTTACCTTGCCATTACCAGGCCGGGCCTTTCTTATGATATTCAAACTTTTACTTATGAGTAAGCCTACAACAACTCACCTTGCTGCTACTCACATGTTACTAAGGTATTTAAAATCTACTCCAGGTCAAGGCATCTTTTATTCTACTAACAACTCTTTCAAGATACAGACGTTTACAGATGCAGATTGGGCAAGATGCACAGATGTAAGAAAGAATATTACTGGATATGTCATTTACTTAGGCAATTCCCCCATATCTTGAAAGTCAAAGAAGCAAACATATGTTAGCAAATCTTCAGTTGAGAGTGAGTACAGGGCATTGGGAGCTACTGCAACTAAAGTTCAATGGATTCTATAAATCCTTCATGATCTGAACTTTCCACACTCACAACCTGCTTTGATCTACACTGACAGCAGAGCTGCATACTGCATGGCATACAACCCGGTGTTACATGAGAAAACCAAACACTTAGACATTGTTTGCCATTACACCAGAGAAAAGATAAAGGAAGGAATCATAAAGATTATTCAGATTCCTGCTGAAGAGAACTTGGATGATGTCTTATCAAAACCACAAGGGATAGAATATAGTTTGACCAACTAATACCTTTTAGTTGTGTCAAGTAATACTTTTCACTTAAGTCCTTTTATTCACTTGGTATAAATAGGACAAACTAATCATTCTTTCATTTTCATCAAGTTGTATTCGCTCATTTTAGTTGTAACAAACTTTCTAGATTCTCAATACTTATATTACAGTATTGATTCAAGATGAATTTGATCATCTTCTTCTACACTAGTCACCACGGAAATGAATTCAACAGTCTGGTAAAACCCACACGTTAAAGAAAATAGATCCTCTACTTTTTCTTTTTTCTTAATTTTTTTGTAAATGTAGTGGAGACAACCACATAATGAAGAGTAGCTTTCATGTCCACGGCCAGGTGCACTATGCAATTCAAATGTATATTTGAAACATTCAGTTTGTTTATACTAAGCGTTTCAATGAAATAAGTTACATGTTTCAAAAATGCAATTGAGTTACATGGTACACCTGATGCTAAAATTGACCATAATAAAATAATAATTGAAAATATAAAAGACTGGGACCCATAAATTCACAAGAAATTTACCAAAAAAGTACTCAAAGAAATGAAGAGAATACGGAAAATAGTGTTGGGTTTTCGGTCGCTATCTCCACCTTGATTTGGATTGTATACGGACTCAGGTCTCCTCTTCGGGTGGCGGTGCAGACATACGAATAAAACCTCTCAACTCTCAATCACAAAGACTCACTTGTACACTGATACTTTATTGCCTAGTAAACTTTTCCTTCTTGAAAAATTCTTTCCTTTTAAGCTTGATTTGAACTGTGATATAGAAGAAAATTTAGATGTGTTTACTAAGTTGATTCAGGATATTAAGGTGACTGGCGATAAACATATTGATGAATATTTTCATGTTGTTTTGTTGACTCTTCTAATGATGTTAAATCTGCTATTAAGTATGATAGAGACTTTATGACGCTTGACGTTGTAGTAAATGGCCTTAAGCATAGGGAAATGAATTTGAAATAGATGGGTGGTGGTGGTGTGTTAAGAATCCTTTAGGTGAGGTCATGTATGTAGGGGAAAAATTGGTACTGACGCATGATAGCTCTAATGATGAGAAATATGAATTTGGTAATAAGCTATAACCTCGTGGTAGACCTTGGATTAAGAAGTGCTATAATTGTGGTGACCCTAGTCATGAGATCAATGGGTGCACTAAGCCTAGGAAGAATCAGCAACCTAATAACAACTAGTATGAAAATCGTGCTAATGTGGCTCTTACTAGACTACTAGTGAAGAAAATGAGGACTATAATTATGTGCATTGATTATTTATGTCTTTATGCTCTTTTGTGCTCTTTATGTTCTTTTGTGTCTTTGTATCCACTTTGTGTGTTGTTTCTTTATGCATGTTTTTTTGTGCGTGTTTTGTACTTTATGTTGTTGCTTCAAGTGAGGTGGAGCATTTGTCTTTGTGTTTTTTTTGTGGTTATACTTCTACGTACATGAACTAATTTTGTGGCTTCTTTGAGTGTTCTTGCAGACAAATGAGAGCGGGTTGGGCTATAATAAGTTCTCTATATTTAAAAAAATAATGGACGGTGTATTGACGTTAGACCAAATAGGTGGAGATTGTTGGACCATGGATCAGAATGTAATATTTGGCCCAACTAATGGATAATCCCTAGGCCCAAATATCTCCTCTCTTCTATCTCAATCACGTGAGTTTTGCTCCTAAACTAACGTTGGCCGTCTCAATCTGACTTCCATTGATTGAGGATTTCAATTTTTCGATGATGATTTTCTTTTGACATCAATGAATTGTAATGACGGCTTTCATTTTTTCCTTGGATTTCAAAAGTGATCATTGTATTGAGAAAACCCATTCTTTGGGGTAAATTGCATTTTTGGTCTCATAAGAATATTTTCAAAGCACTTTTGGTCCCATTGTTTCAAAGTGGTCCTTTTTTGTGCACTTTTGGTCCCAAACCTTTAATTGCACATCACAAAAACCCCTAACATGTTCATCTAACAACTTCACCACACAAAAGCCACCTATATATGTTTAAAGTTTTTTGTGCACTTTCGATTTTGGAAGATTTGGATAAGATTTTTATAAAGTTCGCTAGATATTGGAGGTGTCGATTCCTAAGGTTTAAGGTGGGGATGAGAATTCTTGGTGTTTTTTTTGTAGAATATTAGTAATTTCGCTATTTTGGTGGGAACACACGCACTTACATCTGTTAAAAATTAATGGAATATTAGTTTGGGACCAAAAGTGCTTAAATTGGGACCATTTTGATATGAGAATATTCTTATGGGACCAAAAGTGCAATTTTCCCCATTCTTTGTGAGTCTGTGATTGAGAGTTGGAGAGGTTTGGTTCGTATACCTACACCGCCACTAGAAGTCAGAGGAGACTTGAGCCCGTATATATACAACCAGAATCAAGGTGGAGACAGCGACCCGAATACACAACAAATAACACAAGAATGCAGTTCAAGTTTATTGTTAGGCAAATTAAATAAACTAATTAATTCCATACCACTCTACGAGTTTGGAGTTTTAGAACGAGATGAAATTCTTTCATTTATATCATCCGATCATCACGAAAAATATGTTAGGTTCCAAATTTCCAGACCCCGCAACAAATACGAATATCAACATCCATTTTAATTTCTTCTCATCAATAACTTAAACCAAACACATTAGCTAGGTTATATTTTCAGTTTTCTTATGTACAAGAAACTGCAATAAAATACAGTATACAATATTATTTTTCTTTTCCAATAATTTTTCTTCATGCATTATCACTCCCAAAGATCAATGTGATCACAACTTGACAATGAAGTAGAACCAATTTGTTTTTCCTTCGTAGAGATCAAATCATCCAATTCTTCATTTCCCTTCGAAATAATAATACCTTGATCATCATTATCATCATCATGACTGAGTTGAGAGGCCACAAACTTATCAAGAACCCTCCAATCAGTCACGTGGCCATCACGTGGTTGATGGAGCATGAGTTCTTGTGAAGGCTGGCCCGGCCCGTATGAGGGGAGTGGATTCATTTTCGGGCTTTCGAGATTTGGAAGCTGGAGAAAATGGTGATCGAGCATTAATCCATTGTAGTGCAGATTGTCCATCAATGGAAGCTGATCGTCGTACGTCCAAAGGGGCGAATCCTCGTAATCGTTGAGTTTTCGTGTGGTGGTGGTGGTGGCGATTCTTTTCTTGAAGGCTCTGCACACCACCCACCCTTCTTCCTGCATGTACATTATAAATTGGAGACTATAACTTTATTTCATGCAACAAAATTTATATTGGGTGACGTTGAATCTAAAATAGTCCTATAACTTTTTACTTTTTTTAAAATGATCCCAAAAAAGTTTGATGTACGAAAATATTGGTCTCAATTTAAGCGAATTGTACCATTTTTGTCCAAAATTCGCCGGAATTGACGAAACGATGTCGTTTTTGGTCACGTGCCTTACATGTGAGCATTCAATTTGGAGATTTCCGGCTGAAATGCATGACCAAAAACGACGTTGTCGTTTCATCAATTCCGACAAATTTGGGACGAAAATGGTGCAATTCGCAAAAAAAAAAAGAGACCAATTTCGTACATCAAACTTTTTTGGGACTATTTTAAAAAAAAGTGAAAAGTTATGCGATAATTTTAAATTCTATCCCTATAAGGTGTGTGCATAGGAAATTGACATGTATTAGTGCTCTATGCTTGATTTATCAATGGAAATTGATCATTATTATATGTAAGATGTTATAAACAAAGAGTTGGTATTATGTAAATATAGTTTTATTGTGCAACTGTTTGGCAAGTACAACTAATACCTTTTAATGAAATAACTAATATCCTTCAATGATATAACTAATACTCTTTCAGTATACACTCAAAACGCATACCACTTGCACGCTAAAATTGACTTACATAAGACTTTGCCATAAAAAAAGTGAAGGGAAAATTATAAATCAAAATATTGAGGTTTGTTCATGATGTAATTTGCTAATCGGAAGAAAAGTGGACTATAAAGGAAGTTGGAATGAATCAATACTGATTGGAAAAAAAAAATTGGGAATAGATTCCCAAGTAAAAACAGAAAGATTGGCATAAAATGCTAAATCATGAGCAAAAGAATTTTTTTTTTTTGACTGGATGCAGAATCGTTTAATTTATTGTTTTCTTCCTGAATTTATTTTAGTCAATCAATTATTTCTTGATTAGTCAAGTTAAATACCATTAATAGCTCAGTTTAATCATTTATATTTTTACTTTTTTAACTTTTGTTCCTCTGGTGTTACTTTTGGTTTGGAAAAAAAAATAAAGAAAGTGCCAAACTTGAAACGAAAATTGACATTAAGAAATAAAATTGAAAAATATAACAAAATACTGAATTAAAATTCGACACGACCTAAATTATTAACCGGTTTTTTGCATTAACTCATATTTGGTAAATGACAGTTCTCTTGATATACTTAGTAAAGACAAAGTCTAGTATGAAAATTTGCATACATGAAAAAACTTTTATTTACAAATAAATTATGTATATAGTGAAGGTAGGACAAAGTCGATTGGTTCATGGTTCACTCGGCTCGAGTGGTTCATAGTTCACCCCGAATAGGTCATGATTTAGGGTTCATTATTTAGTGTTTAGGGTATAGATGGTTCACCCGGCCCGAATAGATCATGATTTAGGACGATTTTATAGTTTTTCATACATAAAAATTTTCACACTTACCTACTCTTCAGTAAAATATTTGTAGTTTTTCAAAGAGAAAGGACACAACAGGACTACTAGATGTGTTCATAAATCCAAAAAATAAATAAAATTTTATATACCAAATAAAAAAATAAAAAAAGAACATGTCCATAAATACTTTAATAAATTAATAAAATACAAAAACGTAGTTTACAATAATATGTTAATTAAAATAGATTTGTGAGCTCGTAAATAAGTCTGTTCGCGAGCTTCTAAAATGTATCAGGCTCAAGCTCGGCTCCAAAAAATTTTAAACTCGAATTTTGTCTCGAGCTCGGCTGTTAATTGCTTTATTTTTTATTATTTTTTAAATAAATTTGTACCCAACTGCTTGATTTAATTAATAAATCCCTATGTGGAGCCACTTTAACATCAGTATCATACAAGGCTGTCTTTCTCTCTCCATTAAAGTTTAGAATTCCCTTTACTTGCTTTGTGATTTTATCCAGTGATTTATTTTTAGTGGAGGGCAAGAGAGTTTTAGAATCTCTTTCCTGCCATTGAATTGATATACAAGAATGATGGTAATGATATAAATGTAATGATTCTGATGGACATGCCTTCAACGACAAGGTTTTGCACTCTTCTTTTAAATTTCTCACGCTACTACTATTAGGACCATCTTTATATATATATATACATGCACATTTAGCAGACAATAACTTCAGCTAGTCGTATGTACCACAATAAATAATCATTAAAAGTGCCACTTTGACTTTGAACACAAGTTGTCTTTCTATACTAATTAATAATGTATGCATTCAGGTGCACCTTGCACTCATAGTGTATTTTAGAACCGTACAATTTATTTATATTGAAACGTGCAATTATTTTTTTATATTAATATTGTTGCACTGTTCAATATAAACAAAACGTATCTTTCAATATAATAAATTGTAAATGCACTATAAGCGCACTGTCTGAATGCACGTCTTTTAATTGATGAATATCACGTTAGAAGTGTCATTAATCAGAGTTGACATCAATTTACGTTTAGTAAGAGTAGAACTTTTTTCTCCTTTGTCAATTTAAATTCTAAGTTGTCCAAATTTTATTTTTTTAAGTTAAATGATTACTTGAGCCCATCGTATATCATAGATAGTAGTACTTTAACCACTTGAGTTATTCCACATGTCTTTAAGGTGTCCAATTAATTTCAATATTAGGATGTCCTATTTCACTAATTTTTTCCCCAATATTAATACTTCTCCACAAGAATATTCAAAATACGACAAAAAAATTGTTTACTTCTACTACTAAAATTGCACAACATATGACTGAGGCTGTATTTGTAAATTCTAAAAAACAACTTCCAAAATCATTTTTTTTTAAAGCAGTGAGAGATAACTTTTAAAAAAAAAATAAAAAATTGTAGTGATGGTAAATAGACCCCAAAAATTGGTAAAGTAGAAAGAGGAAAAACATATACTGGATCCATCCTAAGTTAAATAGATATTATAATTTACTCACATTAATCATTATAATATTCCTTTTATTTTCTCTCATTTTAATTAATTAATTTTCTTGTCTTATGTGTGTCATTAATTTATTTAAAATTTGAAGGAGAAAATGTTACACCATTATATAATAGAGAATAAATTAAGAGGGGATTAACGAGAATGCTTGCCTGAGAGGTGCCGTTTTCATCGGTTTCAAGTCGATATTCATGCATAATCCAATCCGATTTAAGACCATTTGGAGCTCTTCCTTTGTAAAAAACCAAAGTTTTCCTCATCCCAATTAATTCAGTTTTCTTGGAATAAATAGCCTTATCACGTCCCGTTGCTTTCCAAAACCCTGCTGCTGTGGCTCGATTAGTGCGAGTTCCCGTCGGATATTTCTTATCTTTGTGGCTGAAAAAGTACCATTCATTTTGGTCCTCTCTTCCTATTCTGCATAGCTCTTGACAACATCAATAAACAATATGATCATTAGTATATATTTTTTAAGTGATATGTATAAATTGGATATAAGTATATTTGGCAAGAATTTCTATGCACCAATTCCTCCGTTCAACTGGTGCAATTTTAACTCAGTATTGATTAAAGTTAGACTCATTCTCAAAACAATAGAAATATATAATGAGAAGTATTAGTTCAAATGAAAAAAATAATAGTTTGTATGGTTAACACTATTAGTATTTACTCAATACAAAGCTAATATTTTACATCATATGATAGCTAATATTTTTCATTACATGAACTAATACTTTTTGATCATTTTTTTTTTATGATTCACAAAAAAATAAAAAATAAAAGCTTGGTTGAATATTTTTAGTAAAAAATTGCACCAATTGCACTGCACCGCAATGATTTAATTAATCTCATGTACATGTATATATACCTTGAAGATCCCAGGGCTCAATTCTGTAAAGATCAATGTCTTTAATAACATCTAAGTCGATTCTCCTTGATGTAACCTTCCTCCTAAGGTAATAATCTACCAGTTCTTCATCTGTGGGATGGAATCGGAAACCGGGAGGAACTTGCACTAAATTATTCATAGTCTTCTGATTTTACCCCTGCAATTATCTAACCATGCATGTGATCTATTAGCTACTTAATCAGATCTAAATTAATCAGATAGGTCGAAGAAAGAATTTGAACAGATCAGTTATATGAATATAAATTAATTCTTCATGTAATTAGAAGGATTCATATATATATATATATATAAAAGAAGAATTAATTAATAATTGTTTGATGTGAGAGGAAGTATACATGTGTCGACAGTTCATAAGTTTTGAGTTTAAATTTGAGACAAAATCTTGTGTGACCTCATCTTTTATCAGAAGGGTTAATTGTGAGACGTCTAAATTATTTCAGATATGTTCGATAATTATCCCAGCGGATGATTCATTATAGCGGTGTGCTAATTATAAATAAAACAAAAAAGAGTAAAATTCATTTTTAGTCCCACGGGCACGGGACCTCACAATTTTGATCTCAATATATACTCACCAATTTGGTCCCGTAAGAATTTTTTCATGCAGTTTTGGTCCTTTCGTTACGGAGTTCGTTAAGTTCAACTGAAATTTTGGTCCCAAAAACTTGTCCTGTGCGACCAAAATCATGTGGGACCAAAACTGCAGCTGACTTTAACAGAAAACGTAACTGTGAGACCAAAACTGCATGAAAAAATGATTTTGGGACCAAAGTGGTGGATGTTGAGACCAAAATCGTGAGATATCGTGTCCCGTGGGACCAAAAATAAATTTTACTTGTAAAAAAAGAAAGCAGTAAAATGATGTTTGCTGTATGATTACAAAATATAATAATTGTAATATGAAATAAACCACTTAAGAGTGTGTTTGTTTAAGACTTATAGTGGGCGGAGGAAATCCTGAACTTTGAAATCTAGGATTTTAAAATCCTAATGAATAGTAAAATTGTATGTTTGTTTTGAGATTTTTATAGGGTAGGATTATATAGGATTGTAAAAAAGTTGATTGATTTGTATTATTATATTATTATAGTAATGATTGAATGATTGAGTATTATGTTGGAAATTGTATAAAAGTGATAATATTATTATTAATGGGAATAGGTGCAGATGTAGGGTTTAGGTTAGATTTTAAATTGGATTTTGAAATCCTGATTTTAGTATTGTATTAAATAGGTATGTGAAATTGTAAAGTCCAAAGTCCGTCCGGAATAGTCTAAAAACAAACATGCCCTAAGTGACTGAGTAGTGTAAGTAAATCAATTAAGAATCAACAGGATATATTATTTGTCTCACTTAATTATGATTCATTACTAGATTACTTTACCGTTGGCACACAAAGATCATTTCTTCCAAAACCATGCAGATAATAGTGGTCAAAAGTTAAGCTAATGCCTAACCTAATCATGCAAACATTAATAGTACGCAATTATGAGACATTCCACCAGATGTTTTGAGATGAAAATCATACACACTTTTACTTCCTAGCAACCCACATATATCATATATGTATATGTATGTCATTCCCTATGCCTCCCAAAAATCTTGCCTTGCAATAAAACATGGATGAATAAACATTATTATTAATTATCACGGATAATCCTTCTGACTCCGTAATTGAAATAATCAACATGATAGTGCTAGAGTGCTCATTATAGAGGTAAAACAACATAAGGAAATTTACAAATCAACTCATCATCACTTGGCATTTTTATATTTAATCACTACCTTTTAATTTTTACAACACTTCTTTATTTTGTACAATTCGAAACGCTGGTTATTTTTTTACAACTTAGTGCTGATGTAAAAATCACACAAGCAATTAGTTGCCAATAAACAATTTCTTGTATTGAATCATATTAATATAAAGAGATGATATATGATAGTATCGTAAATATTATTAAAAGATCGTGATAAGATTTCACAAAATGTCAGAAGATCGTTTACTATTCTCCGATCGATAAAAACTATATGCACACATCGAATAACATATAACATAAACTTGAAGAACGAAAGATTTATCGTAATAGATAGTAGAGACACCTTACTAGATGTAAACAATTATATATTTTTCTTTTCTTTTTTTTTTGTTACAAGCAAGATTAAAATTAATATGTATGTCAAATTAAGAAGATCAAACCTTGAAAATATTCGAAAATTCACTGGTCTTGTATACACAATCTAAACGGGCTCTCCCAAAGTAGAAAGTGTATCCCAGAAAAACTAGAATCGATCTGCACGAATCCCGAGATTTACAAAAAACAGAGTTGGAAAGTAGTTAGAAAAAACAGACAACAAAAGGACAAGACAAAAAGTCCAAGGGAACAATGATTTTCTTGGAACTTGAACCCTCAAAAGCTTTTGTTCTTGTTCTATCAGATCTCAAAATGAGGGTTTTGTGTTTCTATTGAAGAATGGAAGAACGAATCGAACTTGTCTATATACACATATATATAGAAGGAAATTTTATAGAGAGATCTAGAGTGTGGGGTGGAAACCCTAATGATGAAAAGGTTGTGTAGGTTGATTAATTAGATGAGTTAAAATATTGATTGTCTTTAGCTAACAACACTGACCAGAATTGTTGGGAAAGTATCAATTTTGGGCATGAGAAAATGTGGCATGAAATTGGGAGTGGGAGAGAGAGAAAGTGAAACCGACCTCGACTTCGACCTCGGCCAACCGCAACTGATGGAGACACTTGAAGAAGATCAGAATACAGAATAGAACACTTTTTTTTTTAAGGAGGGAAGTGTACACTGCATTTTAATTAGAAGTCTATGTTACACACCGAGGAACACTCTCCCTCGCTCATGGGCTGAATTCTCTTAATTTATCATTAATTGAAAGGCGGCACATTGAGTGGACAATTGAATATGAGTGGAGTTGCTTTCAAACTAAGGTTCCGACATTTATATTTTTTTATCTCATCTAAAAAGTTTGAACTTGTAGAGTTTAATTAATCCATTTATATTATTCACTTAACAGTTTGCACTGAGTTTAATGTGAGAGAATTGCTTAATAATATAAATTACTTTTTGTTTAGAGTTAAATGGTAAAGTAATGACACGCATGAGATGTGAATAATATGAGAGAAAGTTGCTTAGTGTAGGAAAAGTAATGACATGTGATGTAATATTAAGATATTTGGAAGTAATAGTTTAAATTGATTGAGTTGCTTTATTGTCACTTTAGGAGATATTCAATCTAATTTGGGATGAACAATTTTGACAAATGTCCAATTGAATCTGAAACGAAGGGAGAACGTTTTAACCTTTCGAAATAGGTTAATATTAATTTGTGCTAGTTTGTGAGCCGTCACACGGAAAGTCATCTCACACAAGTTATTACCTTAATTTTCTAAGAACATAAAGAGAGTAGAGAGGTTATGTAAGGTAAAAAGATATTTTCAATAATAAAGAGTCTTTTAAAAATATATTTTATAAAAGAGACACACTTGCGTGAGAGTTGAGACGATCTTACATTGAGACATAATATAATTTGGACATAATGTTTGAACACTTAAAAAAAATGAATGTTGGTTTAACCTAATTTGTAACTTGTTCCATATGATTTTTTATCTTGATTAAGAACATGAAAAAACAAATTAAACAAAAACTACCGATTACTTTGAAATAGAATTCAACCCCAAAAGCGTGAAGCTACAAAAAATAAAAATGGAGAGAGTATGCCTCAACCTTTTTCGGCATTTTCCATATGGGTGGTTCAAAGTTTGAGAGAGAACTATACAAAATTATCAGTTTGTCACGTCTCATACCGTGGTTTTGAGTAAAAAAGAAAAAAGAAACTCCTTAAAAAGTTCTTTTACAGAGAATGATGTTTTTTCCCTTTTTATTACTATATTTATTTTATCATTATATGATGAAGACAAATAAAAAAAGTACACGTAATGACGGAAACACCACGTAACATATAGTTTAATTTTTCTATTCCATTTTTCGTATTCCACTTCAGCTGTTGTAACGTTAAGAAATTTATGGAAACATGTTGAGACAGTTGGCTTATAATTTTTTCAATGGAATAAATATACAGTGATTGTAGTGATTAATTCGAATAAAAAAATTCAATTTATCCTTTTCATAAATTCAAAGTAAATAAATTATTATCCCACTTTAATTAATTGGTGTCATTCCCTATAATTATTTTTCCACAGTTATTCTATTATTTTTTAACTAACAATATTTCTTATTTAACTTATTCCAAAGTTAGTTAATTAGGTAATTAATATACTAACACGATAACCATTATTCTCATTAAAATTTAACATTGTAATGAATCTCATTATTCTTTCCATGCAAGGATTGAACCAAATGCCCAATCCCCATGTCCCCCACTATTTATCATGTGAGGAAAAAAATTCCAAAATTAAAGAAAAAATAAATTCAAAAGCTTTTACTTTTGTATATAATTTCCTCCGATTTATAAAATCAAAAGCCTATCAATCCCACTACTGGAACCCCTCCCAACCCCAAAAATGGAATATATAGAAAGAAAGAAATAAAGAAAATAATATTCATTCTAGTTCTTCCTAGAATCAGTTTAGTGCATCCAAGTCATAACTATTTTAGTGGATGAGATTTTCACTTCTTTATTTGTGTGTGAAAAATTTAGAGATGAAGAAATAGAAAGAAGTCACACAATTGATCTTTTTTCCAATTAATTCTTCATTGTATCTGTATTAGTTTCTCTTCGAAATTCATAGAAAAATTCAAGATTACATTATCTGATTTAGATTCTATATATATGTAGTTAATGATTGAAAAAAAATGTGAATCTCTTTTCAACAAAGAGATATTTAATTGGATGGAGACAAGAAAGAGGTGGAATAACAAAAGTAATTAACCAAAAGTTAGACGTGTGTGATAAGACTCACACAAGAGACAGACACGAAAAAGGAAGCGATGAACAATATGCAAGTACCTTTTTTTTATAAGTCAATATTCGCCCCAAAGATCGACTAATTCGAGGGATTATAACCCACCGCCCACTAGCGAGGGTCTCACTTCAAGCCAAAGTAAAATTTTGTACGGAATGACTCATCTCGAGAATATGCAAAATTGAGAGACTAACTATTATTTAAGTACAATTTTATTTTTCACTTGTACATACATAGTTGAATTTGTATATTATATAATTAAATGTGCAAATTTAATTCAACTGTATATGTACAAATGCAATTATACCTTAAAATGATAACAAAAATAATTATACTTTAAAGTAATAATTTGAATTATTTTTTACATTAAAGTAATTTTTTCTATTTTTTAAAAGTTCATTGTATGAGTAACTCTTTGGTATATACTAATTACACGTTATAATTATACACAATCAATGATTTTCAATTTTTCAGTAAAAAATAATATAGTTGTCTAATAAACATAACTAATGTTAATATTTTTTATCAAACAATTAATATCATTTAAAATTTACATAAAGTAAATGATGCACCCTGCTGTGTACAAAATTTTCATTTATAAATATTGGGAGTTTGATGTCAAAAATAACAAGACCCATCTGTCCCAATACCAATGGGGTAAAATTGGACCCATCACTCCCTGCATTGTCCCCACCATTTTCTTCTGCTTCACGATCATATATAAAAACATTGGGACCCAAATGCCGACGGTGCACACTTGATTATTCTCTCCACTTACCATATAACTGAAGACAAAAAATCATACAAGGGGAGACGGAGTACAATTTATCACAAATCACACTCATTCTTTCCAAAATTTTAAAATATTAATGTTCAATTTATGTCCGTCTCATCACTAGACGGTCTCATATAAGTTTGTCTTATAACTAAATGTTGTATTTTACGGAGTCAATTTATTAAAAAAAAAAGTATTATAAAAGTAATTTAATCTATAAATATATAAAAATAAAAGTTTGACAAATTTTCAAAAATGCATATTTAAGCAAGTGTATCTACATTTGCTTTATGGACTATGGTGAAGGGGTGAGCTCCACTCTCTAACAAGGAGAATGACTTAACATCCACCAATAAAACACATTCTTTTTATTCTTTGCATCTTACTTTCACCCATATTTTTTAAGTTTGATAAAGTTTTTGCTATATATATATTTTTAACACGTTAGTTATTAAATTAGTTGTATTTTTATGATCTTTAATTTGACATACATATTACATACATATTACATACATATAATTCAAATTTAGATTTAAAATATTAATTTTAATGTTTTAAAATAATTATCAACTGTGTGATCATATGAGTTGATTTTTTTTTTTTAAATCTTCATATCATTTAAACTAATTTGTATTGTAATGGGTTAGTGGTTAATTAAAAACTATATACTTAATTCTATAATAATAAGAATGTGAGATACATATATATTATTTCATAAATTTCATATATTAATAAAAAAAATTAATAAAAATTGTTGTACGGGGAAATAACCCGACCTAAGGAAGGCTTGGCATTGGGTAATCTCATATGTAGCTTGTTATCCGGCTTCGTCCAGCTGGAGTAGGACGGGAGGCGACTTTGGAGTTTTGAGGTCGCCAAATGCCGATATATATAAGAAAGGTCGCGAGCGACTTGAAAGAGCTTTAAGTCGTGGTCGGCGGTCCTAACTTCTAAGAGAGATATATATGGACAAGATTCAGCAAAATTATGGTGCGGATTTCTCGGGATGTAACCAGGAAAGTATATCCGGAAATGCGATTTATGAGCAAGGAAGAAGTCCCGATCGTACCCCATGAGAAAGCCCACGAAGACTCAGAGTCCTAGATTTATGTCTATAAATATCACTTGTAATGTACATTGTAAAGGATCGAAATCTTAGTACTCTGGCATATATTATACAAGAAAAAATCCCGGCTTGGTGCCCCAGACGTAGTCTATTCCAAAAATGAACCAATCAAATCGCGGCTTTTCATTCTTTTGCTTATATTGATAGAATCTCTTGACAATTAATTGTTTGTTCGCCGGTATTCAAATCGGGTGCAACATTTAGGCGCCGTCTGTGGGAACTAATTCCTAAGATATAACTCGTTTCGAAGGAAAACTCACCTCATTTCCGTCAATATCGATGGCGAGAAACCAGTTAATCCCGAAGGCAAGAGTTGGACGCCTGCGATGGGCGCGAGGCCTCTATGAGCTCTCAACACGCCGGGTCCCATCACCTCGGCCACCAAGCCCCAAAAGTCTCCCGATTGGTGGAACTTGGTGCGGACTCCAGAGGACGCGAAGGCCGTGATGGCCATCCTCAACAAAAAAACGCTCACGTTCGATGATGAGAATGTCGCAATTTCCCAAGAGGGTCGCCCGGATCGGACCCCCACCAACAAGGAACAACAGTTCCGGAGGACATTCAAAGAGTTAATTGGTTTACGATCCGCAAGGCACGCTGGTCCGCAAATTCCAAACGCCTCAGAAACCAAGGGTCAACAACGGTTCGATCGACCAAAGCCGACCGTGGGAAACCGGTGCTCCCAAGGATTGTCGGGATGAAGGCATAATCAGCCTCGGCGAAGTCGACGATAGAAATATGACTGCCCTCACAATAATTCCACACTACAACGACCAGACATCGCGATGACCCTCGATAATGAAAGTAACAATGACAGACATGACAAGACGACAAAATATACCGACCAAGACGGGTCCAACAAATGCACGGAGCGTGATGGAGAGTCTGAGGGTTTGTGGGTTTGACCTTTCCTCGCCATCCTCGACTCCCCCACGTAACTCGGGGTCACCTTGGCGCCACCCAAAGGAAAGATTAATGTCGCGACATCGATCGCCATACTGAAAACACGACCCCAGGGTCCATTTAGCAAAAGCATAACCGTGACATGGCCTCCATGGGCGCTTACATCGATGACCAAATGTCGGGTTTTTTCTCTAACAACACGAGCGACCGGGCTCACCAATGGTTCACCTCTCGCCATCCTCTTGTGGACACCTTCGAAACTCGCCACTTATTTTTGACATTAATTTTATCGCCTGGCTCCCCGACCGAGACCAGCAAAGACCGATGAACACTTAGTAGGAGGATGTAGAGTCCGGACGGTCCTATATTGAGAGGATCGATAAGCTAATCTAGGAAGGAGATCCCATCGGATGAGGCAAAACTAATGGGGGCCGCTCCGACCTCAAGAAGGGAACCAAACTCTGGCGGCGATGACGGCCGACATCTGACTAGCTACGCCGACTTCGCTACGGGCTAATGACCGATACACACAAATGAGCTCTTGGAATCCCGACTCTCGAGGCTAAGAGGCCCGAGTCCAAGAAGATTTCAAGAAGGCCAACTCGCGAAGACAAGCCGTCGAAGTTTTTCTGCCGCTTTGAAGAAAAACATTCCCGTGAAGTTGATGGATGCCCCGGGCATGACTCGCACATTTTCACTAAATCCGGAGCGGAACCGCTACTCCCCTCGCCCAAAGAAAGAATAATGGTAAATGTAACCCCAACAAGTATTGCCACTTTCATGAACAAACCGCACTATACCAAAATGAGTGCAAGGACCTCAAGGTTCTGACCGAGATCAGATGAGGACGGCCCGCTGACGAGTTCATCAGCGACCTCGAAGAATGGGGACCAAGCCCCGCGAGGTCCTCAACAAGGAGAAAGCGCCCACACGAACAACAACCAAGGATCGGGCAAGGGAGCGACTGCCCCGCCCATGCTCGAAAAATGCGGAGATCGGATGATACACTCTCTCCCCCTAGGGACGGCCTGGGGCTAGTCTCCAGCCTCCTCCTCCAAGCGGAAGATGAAGGCCAAATAAAGCGGAGATAAAGAACGCCAAGATGGTGTTACTCCGCCCTCGCCAGGGGAGAGTCCAAAGACGATCGAAAGTTCGAGAAAAGGACAAGATCAGGGGTGGTTTACCCAAACGTCGACCCCGGTGATCCGCCAACATCATGGAACTACCGGGATTATACCGAAAAGTATGCTTTTACTTTGTATAATCAAAAATCAATTTCGGACTTATTTATCAAATAAATTATTTATCACCGATGCTTTAAATATCATTGAATATTACATATATTTCTTTATAACTCCCAATAAATAAAGATGTGTTACATTGTAGTTAATTTAGTGATACCGCATCACGTAAGATTTAATTAACAGCCTTTGTAACTAAAAAAGTACACCATTCACGACCCAGATGGAAATGAACAATCCATCGTGAAAGGTTGAAGTGTAAGGCTCGATTGACATGTCTTGACCAAGAGATTACTCTAGTGCATCACTGATGCAATCGAATAGACTTGAGGAGAGGACAAATTCTTCAAAGACCGAACTAGGAAGAATTAGACGTCAGTGGTTCGTTATTTCTTAATCTTCGTCCCTTAAATAAGATTGCATGTGGTTAGTAATTATTGCTTTGACTTATTACGGGTAGAGAATCAACGAGATTCAATACTTTATATCTTGGGCAATATTATTGGTCACATACGATTGCTAAGATTTAATATGGAGAATCGTGTACAACTACTCTTGTTCGATGCCCCCTTGGGAGGTTCATAAGATTTATCATACAAAATCTTGCAAGTGGAACTAGTTTCCGGTATGGATAATAATGTTGAACCGTTCCTTAACAGAGGACAAAAAATATTAAATAATGGAAAGCTATTTCAGTGGCTTGAATTAATTAATGGGCTAGATAA
This sequence comes from Stenogyne calaminthoides, assembly GCA_037126765.1. Lineage (NCBI taxonomy): Eukaryota > Viridiplantae > Streptophyta > Magnoliopsida > Lamiales > Lamiaceae > Stenogyne > Stenogyne calaminthoides. The sequence goes on from JBBCBC010000011.1 coordinate 19,474,735, forward strand.
TCTTAAACACGGAAATAATAACCGGAGCCATATTGATCGTAATATGGGTTAAGATGGATAGTCTAATATTAATTATGTAGTGGGATTAATTAATATTTATGGGCTTGAATAATATTGTGGCTCAATATTGATAATTCAAGATCCATTGGAAGATCCAATCTTAATTCTCCTAAAGGCCCCCAAGAAATTTCAACATAAAGTCCAATAATCAAAAAAGATGTTTAAAAATAAAATAAATTTGTTGCTTATTTTTTCCTCATATTTTTTGAAAATTATGGATAAAAGGGGAGAAAGATTTTCTTTGAATTTTGTTATGGAATGAAGATATGTATTCTTGGAATACAAGATTATCTCATTAAATTCAAGAAATCTCCCACTTGGTTATTCATATAGTAAATTTCAAAATTTTTGAATAATTAAAGGAAATAAAGATTTTCTTGATTTTTTTGAAAAGATATTATGGAAGATATGTATTTCTTGAAATACAAGTATATCTCATAAATTCAAGAAGATCCAAATCTTGGATTCTTTCCTCTTAATTTTTGAAAATCTCCATAACAAGATGAGGTGAGATTTTTGTGGAATATTTTAATGATGGAGAAAAAGAATATATGAGATATATTCAAGATTTCTTGGAGATCAAGAAAAGATTTTCCCACATTGGGTTTTCCTCAAAATTTTGACCACCACCCCATCTATAAATAGGGGATGATTCTTTCATTCCCAAGTACAATTCATGTCTTTGGAAAAATTAGTAAATCCACAAAGGTGGTGCAACAAAGTTTATTTTTCCTTTTGTTAATTGTTCGCGAGCATCCTTCCACCGGATTGACGAGCAAGGACTAGGGAATACTTGGGAAGGTCTTTTGGTGTGTTTTCATCGACGAGACCATTGTCATTCCAAGAGGTAAGTTCACGTAAACTCGTAGTAATTCAAGATGCGTAGGATTTACGTGGAACTGCTTATATGCATGATTTGTTGTTGAATTATTATTTGAATTAATATATGATTAATTCATGCTAGTAATAATTGTTAGAATTAAATTTTTATTTAAATATTCATCTCGAATAGATCAGTGCAATTAATTCCCCAACAACTGGTATCAAAGCCTCGGTTTCGCCTCAATTTTAAATTGTAATTTAATTCATTTTCATTAAATTTGAAATTGGATAGTAGAATTGCTAGATCTTTTTGCAAGTATCCAATCACATGGAATTTAATGTGTTTATTTATGCATGCATATAAATTGTGGTTTTTAATTCGATTAGCTCAATTTGTTTTGCCTCGTGAGAAAATCCACGAAAGAGATTAGAATTTGTTTGATTTGATCAATGTAATAGACTAGTCTAGATCTAGGTTTATTTATTTTGTAAATAAATTGTAAACCGGATCGTGAGCCAAGACGAAGAATTAAAAAGCGGGATCGATCCTAACCGTAAGAAAGTCGTCATCGCAACGTCAAAAAGAGAGCAGATGCTGGGCGCGACTTGGCACGGGCGGAGCAAGACCGGAGGGGACGAACAAGGCTACGGATCGTGCCGAAACGCTGGGCGCCTTGAGGCTGGAAATGGCGACACGACACTAGGGCGTAAGGCGACGCGAGCGACTTCAGCGACGCAGCGCGGTGGCGCTGCCTTGCGCGGCGCATGAGGCGGATTTCAGTATGGGCGGCATACATCTTAGCGCGCTGACGCCGAGATCCACCGAGAGCTACTAAAGCGGGACTTCAGACCACCGGATGACGTCGTCGTTTAAGCGTTTTCAAGACGCCAAGACCACCTCGACACGGCCGGAGTGCTAGGCGGGCACTCCCACCATGAAATGGGTCGATGACATGGCTTGACAAGATATTTTTTTAAGACGGTCAAGTGGGAGCTTTTCAAGATGAACGATGAAGGCTATGAAGACGATTTCTCAAGATCAAGACATGACAAAAATTAACCATGACAATTGGATAAATGTGCCCAATATGTTTATTTTTTTGTTTTGATGTTTATGCATTATTTTAAGCTTATTTAAATTGTGTTTGAATTTATGATGCATGAGAAAATGTTTTGAAAAATCTCACTTTCGAAAATTACTAAGTATGCTTAAACAATTAATTGATAATTTTATTCCGGATAATAAAATTGAATTAATTTTGACCTCCATGATTTATTTATTTGTGAATTCTTTTGGAAAAATTCCCCCCACGGGACGGTCAGAAGATAGCTTTCACATGAATAAATTTCAAATGGATGATTGTGGATTATTACTAGTGGCGACGATGATCCTCCCCACGACGCTTCGCTCAAAAGAAAAAAATAATAATTCTCAGATTTAATCATGGTTATTACTTAGGTATAAAATTGATATGCATATACTTCCTCAAGTCTCGCTAATTTTATATTGGTCAAGTGAGAGCCAACTATTAACTGGATATTAAAGGTTTGTAATCGTTTTGTTTGTAACTCGCTTGAATGTGTTTAAATAATGACCCACCCCACGCTTTATTTAAACTGCTTTTGAGATGTTGGGCGATGCATGTTCATATTTTTTTGAGATTTTAATATGAAACATGTGATCGAACCTTGTGATATATTTGGGCTTATGCATATTATTATTTATTTCAGTTCAGCATGTCGTAACCTTTTAATCAACTGCTATTATACTTAAAGTCAATGGAATAAGTATGGAAACTATATTGTTTGGAAACGAAAATTATAATTGTTCTAACTGCACAAAAGCACAAGTGATTCTTGACACACCAAAATCAGATGTGCCAACTGAGGAGTCAAAAATGCGAGACTCGTAAGATCACCTTGCGAGAGATGTCGTCGCTGAAATTGGTGGAGGGAAAACCCGTAAGGGATTACGTCCTCAAAATTGATGGCCCATCCGAACAAACTTGAAGTTCTCGAAAGTATGATTATAACTGGAGACTCGGATGAATTTGGTATTTCACTCTGCCCAAAAAAGTTTTGAGCATTTTTGGCCTCGCAGAACATTTGTTGCAAGCTTTTGGTCTCTTGCAGAGATATTGATGGGGCACCAAACTCAAGCTTTGATTTAAGTGGTCCGCTTTCATTTTCTAGGCCAAGGGATAGCAAGAAGAAGAAGGTGACCAAAAAGCCATAAGCAATCGACTCAATCATGCCATGGGAAATGGTAAGATGAGGAATGCTTGTGGTGTCAAGGAAAATCCAAAGAGTAAGTGCTTAAGTCTGCGTGAAAGAGGACAATGGAGGTTTGCTTGTTCCAACCCCCAAAAGGGACGGAAAGAAAGGTAATTCTCACGCACTAGTTGTTGAAACTTGTTTAGCGGGCGATACTTCTCATTCGTGGGTAGTTGATAATGAGATCCACTAATCATGTTTGCTTCACGGGTTCAAACCGATCCCAAGAACTTAGTGGAGTGAGATCCTCATCACACCGGGCGATATTACGAAGTAGCGGTTATTGCAATGCTACGTAAGAAGCATATTGCAATGCTACGTGAAGTAATCTGTTATTGCAATGCTACATAAGTAGCAGATATTGCCAAATGCTACATGAGTAAAGGGTCAAAGCAAAGGGGAGAAGTGCACTTATCTTTTGAAGATAAAGTTTTTTTTAAGAGATTATCTTTATGTTCCCAGTTTTAGAAAGAATTCACTTTCAGTTTCTAAATTCTGTTAATGGACACTTAGTTTCTTTTAATAAGAATGACATCATTTCTTGAAATGATGAGTGTATCTGTTATGGGACATTGATATATAATCTCTATACAATTAACTGTGCACACCACTCACGAAATGCATCCTATAACACATCAACTGTTTTCGATAAAAGAAAACGTTCATCAGACTTGAACGAGACACTTCTATGGCATCTAAGATTGGGACATATTAATCCAAAGAGGATCTAAAGGTTGGTGAAAGACGGTTCACTGGAGTTTCTCCAAGTTGAACCAATTCCAACCTGCGAATCATGTTTGGAGGGTAAAATGACCAAGAGGGCATTCAGAGCCAAGGGGAATAGAGCCAAAGAAGTGTTAGAAATCGTTCACACGGACGTATGTGGTCCAATGTCAACCAAAGAAAGAGGAGTTTATGAGTATTTCGTCACTTTTATTGATGACTACTCAAGGTACGGTTATATTTTCCTTTTGAAGCATAAATCTGAGACCTTTGAAATTCAAAGAATTTAAGGCTCAAGCAGAGAGAATCATAGGAAAAATGTATCAAGTCTCTACGATCCGATCGTGGAGGCGAATACCTCAAATGATGAGTTTTTGAACTACTTGTCGATGAAGGGATTGTATCCCAAATAATCAGCATCTTTAACCCCTCAACAAAACGGGGTTGCAAAGCGAAGAAACAAAACTCTTTTAGAAATGGTTAGATCAATGATGTGTTATGCGGATTTTCCCAAGTCGCTTACGGGGTCATGCCTTGGAAACAACGGCTTACATTCTGAATCTTGGTGCCATCCAAATCGGGTTCCCAAAACTCCCAAAGAATTGTGGACCCAAGCGCAAGCCTAGTTTGAGACACATGAGAATTTGGGGGTACGGCCCACGTGTTGGACAAGGAAGCGGAAAATTAGATCCTCGATCGTAATTAAGGTTGTTTGTAGGATACCCCGGGGAGCAAAAGGGTGTATGTTCTATCGTCTCCAAGATCAAAAGGTGGTAATAAGCACCCACTTTAGATTTTTGGAAGAAGACTATATGAACAAAAGAAGACCCGTATGAGATTACCTTAAATGAGCTAAGGGGGGCTAACCTCGATTAATTAACAAATGATAAGATGATATACCAAACGACACACTTTCAATCGGAACCTCGTCAGAAGGAGGGGTTGTGAGACAGCCCGAGAGATTCATGGGGATAGGAGAGTCCCTCGGAATTGATTCCTGACAAGATTTAATCGTAGACCCATGGACATACGACGAGGCAATCCAAGACAAGGATGCGCTTTCTTGGCAAAGAATGAAAGCCGAAAAATGGGTTCTATGGATCTTAACAGAGTGGGAGCTAGTCGAACCACTTAATGGGGTCAAACCCATTGGTTTGCAAGTGGGTGTACAAGAGAAAAAAGAGGACCTGGACGGAAGGTGGAAACCTTCAAGGAAGGCTTGTGGCGAAAGGTTATACTCGTAAAGAAGGGATCGACTATGAGGAAACTTTTTTTCGCCTATAAAGAATGCTCAAGTCCATCCGAATTCTCTTGTCGATTCTTTAAGATCTCGACTTTGAAATCGCAAATGGATGTCAAGACGACTTTCCTTAATCTAAGTCTTGATGAAGAAATCTATATGCAATAACCCCAAGGCTTCATTGAAAAAGGCCAAGAACACCTAGTTTGTAAGCTCAAGAAGTCCATTTACTGCACTCAAACAAGCATCCAGAGCTTGAAACCAATGTTTTGATCATGTTATAAAGTCTTATGGGTTTGATCAAAAATGAATTGGAAGTTGTGTGTACAAAAAGCGTGTCGGAATCGCATTGGTATTCTTAGTACTATACGTGAGACGACATTCTCGCTCATCGGGAACAATGTAAAGGTGTTATCGGGCGTAAGGGCATGGCTTTCAAAAAAAAGTTTGATATGAAGGACTTAGGGAAGCCAGCACATCCTTGGGATCAAGATCACTCGAGATCGCAAGAAAATGATGATAGGCTTATTGCAAAGCTTCATACATGACACCGCCTTGAAACGATTCAAAGATGTAGGATTCCAAGAAAGGCTTCAGACCTTTCGGACATGGAATCAATCTATCCAAGAAATGTGTCCTAAGACACAAAAGGAGATAGATGACATGAAAGGCATTCCTTATGCTTCTACCGCCTAAGCCTTATGTATGCAATGTTGTGCACGAGACCGGATATCCGCTTTCGCGTTGGCATGGTGGCAAGATATCAAAAGTAACCCCAGGAAAAGAACATTGACGCGCTAAAAACATTCTCAATATCTGAAAAGAACTCGAGATAGAATGTTGGTTTATCGATCGATTCCCCATAGGCTACCTGGTTCGGTTTCCAATCGGACTTAGATTCGGAAAAATCTACCTCCCAGAGTGTGTTTTGCATGGGGAAGGAGCCATGACATGGAGAAGCATTAAGCGAAATGCATCGCAGATTCTACCATGGAAGCCGAATATGTAGTCTTGTGAGGGCAAAATGTAGCCGCGGTTTGGCTCAAGAACTTCCTAGTGGACTTGATTTAGTTAAATTTGCCCAAAGACAATCATTGTTTATTGTGACAATGCCGGAGCGATTGCAAATTCAAGGGAACCAAGAGCCCACAAGGCCGAAGAAACACATTGAAAGGAAATACCATCTTATACGAGAAATCGTTAAGAGAGAGAGATATATAAATTGACAAAAAGATCGCGTCGAGAAGACAACCTAGCGTATCCATTCACAAAGGGTCTACCTCGTAATACATTCGAGACATGTGGAAGGAAATGGGTGTCAAGACCATTGCTAATCTGCTTTGAGTATAAGTGAGAGATATTATTAGGTTCGTGTAGGTGACATTAGATGTCACGTATTAGGAACTACACGAGACATGATGTAGTATACTTAAAAGCAGACTTTGAGTATAAGTGGGAGATTGTTGGGATTATACTGGAAAGTATGCTTTTACTTTGTATAATCAAAAAACCAATTTCGGACTTATTTTATTGAAATAAATTATTTATCAGCGATGCTTTAAATATCATTGAATCTTACATATATTTATTTGATAACTGCTCAATAAATAAGACGTGTTACATTGTAGTTAATTTAGTGATACCGGATCACGTAAGATTAAATTAACAGTTCCTTGTAACCAAAAGTACACCATTCACGACCTAGATGGAAATAAACAATCCATCGTGAAAGGTTGAAGTGTAAGGCTCAGATTGACTTGTCTAGACCAAGAGATTACTCTAGTGAATGACTGATGCACTGAATAAGACCTACAGGAGGATAAATTCTTCAAAGACCAAACTAGGAAGAATTAGACCTCGGTGGTTCGTTATTTCTTAATCTTCGCCCCTTAAATAGGATCGCGTGTGCTTAGTAATTATTGCTTTGACTTATTACGGGTAGAGAATCAATCGAGATTCAATACTTTATATCTTGGGCAATATTATTGGTCACATCACGATTGCTAAAATTTAATACGGTGAATCGTGTGCAAGCACGCTTTGTTCGATTTGCCTTTGAAGGTTCATAAGATTTATCATACCAAATCTTGCAAGTGGAACTAGTTTCCTGTATGGATAATAATGTTGAATCGCTCTCAACCGAGACAAAAGATATTAATTAATGGAAAGCTATTTCAGTGGCTTGAATTAATTAATGGGCTAGATAATCTTAAACATGGGAAATACTAACCGGGAGCCATATTGACTGTAATATGGGTTAAGATGGATAGTGCAATATTAATTATGTAGTGGGATTAATTAATAATTATGGGCTTGAATAATATTGTGGCTCAATATTGATAATTCAAGATCCATTGGAAGGTCCAATCTTAATTCTCCTAAAGGCCCCACAAGTAGCCCAACATAAAGTCCAATAACTGAAAAATGTGTTTAAAAATAAAATAAATTTGTTGCTTATTTTTTCCTCATATTTTTCGAAAATTATGGATAAAAGGGGAGAAACATTTTCTTTGAATTTTGTTATGGAATGAAGATATGTATTCTTGGAATACAAGATTATCTCATTAAATTCAAGAAATCTCCCACTTGGTTATTCATATAGTAAATTTCAAAAATTTTGAATAATTAAAGGAAAGAAAGATTTCTTGATTTTCTTGAAAAGATATTATGGAAGATATGTATTTCTTGAAATACAAGTATATCTCATAAATTCAAGAAGATCCAAATCTTGGATTCTTTCCTCTTAATTTTCGAAAATACTCCATAACAAGATGAGGTGGGATTTTTGTGGAATATTTTAATGATGGAGAAAAAGAATATATGAGATATATTCAAGATTTCTTGGAGATCAAGAAAAGATTTTCCCACATTGGTTTTTCCTCAAAATTTCGACCACCACCCCATCTATAAATAGGGGATGATTCTTTCATTCCCAAGTACAATTCCATGTGCTGGAAAAATTAGTAAATCCACAAAGGTGGTGCAACAAAGTTTATTTTTCCGTTTGTTAATTGTTCGTTAGCATCCTTCCACCGGATTGACGAGCAAGGACTAGGGAATACTTGGGAAGGTCTTTTGGTGTGTTTTCATCGATGAGACCATTGCCATTCCAAGAGGTAAGTTCACGTAAACTCGTAGTAATTCCGCATGCGTAGGATTTACATGAACTGTTTATATGCATGATTTATTGTTGAATTATTATTTGAATTAATATAGGATTAATTCATGCTAGTAATAATTGTTAGAATTAAATTTGTATTTAAATATTCATCCCGAATAGATCCGTGCAATTAATTCCCCAACACTACCGTGTGCCGACTCCTGGTCGACGGGGGTGCCTTCTACAACATCCTTTTCAAGAAAACCCTGGACCAGCTCGGGGACTATGATTCCTATATCACCCCCTGTGACCACGTCGTGAAGGGGTTTGGTGATGCTACTGTGAGGTCCACCGGGATGATCCGACTGGCCGTCGAGCTGGTCTCCACTCTGAATAGTGAAGTTAGGGCAACTAGGCTGTTAGATTTTCTAGTAGTCGACCTCCCAGCTCCTATAATGGTTTCTTGGGGAGGCCGTTTGAACATGAATTCGAGGCTGTGTCCTCTACTTTTTATTTCTGTGTAAAATTCCCCACCAAGAGTGGGTTGGTCGGCACCGTTAAGAGCGACCAAGTTGATGCGAGATGCTGTTTGATTTACTCTTCGTCTCCTTTCAATTCTGCACTAGTACCTGTCAAAAAACACTTGTAATAGATACCAATGAACAGAACGAATAATTAAGTGAGACAAGGATGAACAGAAAAAGAACCTACAGCGACCTCTACCCAAGAATAGGGCACGAACCTGATGAATTCCTGATCGAGGCCAAAATCGACAATCCCTGACAAGATGGCCCTAGAGCCGTCCTGGTGGAAGAGCTAGAGAAAGTCAAGGTCGATCCAACTCGCCCGGATCTGGAGGTCATTATCAGCTCCAAGATACCGAACGACCTAAAGGGGGAAGTCATTGACTTTCTCAAAAAGAACCTAGATGTCTTCGCATGGTCGCACAAAGACATGGTGGGGATCGATCCAGAGATCGCATGCCATCAACTCCACATCGATCCATCCCGGAAGCCAGTTGCTCAGAAGAGGCAAAAATTTGGCCCTGAAAAGTACGCCGCTTTGGCGGAAGAGGTGAAGAAACTGCTGGATAACGACCTGATCATGCAGGCCGACCAACCAAAGTGGGTAGCCAATGCAGTATTGGTAAAGAAGTCCAACGGGACCTGGCGGTTATGTATCGACTTCACCGACCTCAATGAGGCCTGCCCTAAAGATTTCTTCCCGATGCCACATATCGATCACCTGATAGATAATACGGCCGGACACGAAATGATGTCATTCATGGATGCCTTCGCGGGCTACCACCAAATAGCCATGCACGAACCAGATCGATAGCACACCTTGTTTATGACGGAAAAGAACCTATATTGCTGGAAGAGAATGTCGTTCGGCTTGAAAAACGCAGGGGCAACATACCAAACGCTGGTCAATCACATGTTTGCTGACCAGATAGGTAAGTCGGTAGAAGTCTATGTCGACAACATTGTCGTCAAAAGCCTAAAAAGAGAAGATCACCTGCTTCACCTCACGCAGACATTCGAAATCCTCAGAAAACTCAATATGAGACTCAACCCCAAGAAGTGTAACTTCGGACTGGAGTCGGGGAAGTTCTTGGGACACTTGGTCAGTAAGCGGGGCATCGAGGTAAACCCAGGGAAGGTTAAAGATGTACTAGACATGGGGGCAACCCGAAATGTGAAAGAAGTTCAGAAACTCACGGGATGCCTGGCTACCCTAAGTAGGTTCATCTCCCGGATGGGGGACAAGTGCAAACCAATGTTCGACACGATCCGTAAAAAGGCAAAGTTTGAATGGACGCCCGAAAGCCAGGACGCTTTTGAAAGAATAAAAAATTACCTGGCAGACGTGAGCATACTGTCCAAACCTGTTCCAGGAGAGAAGTTGTTCTTGTATCTCGCGGCTTCGGAGACCGCCTTGAGCGCGGTATTGGTCCGAGCAAAAGGTCCGGTCCACCTGCCCGTTATTTCGTTAGCCAGACATTGAACGAGATGGAGCAACGGTACCCCTGGCTAGAGAAGCTGGCATACACATTAGTCATGAGCGTGAGATAGCTGAGACCATATTTTTTCGACCATCAGGTCGAGGTTCTCACTTCCCTACCGCTGCGGAATATGCTTCACCGTCCGGATACTTTGGGCCGATACCTCAAATGGGCCATTTAGGTCGGGCAGTACGGTGTAACCTACGCTCCACAACCCGCCATCAAGGCTCAGGCACTAGCCGACTTCTTAGTAGAGCTTACGTTCCCGACAGAAGTAGAAAGCTCAGGTAGCTTACCGTGTGAGCTTTTCGTAGATGGGTCGGCGACCTCTCACAAGTCAGGTGCCGGGATAGTGTTAGTGAGTCCTAAGGGTATCTCATTCCAGAATGCCATTACCTTCGATTTCCCCACAACAAATAATGAGGCCGAGTATGAGGCCCTCATCAGTGGCCTGGAAATGGCAACAGCCATGGGGGTCAAGAGATTGCAGGTTCATACCGACTCCCAGCTCGTGGCCTGCCAGGTTTCGGGGGAATACGAGGCTAGGGACGACAGGATGGCAGCCTATCAGGAAATCGTGAAAACACTGTGCATGAAGTTCGCACAGATCCATGTCAAGCTAATACCGAGAGAGCTGAATTCTCGAGCCGATGCTTTAGCCAGGTTGGCGACCTCCGAAGGATCACCGGATATGAAGGATGTCACCATCACGACACTTCCCCACCCATCCACCGCGCAAGTAATCATAACAACATTAGAAAACCCGGTGCCGAACTGAATGACACCCATCATGGAGTATTTAATAAGCGGCCTCTTGCCGACCGATCGTGTCCACGCTCGGCAGTTGCAGTTACGGGCTGCCCATTACACAATGATCGGCGGGGAGTTATACAAGCGAGGTTTCGGCATACCCCTACTTCGATGTATAACACCAGAACAAGGTCAAGTCATCTTGCGAGAAATACACGAAGGGGCATGCGGAAACCACACTGGGGGGTAGTCGCTGGCCCACAAAACCACAAGTCAAGGATATTTTTGGCCAACCTTAAGGGCCGATGCTATCATCTTCGCCCGCAAATGCCACAAATGTTAAATTTATGCTCCCTCCATCAAGGTCGCACCAGAGGAGCTCACAAGTATCCTCAGTCCTTGGCCTTTTGCAAAGTGGGGGATGGACATCATTGGGCCACTCCCAACGACCCCAGGATCGGTTAAGTATGCCTTGGTAGCGATGGATTACTTCACAAAATGGGCCAAGGCTGAGGCGCTGGCAACCATCGACCAAGATCACGTCATCAGATTCATTTGGCGAAATATTATCTGCAGGTTTGGACTGCCTCAGGCGATAATATCAGACAATGGAAAGCAGTTCGACGGTATGAAGGTCGACGCCTTCTTCAAAAAATGGAAGATCACAAAGCTATTCTCTACCCCATACCACCCCCAATCGAACAGACAGGTCGAGGCCATGAACAAAATCATAAAGCACACGCTCAAGGCCAAGATCGAGGGGGGAAAGGGGAAATGAGCTAGTGAGCTCCCTGATGTGTTAATGGAGTACTGAAACAACCTCGCAGAATTCAACCGCGAAACCCCTTATTCGCTAAATTTCGAACTCGAGGTAGTGGTGCTTATGGAGGTCGATGTCCCGACTTTTCCGGACTAGCCAAGTCGATTTAACTCCAACGATGAGGCCCTCGGAGAGGAACCTCGACCTACTCAAGAAAAGCGACAGAGGCTAATATGAGAAATGCCAGATACAAGCAGGTCCGAGAAATATTACAACTCTAAAGTCACGAAGTTCGACGTTTCAAGGTCGGGGACCTAAAGATCAAGAAGATACTCGAGAGACTCAAAAGGTGCCCTCGCCCAATTGGGAGGGCCCGCCTCAGATATCGAAGGTCCTACCAAGTGGAGCATACGAGCTTGAGAAAGCAGATGGGACCAAGGCTCAATATCCGTGGAATGCAACTCATTTGAAAAAATACTACCAAAGAGATGATGTCCTTGTATCGACCAAGCCGATGTAAACAAGTATTTGTTGTAACAACAATTCTCCATTCTTTTTTAAATGAAAGATTCCTGTGTAAACCAAACGGGTCGCATGAAAAACATATGATCGATGAAATGCATACCACATGAAAGACATGATCGATAACATGCAGGTCGCATGAAAGACATGATCGATAACATGCAGGTCGCATGAAAGACATGATTGATAACGTCAATCCCCGAGCTCCGACTTTAGAAATATTGAGGCGAGATCGCCACCCTAGCGGTGTGGTCATCCCCGACTTTATAAGATTTGCCACGCAAATGTCCAAGAAATAAGTCAAGATACAAAATAAGGCGATAAGATCTAAGCAAAAATCGATAAGGAAATCAAGTCAACACAATGAAGGAATTAAAAAGGAGAATTTCATTAATAAAGACCCGGAAGTCGGGGAAAACCCCATTACAATAGACCCGAAGGTCGGTAAAGAGAGCATTCCAATACAATACATTTTTCAGAATCGAGCTAGCGACTTGGTCTATACCACGGAGCCACTTGAACTAGCGGCTTGGTCTATACTACATTGCTACTAGGGTGGCATCTCTCGGACGCGGAGGTCGCTGAGGAAGATGCTGCAAAACTATCAGAAAATGATGTTACAACATCCTTGGAGTGACATATGCTGCAATGGGGCTTCTCGTGTGAGCAAGAACGAGTGCCATCTTTACGACGCAAAAAACTCAAGGGATTGTGAAGGGCATTTTGGCATGATCGGATTCGCATTGAATCTGTATCGCGTATTAAGAGGGGCCCGTCACTATTAATCTCGTTCCCCTGCGCAAGGCCCGAGACACCGCGGAGTTAGGGGCCCCAATCACGCGCCGATGGGCGGATCCACCGCCTGTAACAACAAAAATTGGTAATGGCCGAGTGGTCACCCTCCGTAAAAGCGTAATTCGAGATGGAGGAGCTGCAAAGATGGTCCGAAAAGCCGAAATAACGAAATACAGAGCTGTAGAGGCTTATTTTGCTGAGGGTTTTAAAACAAAAAAATCTCACGGGAATCGCCCATAGCCGGAGCTTGGAGGCGAAAAGTGGGGAGATCAGAGAGGGACAATATGAGTTTTCAGTGTCAAATACCCGCCCTATTTATAGATGGAGGGCGGGGATCAAGTTGCAATTTCCAACTCTCGAGGGCCCCACAAAGAAACCTGTGGCGCACGTGGGGAACGTGGACAGAACGCGACTTTTGGTTGGGCTAATTTATGGCGCCCGACACCATCTAATACCCAGGCCATCATTGCGATCCGGCCAACCGTCACAAGGATTTGGAAAAATCGAGGCAACGTTTGCCTCCCCGAGGAGGAGATGATGTCGGCGTGAACATTTCCCCGAGTCCGGACACGCCCGAAGTTGATAAGTTGTACGAGTTCAAGTCAAGGCCCCAAGACAAGCTTGAGACCTCGACTTGGGGGGGATGAAATATGGGAGTTTATTTTACATAGTAAGATAAGCACCAGACCAAAACATAAAATAACTTCCATTAATAGAAGACCCGAAGGTCGGGAGAAGTACATCATAAACCAAAAGCCCGAAGGCTAGTACAATGGAAAACAAAAAAAAAGTGGAGCAAAAAAGGGAAGTAGAGCTGCAATCTCAGTCCTTCTCAGCTGGGGCAGTCGAGGTTGGGGTAATGACCGATCCGAAGGGAGGCTCCTCGCCAAGTGAACCACCCGGTGGATCTTTTTAGGTTTAAGACCCTCCACAATGAGCTCGGCGTGCATGACAACGATTGGAGGAACAACCTCCGACCTCGGTATCTCCTCCCCAATGGGCTCGGCGGGAGTGGCAGCTGTGGGAGGAGCGACCTCCGAGCTCGTCAACTTCTCCGCCAAGATGTGGCATCCGGGAGGTTAACCAGCGGGGAGTCGGGGAGAGGGTTCACGATTTGTCTGGGATCGGGAAAGAAGGAGATATCGATGCCCATATCCTCCAAATCCTGGATATCCAATGTAACATCGAGGGCGGAGGGTTGTCCCGGACGTACTCCTTGAGATCGTGACTAGCCCGATGGGTCATGGGAAGGGTTAAGCTGGTGACATATTAGGATGCCGCTGAAAACCATCACATATACAAAAATTAGCGTTCATCTCTTCGAGACCTTGAACTGGGCTTCCCTAGTGTCCAGCTCCCCTTTGGCCCTGGCCAGCTCCTCCCTCAAATCGGCCTCCACCTCACTAGCCTCTTTTCGCTGGGATCATCTTGACTTCTTCGGCCCCCGGTCGGTCTCCCATGCCCGGCCGACTTCTCCTCCGCCTATGCGCCCTCTAGCTCATCAAGGAAACCCTCGAGGGTCGAGATCCACAGAAGATGCTCCCCATTGGCTTTCTCTAGCCCCTAAATTTCGAGTCTCGGCCGCCGCCAAGATCATTCCGACCTGATCGGATATCTGAACTGGGACTCACGAAGATGTCGAGCTTCGGTTTGAATTTTGGCCTGGTCCTCTCCAAATAAAAGGCCACCTTGAGAGTGTGGACCATGGCCGAGTACATATTGCCCGTCATTTTCTGACGATGGGCATTGTCATGATCAGCACGCGTCCATGCCCGGGGCATGTTGTGCACGCTTCGGGAAATGTACCCCGGCCACTTACTGGGGAGGTTGGCCAAAGCAAGGGGAGGACTCCTGAGGAAGCTAACCACCTCGGGGAAAAAAGTCGTGGGGGCCGAAGTTCAGTATCGTAAGGGAGAGCGAATCATCGAGTTATTAAGATTAATGTTAAAAAAATAGAGGATCGAGTAACCATAATGAGGACTTACTCGTTCACCCTCCTCCTCCAGCCCAAGAAAAGTCATCATCATCGTCGTGCCGACCCTCCTCCCAGCGAGGCAGCCCGAAGTCGGTATTGGGCGGCCAGGGGTCGGGTCGAAGTCGTCAAGGCGCGATCGGGCGGACCAAATCTTTCTTCCCCAGCCCCCTGTTGATTTCAAACTCGTACATCGAGATCTCCTACCTCACTTTCTTCCGAGCGTGCCCAGAAGTTGGCGGAGTCGATCCCGTAGCCTTCCTCTTGCCTTTGTAGGCGGCAGAGGGACCAGTGGGGACCGAACTTGGAGGGGCGACCTAGGTGGGAGTCAACTTTGGAGGGGCGGTTTCAGAGGTCGCCAGTCGCCTCATGTTTCCCAGAACAGATTTCCTTCGTGAGCCAGGATGTCCGCAGGAGGCTTACGGCGGTAAATAGGGACGTTAGGAACTGCAAGAATTTGAGAAGCCAACCAGTCAGGTCGACATCGAAAAGTGCAATAGGCACAGAGTAAGGGAACTTACAGGGAATTCTCAGATGGCGAGGATAAGTGTACAGGCCGGCGTTGAGTCGATCAAGCTAGGTGTTCAAAGCATTCACGTCCCGACAACTCGGTGGAGTGTCGCAAACAATGTTGAACGCCGCTTTGAAATCCCAATAAAGGTCGGCGGCGGTGGGTGTGAAAACTACAAAAGAAGAGGAGAATTAGATCAGTACGAGTGTCTAAGTCTGGAAAAAGGAAAAACTCACTGTGATCGACCCGATGGGCATAATCGGTCGGGACGTGTATGGGCAGGGTTCTTGAAGGGTCTACAGACTCCCACGCCCCTCCGACAAACCACCACTTCCTGTGCCAACCATCAATTTTGTTAGGGATCCCACTCACGAGCTCCGCCTGGTCGCACGCCATGCATTGTAGCCGCCCGGCACGGTAATAAGGCGTCATCACGAAGATATTTCCGGGAGTTGACCAACCGATATAGCCCGACCTGTCCCAACACAGTCATTGTGGAGAGAATGTAGGCCCATCCATTAGGGAGGATCTGGGGCCGACTCGATTCCTAAGCGCGGCAGTGAGAAATCGTCGGGTGGAAGCGTGAATCGGATCCCGCCTCCATGGTCTGCTCGTTAACCCATGATCATCCCGCAAGCGGGGTTGGTCGGGTCTCGGCGGAGAGGTCGCCCAGAAAAGTGCATCCCGGGGACTTTGTAAAGACATCGGAGATTGCACATAACAAATGGTGAGGACCGACGCATTCTGATAAATGATGCCACGAACCGACCGACCGACTTAAGGAAGGCTGCGGTCCGGTCTCTTGTATGGGTCCTGGGCCACGTATGAGTGGTAGTCAAAAGACTGCTCATAAGCCCCATATTTTCGGGCTGGGTTGGAAGGCCCAGGCGTCTCCTCCCTCGGCGGTGCGGCCACACGAAGGAAACTTGGTTCTAGGGCAGGGATGTGTGTTATGTCATCCAACTCCCTCAGAAATTGATCGTCATCTCCATCACCACTGCCCCGAGTCGGAGAGGCACCGGGCGTCGGGCGCCATGGGGTCTGTGGCGGCGGTCTCTGTGTTGCTACGATGATATAACTCGGCGATCGCAGTATTGTCGTCATCTGAAGACAAAGAAACTAGGAACGGAGGGGGCGCGAGAGCAGATTAGGAACCAGAAGCCATTGATGTGAAATTGGGGAAAGACGGTTACATTCGAAAGTCATAGAGTGCCCAAGAATAAATTTTAAAGACAGGGTTCAAGCCGGAGTTTCGAGAGACGAGAGAGAGGAAGGATTTTGAGGAGAAACCCTAGACCTATTTATAAAATGGCGAAGGGTCGAAAGTATAAATTCAAAATTCTTGGGGTCTCCCGCGGAAATTAGGGCGGCGTGGGTGATGCGTGGGGAGCACGCGATCGCTGGTTGGGTGAACTCGCGGCTCGAAACGTCACCTGCCTACCGTACCATCATTGCGGTCATGTCTCGCCGATTGGGGAAACCTAGGCGACCATACGACTCCCCATGGACAGAGACTTGACTCGGGCGCAGATCCCAAGATCAACTCGCTGTAAGTCGGCTAGTATCGATGGTTCAAGATAAGATCCCGAAGCGAGCTCGCGACCTCATCTTGAGGGGCAATTATTGTACGGGGAAATAACCCGACCTAAGGAAGGCTTGGCATTGGGTAATCTCATATGTAGCTTGTTATCCCGCCGGGCCCACTGAGTAGGACGGGAGGCGACTTTGAGTTTCGAGGTCACAATGCTATACATAGCAAGAAGGTCGCGGAGCGACTTGAAAGAGCCGGAAGTCGCGGTCGAAGCGGTCACAATTTCGGTTAGAGATATATATGGACAAGATTCGGGCAGTTATGGTGAGGCGGATTTCTTGGGATGTAACCAGGGAAAGCATATCCGTGAGCGCGACTTGCGGAGCAAGGAAGGAAGTCCCGACAAATTTTACCGAGAGAAAGCCCACGAAGATCAGAAATTTCTAGATTTATGTCTATAAATATCAATTGTAATGTACATTGTAAAGGATCGAAATCTTAGTACTTGCATATATTATACAAAGAAAAATCCCGCTTGGTGCCCCTGCACGTGTCTATTCCAAAGACGAACTGGGTAATCAAATTGTGCGTCTTTCACTGCTTTTGCCGTTATATTGATCGGATCTCTTGACAATTAATTGTTTGTTCGCCGGTATTCAAACCGGGTGCAACAAAAATTAATGCATAGATTAACATAATAAATTTAATTTAGAATCCTGTCATAATCAATTTCACGTTGAATTTTATTAATATTCAAACCGTACATCGTACGGGAAAAATACTAGTTTAAGTAAATTCAGTCGTACACTGAAAATGATATCACCTATTTTAAATAAGACAAACCATGTTTGAGAATCGAACCCAAGACCTGGATCTATGATTTCCCAGGGCGACAATGAGCTGCAAATAAGAACAAACTCCTCTCTAGGATCACAAGCACCTCAAGAGTTGTGAGTCTGTTGGGAAATAGTATAACCCAACAGAGTCATCGTGGCAGCTTTTTGTTGGGAAATTTGTAGTTAGTTTTGATGGAAGTTTCAAAACAGTTTGTAATAGGACCAATCGGACTTGTTAAATCGATCGATGATTTAGAATCGAATCGTGGGATGACCGAATGAGTTGTATAGACAACTGATGAAAAAGATAATTTACATATTGAGGGGGAACTCAATATGTATAGGTCAGATCAGAAGACAAGACAAGTCAAAAGATCAGAAGATCAGACGAGTCAGAAGACAAGACAAGTCAGAAGATCGAAGGTCGAAGACCGACGTCGAGACCAAACGAAGCCGGGTTAGTCGATGATCGGTGAAGACATGAAGCTCAAGTTCAGAAGACCCAAGATCGATGACTACCATAAGATCAAGACCGTAAGACCCGGAAGAAGACCTATATCGGTCGAAATCCGCTTAGTTGAGCTAAAGACAACTTGCATCGTAAAGACTACATTAGGGAGACCGACGCTTTATCTCGATCAGTCACCACACCAGTGTCAACCGATGTTGCACCGCATCATACGGGTCAATCGCATAAGAAGAATGTCAACCTTAGTTGGTAGAACAAACACTTGAATAGAGGTACTTGTTAACCAACGAACGTAAACATGACGTCTTGTCATAATGCGGATTCTGTGACCGCATAGTCAAACGGCTAGAAAGGACAAACATACATGCTTTTGGCCATGTTGTTCCTGAAGCACGTCACATCAAGCCTGCAAAACTACCAAATATAACCTGGAATTCAAATTGCTCTCCAACGGCTCTTTGATTTCGAGGTCTATAAATATGGGATCAATCTTCATAGTGAAGACACAGAAATTATCATCAAGCTCAAGCCATAGCAATTTCCGCACGAAAAACACAAATTTGAAGAATATTTCTGAGTGTTCATCCCATTGTTCTTAGCATAGAAATCTCATCCTCTGGCTTTAGGCTACATAAATACTAGGATAGATTTACAGTTGGACCATCAACAAATCTTTACCCAAACCCAAAATTTAGGTTAAGTTTTTTTTGCAAGATTTCAGACTAGGGCTTCGAGTTTCTGATTTCTGGGATCGGTTGAGTGAGAACTCCTTAAACATCTGTTGTACTGTGGTTGACTAACACATTAAACTAAGTCCAGTTGGTTAGTTGGTGCCCCTGCTGATAGAGAAGAGTGGACGTAGGACTGGTTGTCCGAACCACTATAAAAATCTTGTGTGCTTATCTGCTTTACTTGTTTTACACTACAGCACACTACCAGATTTGTCATTGCATACATATTCTGAGTCTAGATCAATTTTGCATCAAGCAACTGATCTGATCAGCTTGACACTTTGTCATCTGACTGAAAATAGACAAGCAGAATCTGATTCTATAAAACTGGTTTTTCACAAGGGTTAAAACTTGCTTCCGCACATCAGTTAAACTGATTGACACCGAACTTATCTGCCATCAGGCGACCAGTAAGTTGGATATCAGTCCAAATTGATTCACACGCACTCTGATCAGGCAACCTACTATCACACCTGATCTTGCACGAAAAGTTTTCAGAAGTCTATTCACCCCTCCCCTCTAGACTTCTGCCCTCACAAAACCCGTTCGGGATCTACACTTTTGTACTGCCCTCTGATCATACCTAGACGGGCAGATCACCAAGGTTATTTCCATGCTTTTACCCCTGGACGGACCTTTAGGGTTGCCTTAGTGTGACTTCTAAATTAGACCTGCAAACATACCGGGAGGGTCCCCGGTGCGAACACTCCGACGCTCAAGTCAGATAACCGAGGATAATTGTAATTCATATTAACATAAATAAGAAATAATCAAACAATGGATCAAGTCTCTCTTGATCCATAAAATACCATTATACGATCAAATATCTCTTGATCCTCAAGGGACACAAGGGATGTGATCTAGTCTTTCTTGATCAAGAAGAATAATAGAAAACTTACGGTAGGAAACTGAGTAAAAAATATCTATCACGAAGTAAATATCTTGCGCGAGACTCTCAAGGTCCTGGAGGGACTTTGTCCCGTTTTCAGCAAGAACCATCAAGAATCATGTGGAAACTCGCCTTTATCAGAATGTTCCGGTCGAACAATCATGTATTCTCTCGTTCTCATCACGTTCGTGTGCGTATGAAAGTATATCTAACTCTCTTTATGTGATTTTGTGTGTATGTTCACGTTCGAACGACGTGAGTATTTTTGTGAATCTCCATATGTATATTTCCGTGTATTTTAGATTGTGTTAGTCAATACTCAAGTCATGTGCTGATAAATATGGACGAGTGTTTTATATATAATACCTAGATATTACCTCTTGTGGGCTTAGTAGACTTAGCCCACGATCCTGGCCCTCGAGGACCCCGAGATTCTCTCAACTAACTTTCTTTCCAGCCAAACTTCCAAGAATATCTTAACTGTCCACGGCCTCGACCCTCGAGTTTCTGAAAATATCTCAACCACTTATGCCCTCTCCTTAGCTAATGATTCCTTTTGCCTCTCGAGTTGACCCAGTCAAACTCCTGAAATCTCTCAACAGCCCCCCAATTTCTTTATGATGCCGGAGGAATAGTCTTCCCTAAAAATGGAGAAGACCTAACTACCTTTCAATGTGGCCTTATCCCATTGCCCAATACATATGAGTCTTGGTCAAATATTCTTCAACACCCGGTCAATTCTTATCCATTCCTACGAGACTATAAACATTTTAGAGGTCTCATGGGGCTCCAGCCCCACAAGAGTCCGTAAGCGAATTCATCCATCTCCATGATCTTGTGATATTTGTACACGTGTTATCATTCTAGAATGGGTAATATTGTGCTGCATCAATTATATTTCTTTATTCTTATGCAAAAAGCAAATAAAAAAATTAACAAGGGACAGAGGAAGTATAATATAATTATAAGATTTAAATAAAAGTTTATTTAAATATATATTCTATATATAATTGCAATATATAACTAAAATAATCTAATATATTTCATAAATTCTAAAAATTTAACAAAATTAACAATTCATAACATTGATTAACATAATTTTAATATGAGCAATAACCGTGGTATAATAGTTGGAAATGGTCGTTCTATTCCTATTGTTGGTTATGGGCATACACACTTGTCTCCTCCACACTCACCCCTAGCATTAAAAAATGTCCTTCATGCTCCTCAAATAATAAAAAACTTAGTTTCAGTTAGAAAACTCACAACTGATAACTCGGTTTCTGTGGAATTTGTTCATTTTGGGTTTTTTATCAAGGATTTTCAGATGGGGATGCGTCTAATGAGGTGTGATAGTCTGGGCAAGCTTTATCCTTTTACCACATCCATCAACACAAATTTGGTACCTCCCTGTTGGTCCCGGTGTAAACGAGTCTTACACGTGTATGGGGGGGAATACACGTGTTCAGTGATTTTTCAAACTTCTTACAAATCTGAAATCAGTGGGTCAGGTTGTCCTGAGAAATACCCCTGAGAAGCACAAATTGCCCTGAGTCAAAGTCTACTGAGACAGTGATACTGAGCAGCTTTCTGTAGCTTCAGATTAGCCCAACTGATTTGAGGTTTTAAAATCAGAGTCTAAATAAGCTTGGAGTAGATAACTATCTTACTGACTACTCAGATGAGTTGGGCCAGTTTGACAACTATCTATACTAGCTTATCTAGTGTGCGGAATGTGTAGGCCCTGAGGTTATACTCGTTTTATCTTGCTGGAAATATTTTCCTTAGTAAATCAGTGGTTAAGGCTGTGATTAGTTCAATGAAAACTCAGTGGATTGATTCCAACTGAATATCTGAAAACTCAGTGCTTTCAGTGAAAATATGCAACAGATGAGTGCAAAGTAGAAAGCAAATAACACAACAAATTATAGTGGTTCAGAGGCAAAACTCCTACGTCCACTCTCTCTGATCCTCGGAGAAATTCCTTAACTCACTACTACTACTTCCTCAAGCTTTCAGACTGAACACAACAGCTTACTAACTTTCTTCTAAGAGCTTTCAGGCTGAACTACTGCAGCTTACTAACTCAAACACACACAAGCTTTCAGACTGTCTCAAACAGCTTACTAACTTCTTCTCTAGAGTTTTCAGGCTGAACTCAACTGCAGCTTACTAACTCTTTACAACTCTCACTCTTCAACAATCACACACTCAAACTACCTAAGAATAGGGTTTGAGTTTGGTTGGTTTCCAACTAAGGTGAGATATCATTTTACAATAAGAACAGATTCAAAGGCTAGGATATCTCTTACTAAGCTTTGGATATTTAACAATTCTAGGCTTAGTAGATGAACTCTCTTCAATGTGAAACACTTAGGAAATCTTAGGGTTTTCGAGTGCTTCAAATGCAAGAATACGAATGAGCTCTTGAGTTGCTTGATTTTCCATAACCTTGCAATGGTGAAGGTCACTGGTATTTATAGGCAACTCACCAAGGTTACTCTTTGAAAAAACTATCCATTTGAGAGACAGTCTTCAAGGGTTTCCTCTTTTTGTTATTGATGAACGACTATTTCTAGGGTTTGAACGCACCCTTGCATATATTAGAAAATATCAATACAATGTAGCTCAATCACCAACTTCGTGATCTAGAAGATATCAAATTTACATTTCTTCGAGACATGTCTCTTTCAAAGTCGCCACAGTACGTTGTTGTCGCCTCCTCATTGGTCGAATTCTTCCTTTGAACGGAGACAAACAAAACGGCTCTATTTAGGTCAACCGTAATGAACTGATATGTTCCTTAATGTCCATGAATGTATAACATTTTATTTGTTTGTACGAAGAATGAACAAAAACATTATTCAACTTGAAGTAGCTTGTTCAGGGTCTTTTCTGGGTCAGTACAAAATAATCTTCGTGATCTTTTTTTGGTCTTCGTTTTTCATCTTGTGACTCTTTTTTGTTCAGGACTTCGATCTTTAGGAATCTTCTAAGCTACTCAGAGCATCTGAGTTCTTCAGGCAAAATCAAAACAAACCTATTTCTCCCTGATCTATATCTGTTGACTATACAAAGTGCAGATAATCTTGAGTCTTAATATCTATTGAAACCTGATCCTATACTACCAAGATGTCCTGATGCATGTCATACTCAATGGTTTTGGGATCTAATCAAAATCTTTATTAAATTCATCTCCCAACACTCCCTATCCGTGTTTGATGTCTTATCTCCACCTTTATGGCACGAATGATTGGGTCATCCTGGAGCACATGTTTTTGTCTCCCTCAAGCAAAATAAATTAATTGAGTGTAGTAGAACTTCAACTTCTCGTGTTTGTCAATCTTGTTCTCTTGGGAAACATGTTAAGTTACCATTTGTTTCTTCTCAATCTTACACATTAATGCCATTTGATATTATTCATTGTGATTTGTGGACGTCTCCTGTTTTTAGCTCAACAGGTCATCGGTATTATATGATCTTCTTGGATGATTATTCGAATTTCTTGTGGAGATTTCCTTTGTCTAAAAAATTACAAGTATATTCTATTTTTTTGCCTTTTAGAGCTTTCACCAGAACTCAATTTGAACGGAATATTAAATCTTTTCAATGTGATAATGGACGCGAATTTGATAATGGTTTGTTTTTTGGAATTTTGTAGTGTTAATGGCATTACATTCGTCTCTCGTCTCCTCATACATCGTCCCAAAATGGGAAGGCTGAAAGAAAAATTCAATCAATTAATAATGTTGTTTGTACTTTGCTCACTCATGCATCGTTACCTTCATCTTATTGGCATCATGCTCTTTAATTGATACTTACCTTCTCAATATTCTTCCACTCAAAACTTTAGCATATGCATCTCCTCTTAAAATGCTATATCCAAAGGACCCTTCTTACTCTCATCTTCGAGTGTTTGATTGTTTATGTTACCCTCTTTTTCCTTCCACTACTATAAACAAACTCCATCCTCGATCCAATCTGTGTGTGTTTTTGGGATATCCATCAAATCATTGTGGCTACATTAGTCGTCATGTAATCTTTGATGAGACTCAATTTTCCTTTTCTAAAATTCAACCTCCATTGCCAACATCTTATGAATTTTTTGATGATGGTACTTCTCCTTATGTGGTACATCATCTATCTAATTCACCTTCACCTCACACTGGCCCAAGAGTTGTTGACCTCGTAACCTCACCTCAGCAGTACACACCTCCAACTGCTGAACCGAGCTTGTTGGCCCCTGCCACATGTTCGGTCCCACCTATCCCTCCACCTATTGTGGTTCTACCACTTTCTTCCCGTCGACCAGTCACACGTAGTCACGTGGGATTTATAAACTAAAATAATTATTTAATCTACAAACTTCCATCTAGAAATCCCCACTACCTTGTAATCCCGTGTCTGCCCTACGGGACCATAATTGAAAAATGACTATGGATGATGAATATAATGCTCTTATTGAAAATAAGACTTGGGAGTTGGTTCCCCGTCCACCTATTGTTAATTTCATTCGATCTATGTGGATATTTACACATAAAGAATGTTCTGATGGTTCATTTGAGAAGCATAAAGCCCGTCTTGTAGGTAATGAAAAAACTCAAGAGGTTGGTGTGGATTGTGGTGAGACGTTTAGTCTAGTGGTCAAGCCAGCTACTATTCGCACGGTTCTAAGTCTGGCACTCTCCAAGGCTTGGCCTATTCACCAACTTGACATAAAAAAATACCTTTTTGCATGGGACGCGGAATGATACGGTATACATGCATATGTACCAGCCTGTCGTATTTTAGGATCCGAAGTTTTTGAACCACATTTGCTTATTGAAGAAATCATTGTATTGGCTTAAACACACACCCCGAGTATGGAAAAAGTGCTTTACCGATTATGTTACCACCCTTGGTTCTTTTCGAAGTATATCTGATCACTCTCTTTGTATTTCGACAAGGTACCAATATGGTGTACATGCTTTTGTATGTAGATGACATAATCTTGACTGCTTTCTCGGATGCTCTACGCAAGTCCATTATCTCACTCCTCAGCTCCGAATTTGTAATGAAGGACTTAGGTTCTTTGCATTATTTATTGGGCATCACCTTGAAGAGTCATCTCGGCGGCTTGTTTTTATCTCAGTGTAAGTATGCAGCTGAAATTATTGAGAGATCAAGGATGTCGTGGTGTAAACCTTCTTGCACTCCTATTGACACAAAGCCAAAACTGAGTTCCTAGACGAACAATCCGTATGTTGATCCTTCGCAGTATCAAAGCCTTGCAGGAGCACTTCAATATCTTTCGTTCACTCGTCCAGACATCACATATGATGTTCAACAAATATATTTTTTTATGCATAATCCGATGGATGTACACGTGCATGCACTAAAATGTATTCTGTGTTACATTCAGGGTACCCTAGATTATGGTCTTCACCTTTATTTCGTCTTCAACAAGTACTCTTTGTTCGTATACGGATGCAGATCGAGATGGATGTCCCGATACTAGGTGCTCGACTTCGGGCTATTGTGTTTTTCTTGGTGACAACTTGGTCTCGTGGTCAGCAAAACGACAAACCACTATGTCTCGTTCAAGTGCAGAGGCCGAGTATCGTGGGGTCGCAATATTTTGGAATTTTGGTAGAGTTAGGGAGTGATTTTTCTTTTCAAATTAATGTTTGGTAGTGATTAATGTTGTATTATTATACTACATTGAGAGTGAAAAAAATAGTAATGTGATTGTATTAAAATTTATGAAAAAAATAATTATATATATATATATATATATATATATTATACTATATTTTATGAGAATGAATGTTAAAATCTGATTTAAATCTCAAACTATAATGCGACGTGATTTGCAAAATCCTTAATTCATTCGGGTGAGTTCCAAAACAAACGTATATATCCAACTTCAGTAATTGAAATGTTCTAGTCATACTTGCACAAGCGATCCACACGCGGAATCTTTCATTTCAATTTTGATCTCATAATTGCAAAGTGATCCTAAAATATGCATAAACGCTTTCTTCGATTGATTATTGGATGAGAAAAATTATTATTTATAAAATAAATAAAGTTAATAATTGCAAATATATTGACGCCACGTGAAATTTCACATTTCAATTCTTGTCTCATGGTTAAAAAGCGGTCCTAAACCTGTAGATATTGTATCATCAATTGAATATTGCATTAAAATCGTTAAATTTTAAAAATAAATAAGATTAATATATCAAAAAACATTTAAAACTAGGCAAGTTTCAATGAAAATATATTCTATGTTTCAAAATGCACTTGTGTTGCGTGGAGCATCTGATGCACAAGAGACCTAGTACTCTGAATTTATTTAATATTATTATATAATCAAAATAAATCTAAAAAAATCAGCCAAATATTATATGAAATTATATTATGAATGCTTAAAATAAATATGAAAAAACTGTAAATTATGATCTTATAATTAATCTATAAATTTTAGTTGCAGTTTTGTTCGTGTCATATGTCAAAAATCCCATAGAAACTCATACGGGGCTAAAATTTTAAGAGTAATACTTCTGTGAATCAGATATACACATGGACTCTATCACTGTTATGTGCAAAAATTATTACTGTTATGCATAAAAAAAATTTACTGTTTAAAAATATAAAACATTTTTTAAACAGTGATAATTAGTGATGATTTTTATGCATAACATTGATAGTTTATATACATAACATTATACCAATAGTACTAAAAAAATCGAGTTAACGTTGAACTGCTTTTAATTACTATATATGGCCCTATTTCCGTTGGACCACTTTTGCAATTAGCATATATTTAGTTTATGGTTAAATTGTACACTAGCTTTACTCTAATTTTCAAATACATATATGCCATTTATTTTTTATTTAATGTGCATATATACATGCTCTAACTATAGGTGATTAATTATATATATACCTCTTGATATTATATAATATCAAGAGCTATGATCATAGTGCTAACTCTGCTAAATACAGTTTGGAAAGTAAAAAAGAAAAATATAAAAAAGGATTTTAGTGGTGAGTGGTGAGTATGGAAAAGGAAATGTAGCGAGTAGAAGCTTTCATGATATATATATGGTCTCAACTCTCGAGTATAGTATAGAGTATTAATACAGGTAGGCCATTTGTGTTGTAGATATTTTACATACCTCATCATTTCGTAGACTACTTACAAAATTCATGTGTATAATTACATCTTCTTCACATCCTTGTTGTTGATTATCTATACCACAAATCATTCAACAATATGATACCCACGTTCAAATTGTGGGTCATCTAGCTGTTGGAAAATTGGTTTGAAATCAATAAAATATTATTTAATTGTAATTAAGAGGATGAGAGATATTCATTTTTAATTAAATTAAATAAAGGGCATAAAGTTTAATTTTTGAGAAATTAAACGGCGTAGTGTCGATCTACTCTCCGAGTATATGACCGTAGTGTATTTATAATCTCAAAATCGAATTTTGGTAAGTGAGAAATTAAATCACGAATTTAAAACGTCAACACACTTTTATGAATTAAATAGTGTTGGGAAATGTGGACGTCGGTATCTGCAGAAATTTGAATTTGAGATTAATATGAACTAATTAGTCTTAACGGTTTTAGGTAGAAGTCTAGAGGGAGGGTGAATAGACTTCAACAAAATTTTTTTCGTGAGATCGTGTGAATAGCAAGTATGTCCGATCGAGTGCGCGTGAATCGGCTTTTGGATCGATATCCAACTTATCGATCACCGAGGCGATCAGTTCAATGTCTATCGGTTTAAACTGGCCAAAGGAAGCTAAGTTTAACCCATGTGAAAAACCAGGTTTGTTAAATCGTAATCGAGTAATCTATTTTAGATCGATGACAAAGTGTCAAACCCGATCGATCCGATTGTTTGGTGCAAATCGATCAAGACTCGGGGAATATGCATGTAATACGAAAACCAAGTAGTGTGCAAAGTGTAAAGCAGGTAAATCAGATAATGCACACTATAATTTTATAGTGGTTCGGACAACTTATCCTACGTCCACTCTTCTCTATCAGCAGGGGCACCAACTTAACCAACTGGACTTAGTTTAATGTGTTAGTCCAACACAGTACAATCAGATGTTTCAAGAGTTCTCACTCAACCAATCCCAGAAATCAGAAACTAGAAACCCTAGTCTAAAATCTTGCTAAACAACCTTAACCTAACTTTTGGTTTGGGTATAAGATTTGTTGTGTTCCAACTAGAATTCTATCCTAGTATTTGAGTAGCCTAAGGCTAGAGGATAAGAATTTTATGCTAAGAACTATGGGATGAACACTTCGAAATATTCTTCAAGTTTTGTGTTCTTCGTGCGGAAATGTGGATAGCTTGAGCTTGATGATAATTTTTGTAACCTTACTATGAAGGTTGATCCCATATTTATAGACCTTGAAATCAAAGAGCCGTTGGAGAGCAATTTGAATTTCAGGCTATTTTAGGTAGATTTGCAGGCTTGATGTGACGTGCTTCAGAGATGGCATGGCCGAAAGCATGTAAGTTTGTCCTTTATAGCCGTTTGACTGTACAACACCGAATCCCGCATTGTCAGCTCAGTGCATACGTGTCTCGTTTTCATTGGTTAACAAGTACACTTATTCAGTGTTTGCTTTACCAACTAAGGTTGACATTCTTCTTGTCTGATAACCTCGTATGTCTTGGTGAATCTTCAGTTGTCACCTGGTGTGAGTTGACCTGATCAGATAAAACTGATCAGTCTACCTGATTGAGTCTTCTGATGCAAGTTGTCTTAGCTCAACTAGCAGACTCTCCTCTATTCTTCTGATGTATGTCTTCTGGTCTTGATCTTTTAGTAGTCATTTGATCTTTAGGGCTTCTGAGACTTCAGCTTCATGTCTTTACCTAATTATCTGACTATCTGACTTGTCTGATCTTTTGATCTTCTGACTTGTCTAATTCTGATCTTCTAACTTGTCTGATCTTATGATCTTCTGACTTGTCTGATCTTCTGATCTTCTGACTTGTCTGATCTTCTGATCTTCTTCAAGACTTGTCTGATCTTCTTCAAGACTCAAACTATTCATATTGAGTTCCCCCTCAATATGTGACCTATCTACTACATCAGTTGTCTATACATCTCAGCTGGTCATCCTCTCCTGATTTCTAATTCACCAGTCAGCTAACAGGTCTGACGGTCCTATTACAATCTGTTTTGGAACTTCCATCAAAACTACAAATTTCCTAACAACTAATATCTACAGAAATTCGAATTTGAATTCAAACGAACCTGGACTCGTTATGTCTAGGTTCATGGATGGTTCTCCTGGAAATTTGTAACAGTTCGGTTACAATCTGGCCATCAATTCCGTAACTCCTGAAATTCAATTCCATAACTTCTGGAAATTGAATTCAGGAGGCTCCCCATAAAGTGGACATGCTCCTATAAATAGGATTACATGCATGGTTTTAGACACATAAAATTTTACTGAAATTTCCTGAGTCTACATACTGCATACCAATCTTTTCCTGCATTTTAGAATGTAGCCTTCTCCTTGAGCCAATTCAGTTCGTCGGAGCTTTACACATTTCGGTATTGCACGTGTAAAGACGAAAGTCATTTTACCTTTGAAAATGATACATCAAATCGAGAGCACTACTGAGACATTTTTCGTTTTGCAGGAAAAGGTTCCACCTTGAGTCGACTTTGGTGAGTTTTTCTGATATTTATTTATTTGCTATTTGCTCGTGTTGTTACTATTTAGTACGTGCAAGGATCGAGGCTTTCCAGAAGTTGTTCGTGCAATGTTCCAGAATTTGTCCGTGCAGATTTTTCAGAATTAGTGCGTGCGAAGTTTGAATTGCTGAAAAGCAATACTTATTTTACTGAAAAGTACTAGTTCTGTTGTTGTAAAGTACTATTTTATTTTTAATATTTTCTATTTTCATTTTTAATTATTCTCCCATATTGTAAGCCATCGTTGCGTGCTCTATAAACCCAACAATCGCAAAACGAAATATTCGGATTGAACTCTAGCTCCTCAAATTCTCTAATAAACAAATATTTAACTATTAAGTGAGGGCTAAGTCTTGTATGCATTCAGGTGGAATGTGCACTCATAGTGCATTTTAGAACCATGCAACTTGTTATATTGAAAGATGCAACTTGTTTACACTAAACTGTGCAACTATTAATTATGAAAAAATAGTTGCACGATTCAGTATAAACAAGTTGCATCTTTCAGTAACTTTTTTCTTTGTTTATTTCTTTTTTCATGGGGGTCAGTGTGGAAATAAACGTGTTAGAGCAGATGTCGTTCACTCTCCAGTGTGAAATTGACATTGTTCCTTTCTCGTACTTGGGAATTAGAGTTGGGGTTAATCATA
Organism: Stenogyne calaminthoides; assembly: GCA_037126765.1. Classification (NCBI taxonomy): domain Eukaryota; kingdom Viridiplantae; phylum Streptophyta; class Magnoliopsida; order Lamiales; family Lamiaceae; genus Stenogyne; species Stenogyne calaminthoides. The sequence goes on from JBBCBC010000011.1 coordinate 19,505,097, forward strand.
AAAAGTTACGGAATGGGATCACTTGGTGCATAGAGTTAAAGTGAAGTTGAAAACCTGGGATCATAAGAAGTTGTCTTTTGGGGGAAGAATAATCATTCTGAAAGCGGTCTTATCAGCCTTACCTATCTACCATCTATCTTTCTACGGTTTACCGATAAAAACCCTGAGAGATATTACCTCGATTCAGAGGAATTTTCTTGGGGAGGGGAGGGGGGGGCGAGCGAAAATGAGATCAAAGTAGCATGGATCAAATTGAAATTTATATGTTTTCCAAAATTGAAAGGGGGGTTTGGGGCGAGGGAGTTGATTATGTTTAATAAAGCACTTATGAGTAAATGGTTATGGAGATATTTTGGGAATCAGGATTGTCTATGGGCTAGGGTTATTTCTTCTTCTTATGGGGTTTTGAGTGTATGTGAGGGAGGTTTCACTTCAGTTGTGAGAAGTTCGGGTTGGTCGAGTTGGTGGAGAGCTGTGGTAGGTCTAGGTTCAGGAGTAGAGGGTCGTTGGCTTCGTGAGAACATGGTTAAAATAGTTGGAGATGGGAGTGATACGTGTTTTTGAAAAGAGGTGTGGGTAGGGGAGTTGGCTTTGTGTTATGCTTAACCTAGACTGTTTAGTTTGAGTGGTGATAAACTGTGCAAAATCTCTTCTTTGGGGTAGTGGGTTGGGGGGTTTTGGGAGTGGGTTTGGGATTGGAGGAGGGGCTTGTTTGAGAGAGAATTGTTTATGTTTCATGATTTTTTTGAATATGTTAAGCAGGTACAAACTAGCAGAAAACAAGAAAGATGATTAGATGTGGAAACTTACCTCGGATGAGAAATATAACACTATATCTGCTTATGAGTGCTTGATATAAAAAGGAAGAGGTAAGTCCTACCCCTCTTGCATTGAAACCCGAGCTCCAGTTGGTGTGGAACAAGATTGCCCCCCTCAAAGTTGCAGCGACGGCATGACGTACTCTTTGGGAGAGGCTTCATATGAGAAGTAACCTGGAAAGATGAAGGATCATTCCACCGGACGACAACAAGTGTGTCTTTTGCGGCACGATAGAGGAAACAGTTGACCATATCTTTCTTCATTGCTCACGAGTTAGCACTATTTGGAGTGGGTGTTATTCATGGCTTGGAATCTCATTTGCTCCTAATCTTCGAGTATTTGATCACTTCCTTTCAATCTCCGGAATCATTAGTGGTAAAAGAGGATCTAGATTTGTTGTTTGCTTATATGGGAATATGTAATTTGGACGATTTGGGAGGCACAAAATAAGCTGCTTTTTGAGAATCGGGAGTTCACTACATCAAAAATCTTTGAAGAAATCAAAGGACGTCTTTAGAGTTGGTGTTTGGTCAAGAATTATGTTCAATGTATGCTTCTCTAGTGTCTTGATTGGATAACCCATTGTCTGTCTTAATCCTGTAATTGTTACTTGTGTAAATTCTTGTACATATCCACATGGCTACCACTTATAGCTATGTTTTAATAAAAGTTTTTTGCCTGATAAAAAAAAATAATAATAACAAGTTACATTGTTCTATAATATATTATGAATGCACGGTGCACTTGAATGCACATGACACCCGCTTTTTTTCTAAATTTTTGGCATGTACTACTCTGAAAATTACAAATATGGATTCCAAAACTTGCCTTTACAAACAAAGTATTGTTTTGATAAAAAAAAAACGCAAAAACTTGTATGCAATATTGCATACAAGTGATATGTGCAATTGAGCTTTTTTTTTCTTTTTCTTGCGGGTCAGGTAGGGGACGGGGTTAGGGCAGATTGTTGATGGGCTAGTGGGCTTTCTTCATCTTCTTCCATCGCACAGTTACGGACGCGGTCAGATTTCTTCTTCTTCCTCTTGTCTTCAGATTGTTGGCGGATCTCACGGGCTTTATTTTCTTCCTCGTCCGTGCCCTAATTTTCTTTTTCCCTCCGATTATTAGATGAAATCAAGTTGTTCAATTTGAATTTTGGTGTGAATTCTGCCAGAAGAAGAGAGAATATGTGTGTGGTGTTTGGATTACCCCTCAACACAAAGTGTGTGATGAAATTCAGATCCTTCTGCACTCTTTTCATGTTTTTTTGTAAATCTGTAATTTTGGACTGAAGATTTTTTTCGCTTTTGTACTGATTTTTGTTCATGTAGTAACAATCTTTTGCTCATATGGTAACACTCATTTTGTTCATGTAGTAACACATCAAGTTGTTCTTTGAATCTGTAATTTTGGACTGAGGATTTCTTTTCGCGTTTGTACTGGTTTTGTTCATGTGGTAACACGTTTTTCTTCATAGGGTAATACTTTTTGTTCATGTAGTAATACTATGTGAATACTCATGTGTTACCATATGAACAATGATGTGTTACCTTGTGACTCATGTTACCTTATGAATATTTATGCGTTACGATATGTTTTAATACGTGTTACGAAAGATATCTGATTTTTCAATATAACAATGTAGTAACACTTATACATAAATGTAGTAACACACAAAAAATTTGACAAAAATAAAAATAAAAATTATGTGTTCAATAGGAATTGAACCTGCGACCAAATTTATTAACAATAAACCTGAACCACTAGGCTACAACACATATTTGATAAAGATATCTGTTGATGTTGCACGACTGTTGTTCCAGATGTTGGACAACATTCTGCACAACATCATAAATTTGCCCTTTCTCCTAACATTGACTCGCTTTTTTAATAGATGTGTTTTTTCTATGTTTCCTACATTGCGGGATGAAGACAATTTCGATATTGTCAAGCGGTTGCACTAATGGAGTAAGAATAGAAAGATAATGGGTGGTTACACCAAAATCATGGAGATAGTGGAGGAGAAGTTCAAGGTTGTTCACACCAAGTGGATAGGACAATGCGGTTGGTCCAAAAGTCTATAAATGATCGCATTGGCTCGACATTCAAGTTTGAGTTAAAAGTGGAAATACCATTTGCTTTCCTCCAAACTTAAGAGAGTAAAGATCCAAGACACAACCGTGAGTGAGTGGGTGTGAGGGTCGATGCTATGTCTATTTGTACTGGTCGAGTGTATCCCAACATTTCCCATTAGTATTGATTTTGTCTTATTAGATCAAGTTTTAGGTTGAATAAGATCACTAGTTACTTGATTGAATAGATTGATTTTGGGTGTGTGGTTTTTCACTACACCTTTTAGGATCTTGTAAGAGATTCGTGTGTATCTCACTACTCGATATAATGATGTTTTTAACCATGTGGTTTGTGTAGTCTGGATTACAGACTATACAAAATTTTGAAATCCTTTGCACTGCGTTTTTATACTTCCGCTGTCATATGTTGTTTTACATGTTCCATAATATTTTCAACAACACTCTGAAAAATACACGCACACACACCGTCAGTTGGCACCAGAGCCATAAACTTGATATACTAAGTTAAAGGTTATGTGTTTAAAAGTGTGTTTTAGCAATGGATTATCCACTGACTCCTTCTTTAAAACCTCCAATTTTGGATGGATCAAATTACCCATACTGGAAACCTAAAATGCGCATGTATATTAAGTCTATAGATGAGAGAGCATGGCGTAGTGTGTTATCTGGTTGGAATCCTCCAATAAAAATTGATGATAAAGATGGAGAATCACAAGTCAAAAAGGAAATTGATTGGTCCAATGATGAATGCACATCGGACAATTTCAATTCTAAAGAACTTAATGCTATATTTACTGCTACTGATGTTTCATCTAACTGTGTTTCTTCTAAGGATGCATGGGAAATATTGCAGGAACATTGTGAAGGATCAGAAAGTGTTCGAAGGACTAGACTCAGAATGTTGGGAACCAAGTTTGAAAACTTGAGGATGAAAAATGATGAGAACATTTCATCATACAATGAAAGGATAAGTGAGATTGCTAATGAGTCACACTCACTTGGTGATCCAATTTCCAACACTCGGTTAGTCAATAAGATACTTAGAATTGTTCCTAAATGATTTGATGCTAAAATATGTGCAATAGAAGAGGCTAAAAACACTGATTTATTGAGTCAAAATGAGTTGATCAGTATTTTGAAAACTTATGAAATTAACTCAAATATGTTAGATGATGACAAACATGAGAAAGATAAAGACAATAAAGTACTTGCTTTTAGAGGTGAAACTTTTGATAATGTTGGTAAACATCCTTATGTAACTAAAGTTGATTCTGATGAAGATGTTTCTGATTTATGTGATGATGACATTTCTGAACAATTTGCTCTTATAACTAAGTAATTCAAAAGTTATCTAAAAGGAAAGTTCAGAAAACCAAATGGTATTTTTCAACCTAAAGATAGAAATAATCAGAATTCTTCTCCCTCTGATAAAAAGCTTGTTTCAAGTCAGTCTTTCAGTTTCAATCAACCTAAATATTTTTCTAAGGATAACAAGTTCAAATATGATCCTGAGTACAGAAAAAAGGTTAAATGCGATGCATGTTCTGGATATGGTCATTATGCTAATGAATGTGATAATAATATGCTTAGTAAGAATATGAACTTTAATGCTACCTTGAGTGATGATTCTGATGATGAAACTGATGCTGATAAATGTGAACTAAGTGCTATGTCTGCTAGAATAATTTATGATGATACATTTGATGATGATCTCAATGATTATTGGTTCGAAAAAAGATTCGTATGTTATCTCAACATCCTAAAACAACATTCAAGAAATATGATTCGTAGATTAACCGCTTTATCGAACTATTCTCAATCTTTGAAACATCAAGTTCGATGTTTGTAACTCAATATCCCTAAGTTTAAATTTGATTTAGAAACTCAAAAAAAAGGTTGAGTTCTTATCTTTAGAAAATTGATTTAAAAAGAAAATCTTGTTAACCTTGAAGTTCTGTTAACTAGAAAAGATGTGAAAATTTTTGTTTTAAAAGATGAACTCGAGTACAGTACTCTCAGCTTTAAAAAGTTTTCAGCTAGCACTACTGATTTGAATGATGCATTGATGATTGGTAGACATGGTAATGCTGGACTTGGCTTTGAGAAATCTTTTGAGAATACTCCTATATCCTGTGAACCTATTTCTTTTGTAAAAGCCGAACTTCGTACGAAAAAAATCTTTCAAAGGTAAACAAAAGAAATTTGATGGTTTGTTTAAAGAGTATATCTGTTTTTATTGTGCTGGAGTAGGTCACATTCATCCATATTGTTCTAAGTTAAGAAGAGACTTAAAAGCAGGAATATTTTTACCTGATAAAGTTGAACATCCCATAAAACAGGTTAACAACACTAAAAAGTTGATTCATAAGAACATGTCTTGTAATGTTGTGTATACATCTTTGAAAGCATGTATTCCTGGATCTTGGTATTTTGATAGTGGTTGTTCTAGACACATGACTTGTCAAATCAATCATCTAACCAATTATACATCCCAGAATGGTGTGGTCATGTTTACCTATGGTGGTGGTTCAAAAGGTAAAGTTGTTGGTAAAGGAACCTTGAATGTTCCTGGTTTTCCAAAGTTGACAAATGTGTTACATGTAAAAGGTTTACTTGCTAATTTGATTAGTATTAGTCAGTTATGTGATGATGATTTACATGTAAAATTTGATAAGAATTCATGCTATGTGTTTGATAAGAATGATGAATGCTTAATGACTGGCAATAGATCTGCTGATAATTGTTATTTGATTGATTCAAATCATGCTTGTAAAAGTGCTAAAGCAGATGATATTATTTTGTGGCATCAAAAAACTTGGTCATGCAAATTACAGAAGTATTCAGAAATTGCATAGACTAGATGTTGTTGTTGGTTTACCTGATCTTAACTTTGAAAAAGGAAAAATCTGTGGACCATGCCAGAAAGGTAAGCAAGTAAGGACAACACATCAAATGTTATCAGCATGTACAACAAACAGGTGTTGTGAGTTGATTCATATGGATCTAATGAGTCCTATGGAAACTGAAAGTTTAGGTGGTAAGAGGTATTCTTATGTTCTTGTAGATGATTTTTCTAGATATACTTGGGTTATATTTACAAAGAAAAAATCGATACCTTTTCTCGAAGTTTAAAAATTCTTTACAAAAGGTTTAAAAACTCGCTTTTATGTTTGAAGATCGAGGGATAAGGTCTGATCATGGAAGAGAATTTGAAAACGGTTTGTTTACTAATTTTTGTGAAAAGAAAGGTATATTGCAAGAGTTTTCCTCACCTAAAACTCCACAATAAAATGGGATTGCTGAAAGAAAAAATAGAACTTTGCAAGAAATGACAAGAGTTATGCTAACCTCAAAAAGTCTTTCTAAGAAATTCTGGGTTGAAGCTTTAAATACTGTCTGTCACATTGTGAATAGAGTGTACATTTGTTCTGGTAGTAATTGTACTCCCTATGAGATTCTGAATACAAGAAACCAAATTTGAAATACTTTCATGTTTTTGGTTGTGTTTGTACATTTTGAATGATAGAGATCAGTTGCATAAGTTTGATTCAAAGAGTGATAAAGGATTTTTCTTAGGATACTCTAAGAATAGCAAGGCATATAGAATCTATAACTTGAGAACCCGTGCAATGCAAGAATCATTAATGTGGTATTTGATGAACTTGCAAGTCTCTTGCGGAAAAAATCTTTGAAGACGATTAATATCGATTTTGATAGAAGTATCCAAAGATACTGATGACACTGAAGATAGTAAGGATGTTGATCAAAATGTTCCTTCAACATCTGATTCAACATTACCCAAAAGTTCAAATACTGAAAATCTGTCACAAGATTCACAATATCCAAAATAGTTGGTTCCTTCAACAAAGATAATGAAAAGTCATCCATCAGATCAGATCATTGGAGAAGCTACCACTGGTGTACAAACTAGAAGAAGAATGGGTATTCATATCAATAACCTTGTAAGATCAGTTTACATGTCATCCATATACAATCAGTTAACTTTTGAGTGATACCATTCTGAAATTGAGCCTAAAAATGTGAAAGAAGCTCTTGATGATGAAAACTGGATAAATGTTATGCATGAAGAGCTTAATCAGTTTGAAAGAAATGATGTTTGGATACTTGTACCTAGACCTAATTCTGATATTAATGTCATAGGAACAAAGTGGATTTTCAAAAATAAAACTGATGAATCTGGTAATATATTGAGAAACAATTTAGATTGGTTGCTCATGGTTATACTCAAATTGAAGGAATAGATTTTGATGAAACATTTGCTCCTGTTGCTAGAATATAATCTATTAGATTACTTCTTGCTATTGCGTGTTTCATTAACATTAACTTGCATCAAATGGATGTTAAAGCCGTTTTTAAGAAATGGTATTCGGATGATGAAGCTTATGTTGAACAACCCAAAGGTTTTTGAAAATCTAGAATTTCCTGATCATGTTTACAAGTTAAAAAAGGTTTTGTATGGTCTAAAACAAGCTCCTAGAGCTTGGTATGATAGACTCACTGATTTCTTACTTGAGTTTGGATTTTTGAGAGGTGAAGCTGATAGAACCTTGTTCATTAAAAATTATAAGAATGATATCATGGTTTTCAAATATATGTTGATGATATTGTATTTGGTTCAATTAGTAATGATATGCTTGAAAGTTTTGTTAAATAAATGACCTTTTACTTTTGAAATGTCTATGGTTGGAGAACTAAATTTCTTTTTAGGTCTTCAAATCAAACAAATGCAAGATGGTATTTTTTTTTCATCAAAATCAAAAGAAAAGATTTGGTTTGGAAAGTGTTAAAACAATGAAAACTCCTATGGGTTCAACTCAAAAGTTGAGTAAAGACTTGGTTGGAAAATATGTTGATCCTACTTTGTATAGATCAATGATTGGAAGTCTTTTGTACTTAACTTCTAGTAGGCCTGATATTATGTATAGTGTATGTCTTTGTGCTAGATATCAAGTTAATCCTAAAGAGTCACATCTCAATTTCAGTAAAAAGAATTATAAGATATGTGGGTCGGAACATGTGATCTAGGTATTTGGTACTCAAAGGATACTAATTGCTCTTTAGTTAGCTATAGTGATGCAGATTGGGCAGGTGATTGTGATGACAGAAAAAATACTAGTGGAGGATGTTTCTACATGGGAAACAACATTATCTCCTGGCATAGTAAGAAACAAAATTGTGTTTCACAATCAACAACCGAATCCCCGAATATGTTATTCTTTCTTTGGAAGTTCTTCAACTCAAGCTGCTATGGCTTAAAAGATGTTTGATGATTATGGGTTGGAAAGTGGTATTCTAATCTGTTATTGTGATAATACTAGTCTTTATCAATATTTCCAATAATCGAAAGACAACATTCTCGTGACTAAGCATATAAGTATAAGACATCACTTCATAAGAGATCTTGTAGAAAAAGTTGTGAAGTTAGAGTACATTTCTCTTGAAAAACAACTTAAATATTTTCACAAAAGCCCTTGATAATGAGAGGTTTTTCTTCACTTAGAAAATCTCTTGGTCTTTGCTATATCTCGAGAATAAACACTAAATGTTGTGACAAATGTGTCTCAACATTTGAAACAAATTATGTGATTCCGATAATGTGGTTGTCTGTGTTGTTTGCTTATTTTTTTTTTTTAGCTTTAAATGATAGTGTTTTGATCTTATTGTTTGAATCATGGTTTAGAATCTGAGTCCTGACATATATCTCTTAAATGCATTAAAGATAAAAACACAACTTAGATGTGTAATCACCGAGTAACTATGGGACACGGAGCTATTTACTACGATGTTCTCTTTTTCAAAAGTGATTAAATATACATCCATGTTTGTTCACAATCCATTGAGTAACTAGTGGAGCCACGGAGCTCGCCATTTTCGATGCACTCTTTTTTGAAAAGATGGATCAATGTGAACATGTGTTTAAAAAGAAAATTTCAAAATATGCAACACTTTGATGATGAATTTCA